>JAUCMS010000038.1:5577142-5593862 GCA_032357445.1 Enteromius radiatus
CATGAATGCTGAAAGTTCTTCATGGAACCATACAGTAAATGCCAAGAACGAACCTTTATTTTTTAAGAATGCATCTTTTCATGATCTTGGTCTTGTCATGGACTGTGTCTCGACTCAGACCCAGACCTTTCCTGGTCTTAATTCAAATAAGTTGGTCTCTACTTAAACACTGCATTACACTTTTGATTGCAGACTTCTGAACTTCTAAACAGATGTGATCACAGATATCAGATGTGACACTTTTTAAGATCTCTTATGAAATTTTGATTATTGAGGACTTATTTAGAAAAGACGGTGAAGACTTACAGGGACAGTAAAATTCTGTCTCCTCACTCTCATTCTTCTGTGGAACACAAAATGTGATTTGATACGTGTTTCAACTATTTGTCCATATAGTGAAAGCCCACCACTGGCTACCTCTGACTTTATTGTGTGGATCGAAAAAAAAGGCATTTTTCAAAATCTCCTTTTGTGTCTCCACTTGCTCTGCATTAAATCTCAGTGTTGTCTCGGAGCCAAATGAAATATTGAGATTCCTATGGGAGGACTGGGAGCATAGTTCTCTGACATCAACACGGGAAGGGTAAAAGTACAGTGAATGCATTGATGTAACCGTGACCTTCTTACCTCCGCGTATCATGTCTCAGTGGACAAATAAGTGCCATCAAGCATAGCCGGATAAATAGTGTCAGAGCAGCTTTACCAGAGTAGTGAGGGCCCATATTCGGTTTTGTCTCGTAAGACCCATCCAACCATGTTCCTTATCAAGTTTTAATGTGACACCCTCACTGAAATGTGCCTGCATGAGCTGCTTTTGCGACGGGAGCACAGGCAACTCATTCTGAGAGAATACCGCCTAATATTGAATGACAGAGATTAGCTGCGGTGTGAAAACAGAGCCGGATCTCTTGAGAGGGCTTCTCCAAAATGCAAAGTCCAAACGTCCCGCAATCTCATATGAGAAACAGCGACCTTTACTTGACTCCTTCCTGCTCTCACCGACCTCGAATTACCGCCGTCAAACAAACACCCGCCTCTACGACAGTAAATTTCATATCTGATATGATTAATAAATTTGGGGAGGTGAATTTAATCCTTATGCAAAGGCTATGGAGAGACAGTTCAAACATCCTTCTACACGCTTCACCGCCTCCAATGAAATTCAGCCTGAGATCTCACAGAGTTGGTTCCACTCAAAACATCATTCTCCGAAATCGCCTCAGAGTTGACACAATGTGCTTGACTTATTTTTAGCACACCTGGGACTGACAAAAAAAATGAAATGCATACAAATTTCGCCTATCCCTGCAAACATTATATTACACCAGTGAGTGATCTGAGCAGGGCTGGAAACTGTAAATATAATACACAGGATAAGCAATATCTCTCTTGATGGTGATTGAGAGTATTCATCTGTGAGTGTGTTTTCATGTGGCGCTTGACTTGAGCTTCTCAAAGAGAATGTCAGGGATTTTTTCCCCCTCCCCACATATTGAAAAATACTGAATGTGGAATAAATGAAATAATGACCTAATGAAAATCAGTTAAATGACACAAAAAACATACAAGCAAAGGAAAACTGTATGCTCTTTCATATTGCAAGAATGTCAATAGACTTCTCAATAACTTGCATCTCAGTATCACAGATGTTTCTAATAAAAATCTTTAATAAACTTAAAATAGGAGCATCAAGCTTTAGAAACTATGTAGCAGAGTTGCTAAATAAAAATGTTTGATATATGAAAGGATGATACTTTGATTTTTGTTTAATGTTTAATATTACTGGGGTCTTTTTCTCCAAAGAAAAATTTCAAGATGGATATTTAAAGAGACGTCCCAGTGAAAACATACTTTTAAAAAGAGTACTTGTTACATAAATAATATACTAAAGTGTTAATTGACTAATATTTTCGGAAACTTAATTTCACATTACTTGCAATTAGATCAAAATCCATAGTATAAATTCATATTCTCTGTAGTGAAATTGAACTCTCCTTAAGTACAATAAAAATGGTCTTTCATTATCAAGTATTTATGTATTTATTTATTAATTTTATTCTTTTAAGATTTTAAAGGGGTAATTGTTAAAATATTTTATAATGTTGGTTTCTCAACGTAATCTTAGCATGTTTGTTTTTTCCATAATTTAGATATTAATTGTCATCCCCATCTTTTAGTTGTAAAATAATTCACTCACTTAACTTTTATTTATTTATTTAAGCTAAATTCTCTTTACTTTACATTTCAAATTTGTTGCCTATATAATAAACAGTTGAGATTTGTTTTTATTGCACGTTTTCAGATAATTGACAAAATATAAGGATGAGGTTAAAGTGAAAATGTCAAAACTGTTCAAAGCTGCGTGGTGCAGTGTGTGCAGATCAATATATGAAGACAAACGGCCTATGTATGTGAATGTGTGTGTGTGTTGAGGGGGAAACAGAGAAAGGAAGCACTGGGGAAACAGAGAGGGTTAAAAGACCTGCTGTCAGCAAAAGTGAATAGCTGTATTGTTGTGTCGAGTCTCAGCGCTGCAGACAGCAATCAGTCAAACATTACAGTCAAGCCATTGCACAGCACCAGGGGAAACACTCCTAAAATACTGTGTTAGTATGGAGTTGACCCACTTCTATTTTGGGTAGTCCCAGAACTCTCTGGAGTGCACAAACAAGTTCACACACTCCAATAACAAGACATGACATAGGGGAGAATGAGTAAAACTGTTCCATTGTCTGCTTAAGATGTCCTTTGGGCAAGGAGAAATGAGATAAACTTACGTACAGTTTCAGTGTGTCTTTGGTCACAACATGAGACAAAATAAGCTTGTCTGAACCGGTTGTAAGGTTGTAAACTCAACATCGTAGGATGCAGCGCAGACCTGAAATATGCAGACAGACTGATAAATCTCCCCATTCAAATGATTCACTCAAACATACAGTGAACACAATGGAATTACTTGTGAGCCAACACATTAATGGCAATAATGGCCAATGCATATTTCCTCATGTGCAGCGAATGCACCCATTCTAACATTCAATTTTATTTAAACCTGAGAATGCAAAGCCATTAATAGAAATTAAGTGCCAGTGAAAGCCAGTGGAGGGGGACCAGCAAAGGGGAATGAACGGCTGTAGAAGATAAATAAGTGTGGTACAGAAGACTGCTTTCACTGATTGGCATGGAAATATGCTGTTTGTGTGAGGTAACAAATGGATTTCATGCACTGAATATACGAATCAGTGCTGCAGTAAAGCTACTTTGGGTCTAGAAACATATCATCTTGAAGAATCACTTTAAATGGTACTCTGTGTTAAAGGGACAATTCACCCAAAAAGGAAAATTTACTCCATGTCATTCCAAACCCACGAGACCTTCGATGACCTTCAAAACACAAATTAAGATATTATTGAAGAAATCTGAGAGGTTTCTAACCCTGCACAGACAGCAATCCAACTAACATCTTCAAGGCCCAGAAAGGAAATTGTTAAAAAACCTACCTGGTCTCGTGGCATAAACGTACCTTGGTGCACTTTTTTAGCAAGACACAAAATACTTACCAACAAGTACATATCACCGCAGTTTCCAAAAACAAATTAACACTAGAGGCAGTAAAACTCCTTTTATTCCTTTCACACAAATTTACAGAGTTTTGATTAATAAAGTGAAGAATATCATGTTATGATTACAAAACAATATTAATATGCTTGGATATTTGAAAGCTAATGCTTTTAGTATCACCAACAGGTCCAGATAGTTAGCATGCCAAATATCTCAGATGTGTTGGCGACTTGTCTGCGATCTTCTCAGATGATGAGAAATGATTTTGGGCATTTGACAAAACCTGTTGGCGAGTCAAAATCAGGGGTAAAATTGTGCAGTCTAAACGGTGTTGCACAAAAAGTGCACCGAGGTACATATTTTTTATGAGACCAGGTTATAAAATAGTCCATGTAACATCAGTGGTAATGTTATGAAACTATGAGAAGACTTTCGCAAAGAAAACAATAATCATTTCTTTCAACAATTCAACAAATATTTTTCCTTCTTCCATTAGGGGTGGCCAATATATTGCACGATATATTCATTCACAAAGTGGTAAATCTCCATCACCTGTTTTCAAATCGAGCAGCGGAGATCACTGACAAGCTACGCAATTTTGCGTTCAGTTTCACGGGTGATTCATTTGCGACACTGAACCCGATATTGTGTAGCTTGTCAGTGATCTATGGCTCTGTATTAACTGTAGCTCCATTTGAAAACCAGTGATGGAGATTTACTGCTAATGTAAACAGTCAAAACAGTTTTATTGATATGATATTATTTAAAACCTACCATCTGTCAATAAAACACAATATATAGCAGTCTTCCATATTCGCGCAATTTCAAAAAATGCCACTACAAGAATCTTTACGTCAACGTTGGTTGTGAAATGTCATTGGTCTCGAGATCGATTGCGTTATGCTGTTGTGAAATACTATTGGCTCTTGTGTATCTCGAGATCGATTGCGTCATGCTACGGGACAGTAGTATGTTATCTGAATGAGACGTGAGCGTGTTAATGGAGCGGGATCATTTTTAGTGATTAAAACCTTGTGTTTTACCTCTTCTTCACATGAACACTTTGTATGACTTCAGAAGACTTGAAATGTGGCACGACTTGTTTGTAAAGTATACTGCTTGTTTATGATTAGATTAAGTGTCCCTAATACCTGTGTACTTACATACAGTAACCAGATGTGTCTATCTAGTATGTAAGCACAGTATAAGTACATATTGCTACATAGTATCTACAGCTGTAATATTTCTGTACACATGTAACAATCCTCAGAATGGTATGTGTAAGTACAAATGTGTAACAGGACATTGGTAACAACACTTTTTGCAGTTTCAAAGTCATGTAACAGGAATTGTCATGTAACAGGAATTGCATAGCTACATTTTGTAACGGCAGTATGTATAAGAGTAACTGAAACAAGGGGTGATCAGGGGGTGCAGTTGGGTAGGTTTAGGGATATGTAAAGTGGGTGGAGTTGGTGCACCTCTGTATCAGTGTATATACATATAGTGTATATACTCCTCAAGAACTGCCCACTTAATATAAAGTGTAACCTTCTGGAGACCAGCCACAATTTATATGTAAAGCCTAATTTACTGCCGGCTGCTGTGTAACATCACAGTAATTGCATGCTAAATTCATAGCAATTGTCTATTTAATATAAAGTGTAACACTTAATTTATCAAAAAGTGCTGTTAGTCCTGTTACACATTTGTACTTTCATTACCAAAAAGTGTTGTTACCAATGTCCTGTTACACATTTGTACTTACACATACCATTCTGAGGGTTGTTAAATGTGTGAAGTTACAGAAATATTACAGCTGTAGATTATGTCACTAATGTGACATTCATATCACGGCTACTTTTACTTAGCTACTTTACAAAACTGACACAAATGTAGGCGTTCAGAGTTAAAGAACCTGAGTTTATTTATATATTTTTGTGCTCACCAAAATGTGGAAATGATTCAAAGGGTATGAAAGCAGACACTACACAGTAACTCTAATGACACAGTTCAGTGCAAGAGTTAATTTCAGTCATCTCAGGATGTCCATTAACAATTAGCTGAGTGCTTAGATATGGCTTCTGAAATTCATCCATCTAAGGAAACAGTTGTATAATAAGCTGTCACGCTTTGCGCACGTACGTTAATGCTGGAACCTTTCGGGTCCGGTAAGTCCCTGTCTTTTCTCCAGTGGGCAGACAGACAGATCTGAGACGTGCTCGGGACACCATCACAATCCCATTTATGCTCTGTGGCGTTGCCTGATGAGAAAGTGTAGATGGAGTGGCTGATGAAGGGCCCAGTGAGACCCCAGCGTAACGTTCGCCCAGGTCTGCCTGTGTCACACAGATTCCACACTTGTCTAAAAACGCACTGAAAAATGAACGGCCTCACCGTTAATGAGTAGAGGGGGTAATTTAGACCCCCACTAATGTGCTCAATGCCAATTAATCATCTCCAGCCAAGATGTCAGAGAGATTACTGAGAAGGAACTGGATCCTTTGGCAGGACAGAGCAAGTCTGAGGAGGAAGTGTCGCTCTAATCTCTATAGGGGGCAACAGTGAGCCGTGGAACACAGAGACACTGAACATCCCAGCAGAAAATAAAATACATGAATGAGGAAGCGCTTCTGGCTTTCTTTTACTGAACACATTCCCAGCTCTTATTTTGGGCATAAAGCAACAGTGGCTGCAGAAAAAAAAAAATGATACGTTGTTAGATTTGTTCCCTTATTTGGTCACAGCAGGAGTTGGTGGAAATACCACAATCTTATATCACTGTAACTGTAAATATCATGATATAGTTAACTGTGCTGGAGATTCATTGAAAAGAATGTTTGTGTTTTAATAGCAATGTGGTAATGCCTATTTTTGGGTAATCCAGTAAATCCATTACTTCACAAATAAAGAATAGTTTGTCATTTGTTCACACTCTATTTTTATTTGGAATTTAAAGAACAAGAATCAAAAGACTTGTTATTCAGAATTATATTTGCAAGCAAATGTTGATTACACATTGTGTTATGCAAAACTGCTTAATATAATTGAGCTCTGTATTTTTCACTACTCTTTATCATTATCACACAATGCTGGAAAACCAATTGATTGCAATTAACTATATATATATATATATATATATATATATATTAGCAGTTTGTATTACATATCTATTTATACTTAATGTCTTATTAAATAAATAGTATTAAATAATATCTTATTTGCTGATACAAATACAATATCTGTATCTGAAAATATATAATTTTAATGAAATAAAGGCCACTTAATGTGCTGAAAGGAGTACACTTTCACACTTTTGAATATGGTACTTGTCCCTAGTTCACAGGAGTAACTATTACTGTTTACTGTTTTATTACTGTAAGAAAAGTTTTCTGAATGAGAGTGACTGTAGAAATACTGTAACAATGTGTAGAAATAACTGGGATGTGTGAACTGCTCACTTATCAGGTGTAGAAAGTCAATTAATTCCTCTAGACCTGCGTCTCGATATGGCAGATGTGCCCTTATGTCACTCAGTGTGAACAGTGTGAAGCCTGTTTCACTGGGTAGGGCGCATACCGCAAAATCCCACACGCTGCAAACTCCGCTAGGGTGCAGGACTCACATCATCGGCTGTCCGTCTCCGGGACCATCTCTGGTTTCCTTAACCGTGTCCCCCTCCCAAGAGCATTATCACCCACTCGACAGTCCCACATTTCCTCCTCATTATCTGCATTCCACTCAGACATCTGCCAGCGATGAGGGCAGGTATAGCTGCGCTAATGTGCTGAACATGGTATTTACTGTACACTGCAGGGGAAGAGGGCCAGTATCTCAGACTGCCAAGGACTGTTACTGTGGCTCGTGTTACATATGGAGTCCAGAACAAATGCTCTTTATAGCAAAAAGGGCTTGGAGAATAGGCTCTTTCACTAATGGAATAAAATGCTGATGAATGTATGCACCACTGTACAGTCAGCTGCCTGAACTTCCCATAAAATCTCATAAAACACATATACATGTAAAAAAAACTAAAAGAAATTTGCAGTATTGAGCAGAAGTGTCACTACAAGTAGCAAATATTAGATTAATTACAATCCATTTCTCTTAGCATTGCTATTTTCAAAATGATTTAGATTTTTATTTGTGAAGTATATATATGAGTGCATGTACATTAATTTTACCTGAGAATATTTCTACAATCATATTGTGAGACCATCTGTTGGTCAGTACAGTTAAGTTTGCCTTAGTAGTCCCCATCAGATCTTAGGTTCTCAATGGAAATCCCAAGTATGGGATGCACCATGTCACATAACTAGCTTAATTTAAACAGAATGCTTAGGTCAACCTAAATCAACCAAAAATAACATCTTGTTGAACAGGTGCATGATGGCTAAGCTTATGCACCAGGACTTAACCAGCATAAACCGACCCTGGCTCATCCTCGCTCCTTAGGTGCCAAAAACTGGAGCACGACAAGCTTCTTCAGGTGTCAGTTTTGAGATTTATGGTGGATAAGGATTTGATGGACACAAAGTGATCATTTGGCCATGGAGTACGTCAACACACCTCTTGAACAACCTTTGAAGAATTTGAAGTTGAAAAAGAAGAAAAAGATGTTGAAGAAGTCACAGAAACTGTAAAATTTGATTTAGTCAAGTAAGGAAGAGGCGTTGAAGAAGTCAAAGAAGCAGTGGAAGTTGAGGAAGAAGTTGGCGAAGTCAAAGAATTAAAATATCAAATAATTCAAAGAAAAGGGTCAAAGAAGATGTTGAAGAAACCCAAGAAGGAGTAGTAGAAGTCAATGAAGTTAGAATAAGAACTTGAAGAGGAAGAAGTCGAAGTAGTAGGAACAGCTGAAGTCGAGTAATTTGAGTCAAAGAAGACTTTGAAGAAGTAAAACACACCTGGACCAGCTAATCAAGCTCATCATATTCATTAGGGCAAGTTGCAGGGAAACTCTACAAGTCGTCTACCGTCCAGGAGCAGGATTTGACATCCCTGCAAAAGATACTTGACCATGCTTCAGTTTTTCGTGTGAGAAAAGTTTGGTCTGGACTGCTTATTCTTTTGAGTCGGTTTCTTTCATTAAATCAGCCAAACTACAGTAGTTAGCAAAACAGTCTGAATGGGTTTATGAAACACTCCAAATTAACATCACAAGTCTGTTGACACTAGCTTTCTACATTGCCAAGTTGCTTGCTCAACTTTGGTGTTGGTGATGAATGTGGGAGATCGCAAAACAGGGCATTTTCCAATACTAACTAACACAAGACCAAGCCAGTGTGTATTATTCGAAATCCTAGTGATTAATGACGCTTCAATATTGATTTTAAAGGACAAGAATCTGAAGTTAAAACTCCTCCGCAAGACGAGAACCCTCTGGAGAAGAGACATGATGAGAGAAACAGGTCTGACAGTGAACTCGAGATGAACTGTGAGCACTACCACAAGGAGTATATTCCTTCGTACACGTAAAACATTCAGAACATAGACAGAAGATTAAAGGAGAATCTTAATGATTCAAAACCTCACTGGCTGCAATAGAGTCTTTATCATTGTTAAAAGTGAGAGAGCAAGTTCCTGGGAACTTCAAGACCAATTACAGAGACTATACATTATCTGGTGCCGGGGTTGCGAGGTAGGGAAGGTGCTTCTGAGATTCATCAGCATGAATACAGCTTCAAAAGATGTGAGAAAAGGTGAGAGAAGATTTAAAACTCCTTTCTCACCTAATGCCCACCAGCAGGAGCATGACCACTGCAATGTCAGGTAACACACTATAAGCTTTATTGAAATGTAAAAACCAGTCTTGAACTTCACCTCTTGCTCTTAGTTGGCCCACACAAGTGAGGTCTGCCATTTTATTTATCTCTTCCTTCCTGCATCCCTCGCTTCCTTTCTACCTTATTCTTTACAGCGTCACCATCTCTTTCATTTCGGACAGTCATGCATTTATGGATTACAGCATGGCGATACACTCGGAGGGAGTCTGAATTACTCCTAAGCGTGCTGCGCCTCAAGCCGGGTCCGTACAGGAGGTCGAGTGAGGGGAATTCAAAGCAGCCAGCGTGAAGGAATTGCTGTTTGTTGTGACCAGCCTTCCCCCTCAGACAAAGAGAGGCCTCCTCAGGGTTTCCCAGCATGCAGCGGGCCCTAGGCGACCCCGTGTTTAAAGTGACAGCCGTAATTTAAGACCCTCTTTGTGGCAAGCCCTTCTTTTCTGGGCAAGATGAAGCACTGTCCATTTGTGTGGGCCTGCTGAGGTGACACTCCAGAGGAGGGCCGGCGCTAATTAGCAGCCAAACACACATGAGAGTGGCTGTCCATGGCAGCAGATAAATCAAGCCTGGCCTTCTAATTCATTCGAGATGACCCTTGTCCAGCCAAGCCTTGTTTCGTATAAGATGATTATAAAGACTTTAGCCAGCATCAATGGCTTTTATGAAGCAGCAGTCCTCGCTCTGCTATGACAATATATTCAGTGAACCAGTCGGGCCATTTACGCCACCTATGATTCATTGTGTGCAAATCATTCAGCTTATTACTGTTCTGAACATCGCTGTTCTCTAGACTAAAGCTATTCAGCCCTTTCAGCAGTCAGTTGAGGAGCCAAGTGGGCAAATGTCTTTTCTTTCCAATTTCAAAAATAGCCTTTTTCATCCAATGGGACTGACTTGCTTTAAAAGATGCAATTATCTTCAGTGCTTAAACTTACGAAATGAGCTAAAAAGATAAATCTGGTTACTTGTGCATGGTATTCATGAAAGAATGCCAGAAATGGATGTGAGAAGGGTGTAATGTAACTGTGAATAAAACATTGTTTGCATGTAATACCAACAGAAATTACATAAAACAGGGTAACACTTTAGTATGGGGAGCAAATCTTACTATTAACCAGTTGTTTATCAGCATGCTTTTTATAAACATATGGGCTGTTTATTGGTGCGTATGAAGCACATTTTCTGCATGACAATATTCTACATCCCAGATACTACCCAATACCAAAACGTAACAACTACTACAACTTACTAACTATTTATAAGCAGCAAAATAGGAGTTTGAAGCAAAAGTCATAGTTGATGATTTGTTAATAATGAGAATTGGACATTAAAATAAAGTGTGACCTAAAACAGATCAAGTAAAACCCAAATTAAACCTGTTATTTACCTAGAAAAGCACTTGTACTTTTGTACTCAAAATATGATATCAACTTACAATGTTTACTGAAGAAAAGAAAAAAAAACGTAAAAAGAGGAAAAAGTCTAACATTTAATATTGTTACACCTTAAGGCTTGCAACTTTATTATGTTTGAAGCACAAAAATAATTATAATAAATATTATATTAGGTCTTTATAAAGTTGAAATATATAAATATTGTATTAAGGTTTAACAGAATTGTCATTTAATTCATATTTTATTACATTAGGGGCCTTTAGGGGCACTATTTACTTACGATTAACTAGTTGCATATTAGAAAGCATATTACTAGCATATTGGGTGATTATTAGTACATATATGGTCACACATTATATTGGGTGGTCTTTTCTGCTATGTAGATCCAAAAATTATTACAATGTACTTATTGTGTTCATTTTGTATTGCAAAACACATCTGCTATTGAGGTGGGATAAAGGTAAGGTTAGTGACAGGTTTGGAGGTTTGGGTGTGTTAGGATTTAAGGGATGGGTCAATTATAAATGTAATTACATGCAGTAGCTAGCTATTTTTCTTGCTATTGACAACTTGTTTAAATTGTTTAACACCAGGTTCGTTTTAATTGACTGGTCACCACCCGATGCAGACACATGTCGGAGTGATGTGACTTTTTGTCAACAACCAACAAGCTTCAGACGAAAACTTGTTAAACTCCAATTTTTAGGGAAAAGTGAGTCACTGAGCCACAGCAACAGTATTAAAGAGCCGCTCAAGGCTAGTGTGGGTTGAGTACTCCCGAGACAAGAGCCAGCATCACTTCATACTAACACGATAAGCTACCAATCATTTCTAAACAGTACAAATGCTGAGGGAATGCATTTTTTTAGATCAAATTACAAAAGGACTGCATGTTCTGAAAACAGGCGGATAATCAAAATGTTGCACTTCCTAGTTCATAAACAGGTCCGGAGGCGTATCTGCAAAATTTCTCCCAACAAAAGCATTATTTCTCGACGGGTCCTCAGAGATAGACAAGCCAAATCACATGTGCTGTGTTGGAGTTGAGTACTGCTGAGTTTGTTTACACACATGTTTGTTTGACTTTTCTCATGATTTACTAGGTACTCTGGGAAATCACTATTGATCACTTGTGTAGATATGAGCCAGCTACTCACAATTAGCACGGCACCATGGGAGATATCTGCAGGTACAGCTGTGCACAGACAGCAATATAACTTGAAGAAATGTCAAGAATATGAAAATACATTAAAGCAAAATGTTGATGCATCAACTGGGGATTGCTATATAGTTGACAGTGAGTGAGTTCAGTCAAGATAGTTCATGAGGCTCCTACTTAACTGAAATATAACAGCTAACAACTATTTTCGCTACAAATAACATGTTAATCTAGCCTGTGCACTGATTTGACCTGTATATTTTCATCTGTTTTACTAAATTCCATCTGACTTTGCAACTTAAGAAGTGGGGAAAGATGATAGCATTAACATCCATTTTCTTGCATACTGTAATGAAAAAATACATTTCAGACAATTATGGCTCCATTGATGGCCACTTGAGTGTAGGCATATACAATGTTTTGATTTTTTTTTTTTTTTGAAAAGCAACATTTTTCATTAGTATAATAGCAGATGCTTTAATAGTGCATAGGGGCTATTATGAGTGTAAAATAGACTTTACCTGTAATAATGCTCTAATATTTTTTCCTGATGCTGCCCTTGACATCAGCTCAGAATAGGTGCTAGCAAAGGGCTTGCAGAGTAAATACTTTTAAATGAAAGGTAATGCTAACAGATAACTTTTGCATGAGGTTTGACGGGGGGAAAGACAGAATAGCTTTCTCCAGGAACTATTTACTAAGCTAATGGCCAGCTAAACACTGACCCATGTAATTAAAGGGGTACTCCACCCCAAAATGAAAATGTTGTCATTAATCACTTACCCCCATGCCATTCCAAACCCTTGAAAGCTTAGTTCATCTTCTGAACACAATTTATTTCAGATGAAAACCTTGAGGCTTGTGAATGTCCCATTCTGACTATCAAGTAATTTACACTGTTAAGGTCCAGGAAAGTATGAAAACCATTCTCAGAATAGTTCATCTTCTATCAGTGATTAAATCTGAATTGTATGAAGCAACAAGAACATTTTTGTTAGTAAAGAAAATAAAAATAATAATCTCTTTGCGTCACCGTAGCGGCATTTTGAAGAATATCCACTGAAAATGGCACTACAGAGAGACACAAAGAAAAAAAAATGTTGAATAAAGTCACTTTTTTATTTTATTCACATATTTTATACATTTATTCAAAAATATTCTCGTCTCTTCATAAAATTCAGATTGAACCACTGATGGAAGATGAACTGTTCTGTTTTCATACTTTTCTGGACTTTGACAGTGTCCATTACTTGGCAGTCACAAACCTCCTGGTTTTCATCAAAAATATCTTAAATTGTGGTCCTTAAAAAGCCTTTACGGGTTTGGAACGACATGGAGGTAAGCGATTAATGACAAAATTTTTATTTTGGGTTGGAGTATCCCTTTAAACTACCCCAATCATTTTATAGTGTTCCAAAATACCACTTTCTAAAGACAATTTCAAATATGCAAAATGACTGACAGGTAAAAGGTGCTCTCTGATTGGTTAGCATTCAGATTGGCTATTTTGGCTTTTTTTCAGAACCAAAGGCCATTAGAGACAAGTGCAATTTCTCATTCTAGTCATATCTGTTCTATCATTCACATATAAATTTGAATACAGCCCACAATGCATTGCCTCCAGCCTTACACTGGTCAAAGCACCACGGGCTACATTCCCAGTTATCCCGTCCATGTTCCTTTCGCCTGCTTCCTTCTGAAATTGCATTATTACTGACAGTACAGATATTGGATTTAGAACGGAACAAATGGTCTTAATAGGAATGAGATCACTCCGGTTAGACAGTGATTGGCTTACTTGGGCCTGGGCCAAAAACAATTTGTGATTCTTTTATACCTGTGTCTGTGCCCTGGAGATAGAGGAGAGCGAAAGAAAGACAGTGGGTGAGGGTGAAAAAGGGAGAGCGCAGAGGAGGAGAGAGAAGCTCTTTATCAGCTGCTTTGCTCCCCCTGCATTACCTCATCTTTCTCTCTCTCTCCGCGACTCAGGGCTTATAAAACGAGCACCCAGGTTTTTTTTTTTTTGGAGCTATAGAACAGCCCACTACCCAACCCAACCGGTGTCCCAATATGAATGAGGAGCATTGTGAGCTTTGTTTGCCAATATCGAGCAGTCCATCTTTGGAGGGCCAGCACAGGGGGAGGTAATGAAATCAGAATATTAGGTGTCTGCTGTTGACGGAGTGTTGACAGCCTTGTAAAGAAAAAGCGGTTGTATTGATTGAACACAAAACAACAAACAAACAAAAACACTAGCTTTCTTTTTGCACGAGGCGAGAGATGGTTTCTTTTTTCTTTGTGTTCCTCCTCCTTTACTGCCAGAAAATCTGACAGCTTGACACAAACAGCAGTGATTGGTGTGGTTTCTGGGATAACTAGGTAGGGTTTGGGTTACTGGTACACGGGATACTGTAGGGACTGCAAGGTTCATTATTAACATTAGTTAACTGCATTCATTAACATGAACTAAGATTGAACAATACTTACAGCATTTATTAATTTGAATGTTCATTTCAGCATTCAGTACTGCACTAATAAAATCACATTGTATTTGTTAAGGTAACAACTGTATTTTTATTAAGTAACATTAACAACAATGTAATAAATGCATTGCTCATTGTTCATGTTAATACAAACTACCTTAAATATATATATATATATATATATATATAAATGTATCTTTTTCCACTGTATTTCACCTGCCATAAACATGCTCATTAACAATTTATAATTCATTTTTAAAACTAAAGCTAACATGAATATGACACAAACATATATGTTTAAATGTGTTTATAGAATCAAAAGTCTCAGGTAGTGAGTATCAGTATATGTGAATATACATAGCATTGGTGGTACCTCATGCAAAGAGGTAAAAAATGGCAAAAGACACAGTTGCATATTTTTCAAAATGGCAAACAATCTATAACAGAGACACATACATTAAGACAAAAGGCTAGTAGCATTTACATGGTTCCCCACGGGGCCCTCTGTGAGTGCAAAGTTAACGATAGGATCTGTCTTCATCAAGGTCTCTACGTTATTCCGTCTCTGGGAGGAGTGCTCTGGACCGCTTGCTTCTGTTTACGCAACAATATGCGTATGTAAATTGATGGAAAATTTGGCTAGATGCTGAAACATGAAAGGTAAAGGGCGTGAGTTAGTGACTTTAAATAATGTTTGCTTGCACACAGGAGGACAGGTATAAATGAATTCAGACCACAACACTGCACATGCAAGATAATACGCACTTCTCATACTAGTGTTTGCAGCTGGAGCTTCAAGAAGAAGTAGAAGAAAACAACTTGAATATTCATGATAATAATTGTGGTCCCAAGATTAATTTCAAGCAAACACAGAGGATCTAAACGCGATGTTTTGTTTTGTTTGCAAAGGAAGAAGATGTATTATCATCACGTACATAAATCTTTATTTACTTTCATTTTTTATCTCTATCTTCAAGGTTTTCGGTAACAACATCCGATATTTGAAACAACTGCTGTGATGAAAAAATAAAATGAATTGAAATCACTGCTCTGTTTTCCAAAGCTATTCAGGGAGGGGAAAAAGAGAAATAATGCCAAAGTCTGTTTCACCTATTGACGTTCTTTTCTCTGAATGATATTTTGAACAGCACGCATTTCTGCGGAACATCCCTCTTCTCCCAGTTGCCCTCCAACCATCTGATTTCATAGTCGGCGGAGAAAGCTGAACATGGCTTATGGGCATGCTGGGAAATGCAATACAATGAAGAAGAGCACAAAGTGAGGAGGGGTAAAAATGAGAAAGATTCAAATGACTAGAACTTCTATAGCTTATGGCAAGGTCATCTATGTTTATAAAAACATAAATTACACATATTTAATTTAACGAAGACAGAAATTGTGGGTTTGAATTGAGACCATGTGTCCCCCTGAGCAGTCTGATAAATAGAGCAGTTGAGAGCTGAGGCTGACTTGGAGGACTTGTTCATTAATTCTTCTGCTGGTCTTAATTGGAGCCCAGTAGGACTTCTGTTTTAAAGCAGCACTAGCCCTCAGACAACACGCAGAGCGAGCCAGACAAAGAAGCCGGCAGAACAAAGCCAGATCCCAAATCTGCTACTGCATATTTGCTGCAGGCGAGTCGAGGCGGCCCGGACCCTCTTTTGCGCTGTTTGATTTCATCACTTTTTATTGTGTTATAAGTTGAGATACTTGTTTTCATTTTGTACTTATAAATGCTACAGTATGTAAACAAAAAAAAAAAAAAAAAAAGACCTAGCTGAATTCAAATAATATTAATATTAAAAATAAATATAAATAAATAAATACACTGCAGTCTTACAGGTACCATACAAAACCATCATTGTAGTCCTAGAAGCATTATGTACATTTTTGAGTATGCACAAAAAAAGCGAATTTGCACATTTTTTTTGCACATTACACATCAGTTCAGTAGAGTTGCACCTTCTATCCACCCATCCATCCTAATATATCTATTCATGCATTAATCCATTCTATCAAACATCCATCTGCTGTACATACTCTATCAATCCATCCACTCAGTCAATCCATCCATACATTACGCTCTATCAATCATCCATATACTTCATAGAGCACATCCATCTATCCATCTGTTCCTTCCATCAATCTATCTATATACTCCAACCAACCACCCACCCCTCCACATTATCATGACGAGCATATAATCCATCCATCCATCCATCTTTTTATTCTATCCATCCCTCCAGTCTGTCAATCCATCCAATCACTCATCCATCCATCTATCCACATACTCTATCCATCCAATCTCTCATCCATCCATCTTTCCACATACTCTATCCATCC
>JAUCMS010000038.1:5594137-5606610 GCA_032357445.1 Enteromius radiatus
CAGTTTAGACCGCTCTTAACATTTATTTTAATCTAGGACTAGTCTTAAACCCTGTTCGGGAAACCGGCCCTTAAAGTCTACTGCATGAAAGTCCCAAATGAAAATAAGCCAAGCGATTAGGCGTCCAAACTCATTTGGGTATGTACAATGCGGTGGTGTTGTGCCGTGCCAAACCAAAGGCCCTGCTGTTGAAGTCACATGGGCCCATGAATGCAGAAGTCCACACAAAGACAGAGCGCATCACAGTCTGCTCTTTCTTTCTCTTCCGTCACCAAGCCATTCTCTTGACTACGCCACACACAACTGGGGCTTGTTCACGGATAGGGCTAAAGAACAAAATTTACACGAGAAACAAAACCCGAGCTGTGTGCTGGCTGTACACAAGCTGAGTGAGACTAACAGACCCCCTTTGAGAAGACAGGGAGCTTCCAGTGAACTGGGTTCACAGAGGTTACGAGTCCTTAGGCATAGAGGGGTCCTCTGCTAATGTTTTGAGGTGTGGTGGGGGTGGTCATATAGTAAGATGGTCACGCAGGCATGCTGAGAGAATGGTGTTATTTACAAGCACACACTGTCCTCTGTTGTCTCCTACACACTTTGGCAGTGGCCCCAGGACAAGGGCGACTGGTAAACATACTACTGAGTTCGTACAACAAAGGCTTGCCGCAGTGAAGAGTTATGTTGGCTGACCGGTCATAAACTTAATGAAGAGATTAGCATGGTGCCATGGACACAAATGCAGATCATGAGGTCCCTTCAGTGGGACAGTGGGCGATTGTCATTGCCTTTTTTATCATGTTCATCATCACGCCGTAAGTTCGTCACTACAGTCCACAGCATGGCTGTTGTAAACACAAATGTTTTTGTCAGTTTCAACAACTCTTTTATTAGCATGGATATTCTCAGGATTTTAATGATAATCATGAGATTCTGAGTACAGCCAACTACGGGTCATTGAAAAATAAATGTGATGAAGAAAAAATCTATTCTATAAACATTTTTAAATATTAACTATACAACTATGGGGAAGAAAAATAAAAAAAATTATAATTTAAAAGTGGCAGTTCCTGTTTTGTTTATGTTTTTGTTAAATTTTATAACATTGAAACAAAATGGCTTTGCTATTTATAATATAAATAATCATAATATAATAACTTATCACAAAAAATATTCAAATGTGCATTCACACCATTATACATTCTTTGTAAATAAACACCATGTCAATGTGCTATAAACCTCACAATCTTCTTGTTCACAAAACTAAGAAACAGATTTTCAGCTACCATCCTCTGCTGGAACACTTTAAAAGGCCAATACTGTTCACATCCTCTATGAATCAATCTCAGATAAATCATTTTTAAAAGGATTGGGAAGGACCGCAGCGAATTCCCGTGACCATAAAGCAGCCTGATGTCCTTTTTAAAAGAAGAAAAAAAAAAAACATTATCACTTTACTGCCAAACAACACGTAAAGACCTCGACAGAGAGCTGATATAAAAACAAACCAAGCACAAACATAAAGAACAGAGGTCAAAGGCTGTCAGTGCAGGACATGAAATCACAACCTGACATAAATGGACACAAGGAATCCACCTCACCACACGTCCCCCCACTTACTTACAGGCCTGAAGATGCTAACTGAATTACCCATGATGGCTAATCCATCCATCATGACCAACAAGAGCCATGAATCAAGCATCCAAATGGTCACAGGAACAGGTCTCAGCGTCCCCACTTAGGGCGCCATGTCTCAGGATCTGTAGTCTCTTTGCGGAGTGGAAGGATTGATATGATGGATACTGGAGGAAAAATCAATACCATGAAAACAGAGAGAACATCAGGACTGCATCTTAAGGCATCCAGCACTGTAAATAATCAGGTCGCACATTAGTTTTAGAGCATTATGATGCTGAGAGCCAAACGCCAAGCCCTCTCATATCGGAAGTCATTAAATGAGCTATTCTTACCAGACTGACATAAGTCAGGAAGTATTTGAGCACCAATGATCTGCCTGAATGACAAATGGGGCTGCAGTTTATAATAGAGACATGCTATAGATGCTCAATACAGAAAGAGCTGCACAATCAGATTTTTTTTTTTAAATCCGTGCTTTGATTGTACAGCAGCACCTATAAGCAGTGTTGGGCAAGTTACTCTAAAAATGTATAAAATTACTCCTTTTAAAAGTAATTACGTTACTGTTCTGATTACTTTATTTCAAAAGTAATTAGTTACTATAACATTACTTTTCTCCGTGAAATTTATGAAAATCCAGCATACACCCTCCCAATAAATATTTGTTATTAAATCATCAACATTCACAAAACACTGCTATTTTTAATTAAAGCTTGACAAAGGGGTTGCATTTATAATGTCTAAAAAACAGCGCAGTTCATCGAAAACCTCACAAATCTCTCTTAAAACACAATAAATATATGCATAATGATTTTTTCATAATGTCTATAATTCGCGTGTAATTGTGAGCACGCACATTTCAGCACTGTATTGCTCAATGCTGCAAACAGGTGTTATACATACAGGTGTTCATATTCCTTTTTTGTGCAATAGATATTTTATGCTTAGATATTTCTATTTTGCGGGTGTCCCATGAATCATTTTATTCTCCTGCACGCAGGGGTGGATTTAGTGAATTTGGAGCCTCAGGCCAATATAGGAAAGGGGCCCTATACAGTATTTGCACACATTTACTGTTTCTGCTTCTGCACAATGGTGCCACATAGCTATGTCCAGTGGTTCTATATTTTTCATGTAAAAAGTATTATGTGATTTTATTTATTAACATTAACATTTATTAATTTAGCAGACACTTTTATTCTTTCATGTTGTAGACCACAAAATAGCAATTGATTTACAGTTGAGACGCAAGAAGTAATCAGAAGTATAAATTATTATTACTTATATTTAATGACACAATCCTGTTTAGGCTACATTTTCGTTTATCTGTGTCCACACACTGTATTTTGATGCAGCTACTGTAAATTCTCAAAAAATCTGTTTACCCAGGACACACATGCTTCTACTTGCACTCGCCCATCTAGTCCCGCGTGTTTTCTGCTGCGTTGTGTCTCACGAGAGAGATCTCTAATGCACTGCCACTGATCTCGACAGTATGTGCGCTACACCCTTTTTACAGTCTAGATGCTAAAACACTGGATTACTAAATAACGCATTACTACCCAACACTGCCTATAAGTTATCTGTGGTGATTTATCACAGATGTGCAATAGCATTGATATTATTCTAATATATAATGTCCATGGTATGTTTGAAATTTTTAATCTGTGCGCATTTGCAGTCAGGTGTATGCCAATGTGTTTGGTCTGGATGCATATTGCACACCTAAATTAAGCATGGTTTGGTCTTTACGTTCCAAGAGTAAAGACACATGGTGGAAAAATACATTTAATATGAGAAAGGAAAAATCCAGTTTACCAGTATTGAACCTTTATGAACGATTCATTGAAATATTTTTCATTGTCACAAGAAATTCCAGTTTTGCATGGATTCCTAATGAAATGACTGGGTTTTGTCTGTAAAACTTTGCTGAACAGCAGTAAATGTGAACTTTACCAGCTCTGCATATTAGAAGGTTTTGGAATTTCTAATCACATATTCTGTATACAATCATTGTCTGTTTGTTTTGTGTGTATGCGTGTCAGTTATTATTATGCATTTCATATAACAGCCTATGAAAGTCATGTAAATAAAAACAAAGTGTGGCTGGTCACTTTATATCTCAGTGAGGTGGTCTCTTCCTATCTAGGCAATTCTTGGCCAGAATAAGTTAAAATGAGGTCCGGTGTTTACGCCGCGAGTCAAAAGTCTGGTTACACTTGTGTGTATGTATGGAGTGATATTTTCCTGAGGCTGTTGTGTCTCTTAGACCGATTGACAGTTGTATGACAGGGCTGGGAGTTCAAGAAAGTGCTTAAAAAGAGTAAGAGAGCTTTTCTGGCTCTTGTTTTGACAGATAGTAGTTCTTGTGTTATCTCTTCGGCTAAGCCCATAGGTGTTTTCAAATGCTGCTCATGTCTGCTCCTCTAAACACCAGCTGAGGCAACGGCCTCCATTCTCTTCATAAAGTAGCAAGATAGCTATTGTAAATGGCTTGGTATATCATTGGGTTATAACAATATTCATTCTTGGCTCATTTATCTACGACGGCAAATGTTGGTGCTTCAAAATTTGAACCATATTTGAACTAAAATTTTTAAACCATATAGCTACCTTGATTTGAAGTGTTCTGGTAGAGATTGTTTTCCAGTTTCACAAAGTACAACGTGCGATGTGAAAGAAAACCATTAAAAATATGAGCCACACGGATGAACGCTATAATCACATCATAACTCAGTGGAAAGAAGGGACACAGATCATTTATTAGTGGCCTCGCTCCAGATCAAACAAATGCAACCTTCTTAATGTTTTCTAAAATCTATATAAATCAATGTATAGAGCTTTACAGCCATGACCTTTTGACCGCATGGTTTAAATTCCCAGTGCATTTCTTCTCACTATAAGTAATATGAAAATCTTGGCAGATGGCCCACTGACATCACCTTTTTGCAAATATTATCTGAGGCAATAACTTTGAAAAATGACACAAAAATAAATACCTTGCTGCGTTGCAGCATGGAGAAAGTTATCTATCTGTAATAAACTGTGTTTTTTGGAGCGAGTAGGGAATGTGTGTGTTAAATTAAAACACGGCTATGTTTTAGGACACTGAGGTAGTCACAAACCAACAGGCCTGCATAATATAAACCGGCTTTTCCCGAAAAGTGTCCTCATCTCACTTCTGACATTCCTTCAGTAATTAGCTGAGGCAGACTGCTCTCTTCCAGAGCTTTCAGGAAGTGGTTTCACTGGGGCTAAATATACATTAGAGTGTGTTGTTTCAGCCCAAGCAATGTAAATGAAACAGGCATTTATCAGGTGGCAGGGGATTTATAGGCATAGATCGCACCTTCTTTAGTGGCTCGGCTCCCAGACACTGTGCCAGGAGGACACACGGACATAGAAAGGTAAACGCTATAGGCGTTTCACAGAATAAATCTGAATTTAATCAAGATTCGGTTGAAAACTGGGTTAGGGTGTCTTTCCTATTAACCACACGTGGACTCACACGCTTAAAGCTTTTCATAGATGAAGAAAGGCACAGTGTGCAAAAGATGGTTAACATAAAAAGAGATATATGGTTATCCTTGGGCTACGTTTGTAATTAAATTGATCGAGTAATTGAGATGAATTTCTATTGAATTATGTGAGGAATTTTTGTGAAGATACATGTCTTTTCTAAGAATCTGAGGAAGCATTCCACACTAACACAGAACTCAGGCTGACTGGAAGATACTAAGAAATGTTTGGGAACTCATGATTATGATTTAGCATTCACTCCAATGAGACAGACACTTTCAGGTCCACACACAATGTTCTTGATGCTGGAAACTTCCTAATGCACAATTATTAGACTGAAGAAAAATGTTCAGCGTTATTATGATCAAGATCTTGAATAATTCATCCTGAACTCTGCAGTTAAATTAACATTTATAAACGAAACATTCAGACCATTATCTCGCTTTGGCCTTGTTTCACATACATTCTACAAAAGAACAAAACAAGTCTTACAGTCTTACAGACTGATGCTGTAGGAGAAACATTACAAAGATGCTGTATTACAATATATATTGAAATATCATTCTGAGAATGTGCCTACTGTCAGATATCATTGAAAAAGTCATACTGAACAAAAGATGTTTCTGTGGCAGCTTTAGACTGAGAAGTCGTGAAAGCAGTCCACACTTATGATTTCAGCCATACAGAGATGCTGACTTTCTTCTGTAGATCACAAAAAGAAGATATTGTGAAAAAATCCTTAGTATTAATATGGAGTTATGCCACAGTGACAGTTTGTGTGTGTGTGTACACACACAGGTTCGTCAAAATGTATTGTTTGTTGCACAGAAGAATATTTTGTTGTACAGAAAAAAACAATGTTGCCGATTTTATCAATAACACAAAGGCTATGATAGAATATTGTTATTATTATTGGACATTGTTTATATAATATGTATGTAATGTAACAATATGGCCTACCTGTTTTCAATGTTATTTCATTTATTGACTCATGCAATGCATTCAGTAAAATTAATTAATTTACTTGGTGTTTCATGTTTAACTTCCCCAATCATCCAATATTCTGCAAAACAGGTTATGGTTCTTCTGTTTAGGTCTTTTTTATGCGTTTCATTACCTATAGCGCCATTTAATTTACAACGCCTATAAATGAGACACCAAAGATGATCATAACTGATGTCACATTTGCAGATTGATATCTAAAAGTGTTTTTTTTTTTTTCTCTCAATAACGTTCTGATATTAACATAGTATAATAAAACAATATCAACTCATTCTGCTGTTAACACTTTCTCTGTGATTAGACTTAATTTATCCATGTCACTGCTACCTGACATTCAGATTTACTTCCATTTTTAACACCCACATCTAAAAATCCAATCAATGATGGATTGAACCAAATCCCCAGTCAACATTCCCCCTCCCCAGATAATCTGTTACAACTGGGTAATGCACAATATTGGATTTTTGCCGATATCCCGATATATTTAAACTAATTTTGGCTGATAGTCACTGTTTGTTTAGAAAGTCTCCACTGTAATAATTATAAGCAAATAGTATTTACTTTTGGCTAACAAAAACTTAAAAATTTGTTGTAATTAAATAATAAAAATAAAAAAAATCACACTGTTATTTAATTTAAGCACCGTCAATTACTGCTAGCACACCCTGGGCACATGTGAGCTATGTATTCTTATGTATTCTTCTTATCTGCAAGACATATCAGCATTTTTCATATCGGGCCGATGCTGATATTTACATTTAAAGCCATTGTCGGACGATTCCCTACACCTGGGTGTATATCACAATACAGAAGAAAGAATCTGTCACTACTTCTCTTTCATTGTGACTTTTTGCCATTGCCAAAGTATCTTGAACAGTCACCTCAATAACCCTATACCACAAAAATATTATGCTTGAGTTCTTTACTAACTAAAGGTGCTGCACAGGAGCACTGAAAAACTTTGAAGAGTTTCTTAGCAGTGTACACCAGCTTTATGTTGCTGAGCTTTCTTGTCATGGAAGAATTCTTACAGATGTTGTTTTCCTCAGAATGTTCCATTGCCACTGGTGAGACCCCAAACACAGTGCACAATGATGGTATAGACTGTGAAGGCCCTGACTCTAATGAGGGCATAGCAAGGCCTCACTGAACTCTATGAACAGGAGTCCGCACACTTCCCTCTCTCTCTCTCTCTCTCTCTCTCTCTCTCTCTGTCTTGTTCGTCAAAGTCAACTGCCTGCTCCTCATCACTAAAACATTGGCCCTAAAGCCATGTAAAGCACAGTAATACAAACATACAGAAGATCAAAATCCTGCCTTAATCTTATGAAGGACTGGGTCACATTCTCCTCATGAGCATTTCGTTAAAATCACAGCTAAATATTTCACGCCACTCAGCCCGCAATAATTATTCCACTGTTGTTGGACTGCAAACAAAATGAAATATGGATCACAGGTATTCGGCGTGCTGTACACGAGTCCCTCTTATCAGAACTACATATCTGATAACGCTGCAACCTGTGCCTCAGCTGACCTTTCTCAAGAGTTTTCAGCATTGTCCACTGACATTTGCATTATTTAATGGCATGTTTTATTCAGTTAGAACAAGGCTTACAAATAACAGAGTGGGTTTAAAATGGACAGGAAGTAAAGCGCCAACTCTGCAGCCTGGATCTGAATTCTGAGTCTCTCTTCCTCCATCTTCCCCGTTGCTTTAGCTGACTGACTCCAGCTGTGGAACTTCTATAGCGAGATGTGCTCTCTGACAGCTAGAGGTAACGGGAGATTTATGTGTTTTGCTATAAACTTGCAGGTGCAAATCCTGTAGATCTCACACTTTTATAGATGGACTATAAAACTGATTCATAAAGAGAAATGTTGTGCTGCATTATGCGTTTTTTGACCGTGCCGACATAGCAACACGCTATGAGTGAGTTTAAACAAACATACGCTGCAGAGGCAAGATGGATATGCTGCTCAATCGGGACAATGCATACCACAATATTATATTTCAAATCAAAGGCGTAAGCAAATATATTTAAACCTCATGTTCCTGATGCCTCACATCCATCATAATAACTCAAACTAGACTAATATGAACTGAAGGAAATGAATAGTATGTGGAGTATTGGTTTCCAGGGTGTTGCTAAGGAGTCAAAAGATTATATTATTGGTGTGCAGTCAAGCTATGTGTATTTATTGCAATGACAAAACCATCTGTATCTGTATCTGTATTCAGACCTAATTGGATGTTGACATTTCTTCTCACTGCTCAAAACCGGTTTGTTTAAGCTGGTCAAGCTGGTATCAAAGTGGCCAAAACCAGCTAGATTGAAACTATTTAAAACCTGCCAAAAATATTGGGAAGGTTACTTTGGAAATGTGAGAGGTTAAAGATTAAGTTAACCTATTAAAAATGTAATAAGTAGCGTAACTATTACTTTATTAAAACAAAACCACTTTTATTTGTTTATAGGGGCAACACACATTAATAAACTTGGCTGTAAATGTATCAGAATTTGCTAAAGAGGTTTTTTTTTTCATCTTTATTGACATAACGTTAAAAAGTCACTCTAAAAACAAAACAGATTCCATCTGATTACTTTTTGATTGCATTTTTCTACATTTCTAATGTTTTTAACTGTTAATCATTAAAAGCAGTATGGTTAATAGTAACCTACTCAACACTGATTTTTGTCAAACTTTCAAAAGCTTTCAATCAATTGAACTAATATTACAATATTGTAATTTTAAAACACAGCCACCACAAAATATTTTAGCAGCACAAGTTTTTTAACTTTGAGGATAATTACACATTTATAATCATAACAAGAAACCGTTTCATAGCTATGATACGGTTTTGAAATCTTATCTTTGCATACTGTAACTATGACTGGCGGCATCGGCAAACATGTCAAAATCTTAAAAGAGTTATCAAAAAAGTGTGTCCTAAACTCTTAAAACATATTGTAGAGCAGTCAGCGGGCCCCATTCATGAAACACGAGCAGGATGAAATTTTACAAATCGTAAAAATTTCACAAATTCTCCACCGATCAATCATCCTACATGTACAACTACTGAAAAACATAATATTGCTGGTTATTTATGCAATATACTGGAGACAAACCTGAGAAAGTAGACCAGAATATTTCTTCTGCATTCTGGCACATGCAATTAGCATAGCTGTATGAAATTCATAGGCAGGGATTATGCTAATTGTGAATGAGCATGTACACGTTACAAATTACGCAATTACATTACATTATTTTTTTTTTTTTTGTTATCAATAACTCAGTTGTCATTCATGTGTGCAACGCAAACAGCATGGGATAAATCATGCATAAATGTATAATATTACGATTAGCAGTTTTTTAAAACAGGAATATACAATAGTACGCTTGGCTTAGCATGCATGACTGCATAATAATTTATCACTTTCACATCCATTCTGACACAGTGACACATAACCATATTTTATCAGGAAGATTCAAATCTAATAAAACAGGTGAAGTGGATAGGAATTATTTTCCAGAGTTAACACCAACAGAATCAGCAAGGTTGTTGCAGGACGTTTGAAGAGCAAGGCTGACCGTCGTGGTGCCATTCATGCGTTTGCTTCTGGATTTCTGCACTCAGGCAGAGGGACAGACGCAGCATCAGCTGGTGGGCTCTCAGGACTCATAATGGAATAATGCCATGCTAACCAAATGGGGCTAATCCAGCATACGGGGCCCAAATCCTATCACTGATGTGTCAGATGTCATCAGAGTGTTAGCGAATGAAGACCCCCTGTATGGAGAGAGTAAACAGTTTACAGAGAATCGCTCGCAGATGCACGCAAGGTCAGACTCATGGAGAAGTCACTGAGAGGTGTGCTTAACAGAATACTGCTGACAACATGAGAAGCATTCACTACTGCAGCAAAACCAGCCGTTTACGCTTATATAAAACTCATGCTGTTACTTAACAGAATTTTTAGGCTATGTAGCTATAAATGGAAGTTGAAGTCCTTGCTGTTTGCATTTGCAGTGTAGTAGAGTAATCTAAACAATTGCATGTTGTATGAATAGGGCTTATTTCTGTGTACAGTACAACAACAGTAAGCTAAGAAATGGTAAATTTAACAACCTGGTCTCATAAAAATATGTACCTCTGTGCAATTTTTGTGCAACACCGTTTTTTACGTGCATGTTTCAAAGAGAAATGTCCACTGAGTGGTTCAATACGTGAACCCTGGCACATCTTATTACGTCAATATAAATAAAAATATCTGTGGACTGTTACTAAAAGCTGAAAATATGCCCTACACCAAATCCAACCCTAAACCTACCCAATAGTGTTAAAAAGTGCAAAACGTAATGCCTTCATGCCATTTTAACTTACTTTTACACAGATTTGAACCATAGTTACATGGGATTTGAATTGGAGCTCCTTGCCTCTCACGTACATCTCTGTACTGCGCAAGCTACCGAACAAATCTACCATCTATTAAAACCCATATGAAGCTGGATATGTGTGATGCTAACATTCAAAAGCGTCAGTTTGCAAATCTCCCAGCATATTAATATTTTTTTGAAGTCATAACATGATATTCTTCAAGTAACTGTGCAATATTCTGTCAATTTGCATGAAAAGGAATAAAAGGAGTTCCTCTAGTGAAACTGCAGTGATATGCAGATTCATTGGTACGTAATTCGCTTAAAAGTGCACCAAGGTACTGTATGTTTATGCCAATACACCAGGTAGAAATTTAAGGTGAAACCCTGGTTGTCATTTAATGTATAGTGCCCTCCACTAATATTGGCACCCTTGGTAAATCTGAGCAAAGGTGGCAGTGAAAATAAATCTGCATTGTTTATCCTTTTGATCTTTTGTTCAAAAATGTACAAAATTGTAACCTATCATTGAAGTAAAACAATTGAAAATGGGGAGAAAAACTTGTGACGAAATAAATGTTTTTCTCCAATACATGTTGGACACAATTATTGGCACCCAATTATTGTCCTTTTCCCAAGAGAGAGCAGCTCTGAGTTTTCTCCTGTAACGCTTGAAGAGTTTGGAGAACACCTGATAAGAGAAAAGAGACCATTCCTTCATCCAGAATCACTCCAGACCCTTTAGATTACCAGCTCCATGATGGTTCTCCTTTTTAGTTCAGCTTACTCAGGGTTCAGGTCAGAGGACTGGGACAGCCATGGCAAAAGCTTCATTTTGTGCTCAATGACTAATTCTTGAGTTTATTTTGATGTTTGTTTTCGATTATTGTCCCAGTGGAAGACCCAACCATGGCCCATTATAAAATTTCTAATAGAGTCAGTGAATTATTGATTTTTATCTGTTGGCATTTGATAGAATCCATGATGCCATGTTTCTAAACAAGATGTCCAGGACCTCCAGCTGAAATATACACCCACACCATCAAAAACACAGCAGTAAACTTCATTGTACACATGGAGTACTGTTGTGACATGTGGCCAGGTATGGTTACCCATACTGGGAACTTGTGCTCTGCATTTAACCTATCCAAGTGCACACACACAGCAGTGAGAAGTGAACAACTACGAGCACACACACACACTCGGAGCAGTGGGCAGCCATTGCTGCAGCGCCTGGGGAGCAGTTGGGAGAACTGTGCCTTGCTCAAGTTGCTCAAGGGTCTCACCTCAGTCATGGTATTGAAGGTGGAGAGAGTGCTGGTTATTCACTCCCACCACCCACAATCCCTGCCGGACCTGGGACTCAAACCCACACCCTTTGGGTTACAAGTGCAACTCCCTATCCATTAGGCCATGACTGCCCCCAAAAACCAAATCCAGCTATCCAATCCCCCCTCAAATAACACTCAAAACCCATATATATCTTCTGCACGCTGAAAACGTAAACTATGATGTGCTATTTTAATTGCTAAACATTTTAACACTTAAAAATATTAAGTGTAGGCTACCCTAATTGGCAACATACCAGAAATCTCAAAAGAACGGAACATTAAACACTAACAGATCTATACTTCTCTGAAGATTAAAATTGCATGATAGTGTACATGACACCAAGACGACACCAAGCAACTAGTGGTGTCCAAAGCCGATGGTGTTGTTGCCCCATGTCAGGCAATAAAGCTGCGCTTCAACATACCACACAGACTTCAGACTAAACACGTGCGTTCTGCACTTGCGTGAGATGAGTTAGCCGTCTATATCAACAGCTATATCAATAGTAAATATTCATCATTACCCCATAGCAGATGGAGGGTTTTTCAAGTGCTCTGCAACTACTATAGCAAAAACTAGCCAAATATTTGAATGTTGAGCAGATAGCT
>JAUCMS010000038.1:5606710-5626794 GCA_032357445.1 Enteromius radiatus
AGGATAAACAATGCAGATTTATTTTCACAGCCACCTTTGCTCAGATTTACCCAGGGTGCCAATATTAGTGGAGGGCACTATAAATCCAAACTTGTAAATCCAAACTTAACAACAATTAAAAATCATTAAAATTCATAAAAGCAAATATGCTTTCCAACAAATGTAAATCAATATTTACATAATATTTGCAAGTAAGGATCAATTCTCACTCGTAATTGCACAGAAAAGAGCAACCAATACAGTCTTCGAAATTTCTCCTCCTGAATTCCATAAAAAAAGCTATTCATTTGGGTTTGGAGCAACATGAGGGTAAATAAATGATTTTAATTCTACGGTGAGCTAACCCTTAACTGTAATAAATTAAAATGAAAACAAAGTTTAACCTTCATGTACAGTACCTCTTAATTGTAATATGCAAGCACAGCACTTTGCGGACACATACTCTAAGGACGCAGTTCAACAAAGAAAGAGAGATAACAAAAATGAAAAATGTGAAGGAGCAGTGCACTGAAATGTCAGCATCTAATGGAGTCTGGGTTGTTAAAGCAAGCTCTCGGAGCACCTACCGTGCTCGCAGCGGTGCTGCAGCGAATGCGACCTCTGCCCTGTGTACTCATTGTAATGTGCTGAGGATGGTGGAGAGGACGCCCAGCGCAACAAAGCTCATTTACAGCTGTATACAGCACCGTACATATAGAGCACTATAACCTACAGCAATGCCAGACCGATCAATATCACAGTCAATACTTTATTTTTCATCCAATTTAAACAAAACGTACAGACGCCCCGAGTGCTACGCCAACAAGTTTATGAATTCTAGACGTGCTGGAAATGCATTTTGGCTCGGGCTGTGACATCCCTCTGAACAAGCAATGAAAATGGGGCCATGATGACTTTAATCATTACCTGCAGTCTGGGAGAGTCAGTCAGACAAGAACTTGAGGGTGGAGGGGGGGGCGTAAAGAAGACTAAGTCTCCTAAAGTCAGGTCACCATATTCATGCAAGTTCCCACACAGAATCATTAGAGGCTAACAGCAGGGAATATGAAGGCATCGCCATTAACACCCAGAAAGCCATTACTTAATTAATTAATGGCCTCAGCTTTAATTAAGTAATGAGGTCCTGTTTTATCGTCGGATGCGTGACAGAAGACTGCGAGGAGATCGCTCGCATACATCTAAAATCAGAAACGAGGGCCGTTAAATGTGACAACCAGTGAAATGTCACTCTATCAAAGATAATGAGTAATATCTCACCCTAGAATCTATTTCCTGATGAATTAAACATTTGAGATTACACCACAAACAGCTGGATACTGGCTGATTCATGAGAGCCATAAAGACATATCCAATCTCATTTTAATCTCCATTATTCATAAAGCGTGAAACATCCCACACGGTATCTGTTCAATAATTACCAGCACTATGATGATGATGTTTAGGAACAACTGCTATATACTGGATCTATATTTCCCATGATTCTGATGAGCCACGTGGGGTTTCGTTCTCATCAGAATGCAGCAATGGATATAAAATGTGTAGCATTTCAACTTGACACCAGCGATATATTATGAACTCAGCTGAGAATTGTCATAAAGCCAATGCTTGCATACAAGACTGCAATAACCAGACCCCAACAGAATCTGCGCCCGGGTCAATGACATACAAAAGTGCCTGTAAAAAATAAAAGGGGGGTTTATAGTTTAAAATGCATATGCATATTTCTTAGAAATATGCTTTGAATATATTTTGGGATCATATGGTTTAGAATTTTATACCATTTTCAAGAAAAAATGTGGTGTAATCAAGTAAAAAGTTATATTTTTATTTATTTTAGTATAATATAGTATAATATACATTAACTATAAATAAAAAAAATAAATAAAAAATACATAAATCAGGAATATTCAAGACTTCAAGTCATTCTGAATATAAACTGAATTTGAATGCATTTTGGAATACATTCATTGATTGTAGATTGATTAATCGACAAAACGAATGTCATGTCATTGATCCTCTGTAAAACAACAATGTTATTTGCAGTTCTAAACATTCTCCATATTGTGTGTCTGTTTATTAAATATTATTGCTAATTCGATTCAACTCATCAATAATAGTTTAGTACTTTCAATCTACTACATTAAAAGCTTTTCTGCAGATTTTGTGATGTGAAATGTAAAAAAAGGCTGTATATTCGTCTCAGCCGAGCCATAAGGCATCATATTAATACTAAGTACGTTTTAACTAATTCAGAGGCGTCTCAAACTGCCAACAGGGTGGAGTAGTTTTGATAAGCGAGAACTTGATGAGAATTTCAATAGCATCCCGCTGTAATGCATCATATTTAGCCACATCCAAACTTTTTCACCCTTGGAGGCAAAGTGAGTTTAATGTAATTAGGGACACAGATTCCATACACACTAGAGAGCATGCCGTGTGATAAATGATTATTCATTGGGGACAACAAGCAACAGCAGGTCACATGCCTCTTCCTCTCTCTCGCTCTCTCTCTCTCCATCTTTCCAAACAAAAAGAACCCTCAGGGACATTTCTGATATTAGCAGACTATTCTGTACAATGCCTGTGTGTTTGTGGTTATCTCTCATGGAGCACAGGCATTGCAACTTAGACCACCTAGGTTGTGTGGCCAGTGAATTGGATCCCTCTCATAGAAACCTGGCAGGCAGCCATTTGCACGACTATTAAACTCTGAAAGATAAGGTCATCCAGAGAGAGACATACCAAGGTACCTATACTGAAAGTGAGCTGTCTAATAAGAACATTACAGCGCAGTCTGCTATGTTCATCCAGTCCTCTTTGCTGATAAATCTGGATGAAGGGGTTTCTGCTGCTGAGCAGATTGAATCAAACTGCACAATGCAGGTCTGAGCACTTTCTTGACTTAGCACTTCTCACACGTGTCAGCCCGGTCAAGCGAGCCGGGTCACAGGTGCCTAGAGGAAAACAATATCTCCTTTCAGTGCAGCAATAAGATTTGAGTGGAGTTTCATCTAACTGCACAGGCGGAATGAACTCTTTTTCACTGGGTGGGAATAAATTGCAATACTGTCATTAAAGGAAGGAACGTATACCCTTTCTGCCTTTCTCTCTCCTCAGAAGTTGCTTCACTTTAGCCTTTCCCAACCTTAAACTGAACCACAATATGCTGAACAGATCTGCTCGAGTCAGAGAGGTCATCTTTCTTTCTTTTTGCTCTTCCTGTCCTCCGTTTAGATCTGTCATTCTAAACCTGTAGCGGTGACTTGCAATCAATACTGTTATTGAGGTGGCTGTTGGAAATTAGCTAGCTGATTCGCATTACTTTCCATTCCCACAGGTTGACCATTATTGACCTTTCCTTATGAGCATTCATTTTCAAGTCTCTTTAGGGCTTTTTGCAGTGCACCTATTGTCTTTTTATACCAATGATTAAGAACACTGGACCCTGGGTTAAGCAAACTTTCACACTTGTCTGGGTTACGTAAACCTGATTCAGAGCACTGCTAGCAACACTTTTGCAGCTCTAACACCATTTTGTGGTGGCAAAGTAATACAGTGTAAATCTATGCAGTGTTAAAAAGTTACAGCGAGAGTATCAAACCACCAATCACAAACAAAATAGTGCTTAGCTCATTAAATATTCATGAGTTGTACAGACGCATAAACTTAGTTTGAATGTTTGATGTGGCTGTAAACACGAACTGAGTTTTTTTTTTCTTTAGATGTTAAACAGCGAATGTAGCTTTGCATAGGGACATTTTCACACATGGGTAAACGGTTCAAACAGGCTGCACAACCATATTTTGTTTAGTTATTGTTATTGACCTGTCATAATAAATTTGTATGTATTTTACGAGGTGGCTGATTTGTACAATCTAATTTGTACGGTTTTGTACAATTTGCCTAAACCCCAGTGACGGACAGGTTTAAGGGCAAGGTTAGGTGTAGGTCATTCAAATTATTAGCCACCTTGTATAATGTATGAATTCCTGTGAGATCGGGTTGGTTAAAAAAAAAAATAAATAAATAAATAAATGCATGAACTTCTCAGGCATTGAACTGAAATCTGACCTTTGTTAGGGGACAGTCAAATTGCATAAATGCTTGCTCCCGTCAGCTGTCCTTATCTTAACCACTAGGCAAAAACATTCAGACCCAATGAAATGGGATTCCTTATCAAAGCTTATACAAAAGGACAACTGTTCCTGAGTAGTTAGAGCTAAAGCTCTGGACAGAACTGTCTCTGCCCTGTAGGTCTCAATCTCAATATAGACCTTAATCCAACCAGACCAGTTTTCAAAGAATAATAATAGGACCTTGATGGTTACCAAAGGAAACACAAGGTCAAAAATCATAAACACTGCAAACACAGGGCACTGAAATTATGAATATAATGTATTCGTTTTTTCTTAAGGCTATGGCATGCTACAGATGTCAACTAAAATATAGACAACACACAGCCGGGGAGACAATAGAATAAACATGTCTGGATTTAGTCAATGCACATTTAAAAGGCCTTGCTTTATTATTAGACAGGCTTACACATTTCAAGGTAATTGTCCATGTGTTTGTGTGAGTGTCTGTGAGTAGGTGTGGTTTGTGAGTGTGAAACAGACAGACCATGAGGATACACTTCCAGACTGCTGAAATGTCTAGGTCTAAATCTTTTACAACTCAGAATAAACTGGCATCGCTCTTGGGGATCCAAACAAACCCTAGGCTGAAAACAAACACTTCAGGATATGGGATGTGCAGGCCATCAATTCTGAATACTGATTGTTGAGAATGTATTTACCGCAGGTCTTAGGCAATGGATCCCCTGGTGACTGGTTTGGCAAGGCCTTTTAACCCACAGAATAAAAAGAAAAAAAAAACTATTTTACTATATTGCTGAAAAGACCAGCTTTGCCAGTTACCAACATTTACTGTGTTCTGCATGCTGGTACCCAACTGTAAATGTTATTAGATCGAAATGACAGTGTTCTGGTTCACCAGCATGGGATCTTTTGTGTTAACAAAGCTGTGCGTTGAATCCTTATGTTCTGATTGATTATAGGATGCCGTTATGCTGGTTGACCAATATGCAATATTGGTTTACTGACCAACAATCACAAGAAGCAGGTATGCAGGTGTACTAATTCTTCATCACAGGATGCTGGTGTACTGGTGGAACATCAGAGGATGCTCATATAATGGTTAATCATCACAGGATGTTGGTGTATGGGTTGACCATGAGATGCTAGTGTACTGGTTGACCATCAAATGGTGCTGATTAATCATTATGGGATGCTGGTGTATGGGATGACCATCACAGGATGATGATGAACTGATTGACCATTACAAGATGTTAGTGGACTGGTTGACCATCACAGGATGCTGTTGAAGGGGTTGAGCATCATAGGATAGTGGTGTACTGGTGTACCATCGAAGGGTGCTGCAGAACCTGATTGTACCAAGTTCAACATGTTCCTGGATGAACATCTTTGTTGACCCTGGAACAACATTGTGATAATCCAATACCGGGTAAAGTTAGGTTTGGCTGCAGAGATATGGTCAAGACTACATTTTTGGATTAAAACGTTGTTTCAGAGTCAACAAAATATGTTGACCTAGGAACACGTCTAACTTAACAAAATTAGGACTTTGCTAAGGGAGCTGGTTAATCATCACAGGAGGCTGATGTATTGTTTGACCATCATAAGATGCTGTAGTGCTGGCTGACCATCGAAGGGTGCTAGTGTACTGATTGACCATTACACCAGCACAAAAATCAGCCTTGGCTAGTACAGAATTGAAGCTGGTTTAAACTGTATTTGAGGCAGAGAAAACTTACAGAACTTACATAAAACAATTATATACACACTACACACAATATTAATATGAAAAATACCCATTCAAACACTATCTAAAGGTTTCTCACACCAACTGCTTGAGGTGTCTCACAGATCATGTCAGACGCTGATGCAGTGGGAGATACATTGGACCTGATAGAGATTGATACAGTGGGAGATTTTCAGTCCTATTCTGAGACTAGATCACTTTGAAAGAGCTGTGGCTGAAAAACACAAATCTGCGGGTGAGTGATGAGAGTGTGATGTAATTTGCCGTCAAGCTGAGAGAACAGCTGAAGCTCCTGGGAGACTCAATTCCATCGATTTATGACATCAAAACAAATGACATCACGGTTCCATCTCTGCTTGCGCAGTGGAGCGAGGGTCATTAGATGGCGTTCACACGCACCCACAAACACACACTCACACGTTCCATACAGGTGTGATGACAAAAATGGATCTTCAATTCACAGGCCATTCACAACTTAGATGGGCATATTGAACTAGACTGGAGAGCTGGTGAACTGGAGGAGACAAAAAAAGGGAGAGCAAGGGAGATGGAAAAACATGTGTTTGTTAAGGGCCTCTGTCTCTGGAAAAGGTTTAGATTTTTTAACAGATTGGATAGCTGGTTCTGGAATTTGAGAGTCACTTTCATGTTAATTGTGCCACTATTAGAAAGCATACCAGAGGCCCTCAGAGGTATTTCAATTACAGTACACACGCACATGCTTACAGTAAGTGAATACACACATACGCCGAGTATGTTTCCCTGCACCTGTGCCAGTTATGATCTGGGGCATGTGTACTCCACTTAAAGTTTCCATCTCATCATGGAAACGGGAAGTGGAAGGGAAAATAAAGATATAGTGAGAGTAGAGAGAGAGAGAGAGAGCTGAAGGAATGCTAAATCCAGATTCTTTTTTTTTTAATTATTTTTGGGGAAAAAAGGATTATAGTACTCTTTCATTTGGAAATATGGTTCACTGCTTAGTCATGATGACCAGAAAATGCAGGATTATCCCTAAACTGCCATGCGCTTATGTCTGCTCATGTGTCTTTGCTCAAATGAGGAGATGTTCCTGACGGGTACATCCAAGCGACAGGCAACAGAGCAAAAGAAAGTGGAAGAGGGAGGTACAGCAGAGTTCAGGTCATTACCCAGACTCCCTTGATGTTTGGGTGCAGCTCCAGGCAGGCAGGTTTTCTGATGCGTCTCCTCGATCGCTCCCCTCTCTCTCTCTCTCTCTCTCTCTCTCTCTCTCCCTCTAGATCTGAAAAAGGCAGAGTAGATCTACATAAGCCAGTGAATATTTGATAATCCTCTTTTGACAGCCTGAACCAGGTGAGGAGCAGCCAGAATTGGCTTGGTGCTTGCTAATGAGCACCACTGGAGAACTCGCGCACACGTTCAATTTACAGTACATACCCGACATCCTGTACCCAAATGCAAACACACAACAGCTGGCCGCTTCCTCGGTTACATTCGAAACACTGTGTTAACATTGAGTTTCAGGGCTGGTTGATGGCTGACAGTGGGATGTCAGTGGGCGAATGTCATCGCAGCTGTCACAGAGACTGCAGCGGTGAGGGGTGTTAGAGGAGAACTCCCTAATTCACAGCAATCAGTTGGTGTGAGCTTCCCATGCCAGCGCTAAAGCCCAGTTAGGCCCGTAAGAAGAGCGGAGATGGCCTGCTGACAGCAGAGAGGGGAGGAAGGATTTAGAGAGGATGCTGGGATATGCTGCTTGTCTGTAGCATCACCCATCTGACAAGATCAAGAGATCAGCCAAACCCAGGCTGGCTTTCTCTTCTTCACATACATCCCCTTGTTATCTAGCTCTTATCTTTCTGTGTGTCTGCCCGTCCACCCATAGCCCTCTTCAGTGTGCCCTCTTTCACATCGACCCTTCTTGCTTGGCCCTGCTTGTCTAATGCACCTCTATTATTCTCTTTCTCACTCGCTCTCAGTTGTAACGGGCCACCGAAATAACCTCCATTCACATAATCCAAGGTGTTTGATATGTAATTTTCTACAACTGAATGAGCCTTTGTGTGTGATCTTGCATGCACGAGTCCACAGAGATGCTCTTTACATACCGTACAAGAAAAGGAGGACGTATAACCTTCTTTCTCAACAACAGAAGAGCTCTAAACCTATGCTTTAAAACCAGTGGATATGAAAATCAAATAATCTGGAGGCTATAAACCGGTGCCAACTGCAATGTAATGGAAAAATGCAACACTGTGGAGAGCTTTCTAAATGCATCTACATGCAGTATTTGAGTTTGGCTCTTTCTGACAGAGGCTGTCTATAATCTTTAGTGCAGTATGGAGCCTTATCCATGGGTGTAGATATCGATGCTATTTTGATTTTCACTAAGTGTTTACATCAGAAAATGCATTACTAATAGATGTGAGGAGTACACTAAACAGTGGTCATTAATAGTCATTTTCCCACAGTAGATGATATATTAAACTATATAATTTGTAGGATTCATTATTATTCTTAATACTACTAGTATTTCTGCTACTACTACCAAACAGATGCACATATCAGTGCAACAAGCACACACATATGCATTATATGCTTATGCACAGACACATATGTTTACCCTAGGGGAAAAAAAACAAAAGTTCTGGAGCTCATCAAAATCTGCCACTGCACAAATATGAAATGACTTAAACAAGCAAACATAGAACACCTGTCTCTTCAGCAGCATTTAAAAGTTTCCCCCTTCTTTGTTACATGCTGACATCGGAATCACAGACATCGGTTTATCCAGCGACTTAATGCAAATGCATCGCTACGCTGTTTTCCCAGTCTTACCAGTCATAATGACAAATTAAAACCAACTGCCAGAAAACATTATCAGGAAGGAACGTTTTACCAGGTCTTTTATCACCGGGTCTCTCTCAGACAGGCTGTATATTCCCACAGTTACATTATAAAAGTATATTGGTAATTAACTTTCGTGAGAGAACGTGATCCATAAAAGCTCTTTGGTGTGGGAGTTCTAAATTCCTAAACACATATCAATTAAGTTTACACTTGTGACATGCAGCCTCATTAAAGAGCAATGAAATATTTCTGCACACAAATAAACCCACTGATGGCATTATTAATTCTTTAACTGACAAACTCTGACTGACATTAACAGCTGCGTGCCATTTCAACTCACTTTACAGAGGCTGTCACTCACCTGATGGAGGCAATGCTGTGGCGGTCTCGTTCAAGCTTTTCATGGTAGGTGAAAATGCTTAATATTTGAATATCTGACTGTTTTGAGTGGGCAACAATCAAAGCAAAGTATCGAAAAACAACACAAAGCAAAACAAAGGAAAACACACACAACAGCAAAGCAAAGCACAGAAAACCAAAACAACAGAACAAAGCAAAATAAAACAAAAGCAGTGCCAAGAAAAAAAACAAAAACCCTAAACAAACACAAAACAAAAACCAAAGCAAAACTACTGCAAAACACCAAAGTAAAACCAAACAAAACTCCAAAAACCACACCAAAACAAACAAAAAACAAAACACAAAACAAATAAGAACTAACAAAAACATCAAATCAGGCAAAGAAGAAAACAAATGTCTGTGGATTGTGTAAGACAGTTATAGACATTATTTATTTATTATTATTAGAACCATTTCTAATCTGTTATTGTTAAGCAGCAGTGATTTTCCCATGACTTCTAATGTCAAATACTCAGACTGAGACATTTTAGTATGCAGTGAGTCTAGCCAGTCTGCAGACAGAGGACAGCGGATGGCACATAATACCCATATATTCAGCTAAAACCAGTCCTGTCACTCAATAGCAGTCATCCCCATCTCTCAGGGCCAACAGGAGACATCTCCTAACATGCATTTCATTAGCGCAAAACATATCACATCTGCAAAATGAAATCACTGAGAGAAAAAGAGGGCGTGAGGGGCCAAGTCCAGAAAACTCAATTTCAGCCCAAAAGGGATCACAGTCCAATAAAATTGCCGACTTTATTACATTTCTCAAATATAAACAGCCATCTACATCGGGTGGCCGAGCACAATTCCCAAAGCCTATTAAGCGAAGGTGCCGATTTTGAAGCGCTCAATAATAGCCAAGGACAGGTCTCAGTGTTGTGACTGATGTCTCGCCCATGGACAAACACCAGACACAGCGCTGACGGAGGTGAGGACAAGATTCAGGTAGCCGTAATCATTTCACGCCATCTTGAGATGCATGTACGGCTGTGCTGTTTTTTGTTTTTTTTTACAGGAAGTGCAGATAACAATGTGACAAAGCTGCAGTGTAATAAGCAGCTGCGACTGTCATGCAGCGTGCATGTTGCATTTATTTATGTGCTGAACACACTTAATTTGGCTGCAAATGAAAGGGCAGCGGGCTCGGGCACACGTGTGTAGACAGTGATGCATGTACATGCCTAACTCAGTACAAAAGAAGCAATCTCCACCTAGGCCCCTATATTTATTTCAGCAATTCCTTTTAAATGCATATTTTATGCTGGCTCGGCACATTGAAGGTCACTCAAAAATGTTGTTTATGAGGCAAATGGGGAACATACCAAATGTACATTGGGAGGGATCATACGCAGCATTTATCACTCGCAACAATAGGAAACTCCTGCCTTGGATCGTCTAGATCGGACAGCGCTTTGGCTTCTTTCATCTGACTGATTCAGTTCATAACACATTATTGCACATGCAGCGCTTTGCTCTGGACAAAGCACCTGCGGTACCACATGGAAATAACACGTGAGAGAGTTGGCTTCAGAGAAAGAAAAGCCGTGTTTTCATTTTGTTGTTATCAAAGATGATAAAAGCCTTCTAAGTTATTACAGGGTTTCTGCAGGCTCTATAAAGACCATTTAAGACTTGTTTAAGACCTATTTAAGACCCAAGTAAAGAATATTTATAGAATAAATTGAAGTGAACACAATATGCTCTCTAAATGTACATTTCTAGACTACTTTTAAATTAATTTGAACTAGAATAGAGAAATAACTTTAGCTATAACTTCTAGTTACACTGTAAAAGTTATTCAATTAAGATACATTGGTCAAAAAAAAGTGCATTTATGATTAAAACAGGAATAAAATTCTTCTGTATCTCAATGTAGGCTTAGGAAGAAAACTAACAAAAAGTTATATATATATATATATATATATATAAACAATGCAAAAATGGGAAAAAGAGTTTTAATGCACATTTTTCAAATCATGTCTTATCTTCACTTTGCATCTAAGAAATTTAGATTTAAGGATGTTAAACAAGTCAAAAGCTTTGAAGAATGCATTCATTATTTTTCAGTGCATGCAACACAATGACATGACAAACTTCAGATTTTGCTTTGATTTGTGTAAGAATGAATTTAAACTTTTGAAGACTTATTTAAGGAAACCCTCTATTAATCTGTACACAAACTGGTTGTGATATTAAAAATAATAATAATAATAATAATAATAATATTTTGTAGTTAGACGAGACTGGGTTTAACTTGAGATTTTCAAAATTGTATTAAATTAACAATTGTATTATAATGCGCACGTCAGAATCATCCACTTATGTTTGTTTTTGTGCTTTTATTTTTGGTTAAAAATAGGTTTTACTTATTCAATTTGGCTAAAAACTCCTTAATATAATGGCGCATTTCATTGTGACAACATTGTGTTCTCGTTTATGAGGTGTCTTGTCACAAAAGGTCAATGCATGTTCAATAAACTATTTTATTGATGATAACGGTGGAAATGTTCAATAGCTACTCAGCAAACACTGGTCCGACTGCAATGTCCTGTCCCTGGCCAAAAATAGTCATGGTAGGACGACAAAATATGCAAAAATTTGTGCCGTGTTCTTCTGTTCACTTGAACAGGTGAAGATGGATAGCTGTCAGCTGGGAATCATCTTTCCATAAAGGACACCGTTATATCTGTTATCCATTAACGTTAAACGAGCCGTCCTATCGAACCGTCACTGTTATATTCACCTATATATATATATATATATATATATATATATAATATTAAAACGTTGTATAGATGTCCAGGGTGGACTGGACTGATTTTGGACCTCTTTATAACCTTAGTCAAGTTCAGCAGATGTGTACGATGTTAGAAAATAGGTGTGTGATTATTTTATGCGCAGGCTTATGTACACACATAAATTATGCAGCAGGACATCTTATTATAAACATCCAGAATATGACATATTTAGAAGTCCGTGGACGTCCAGAAAAGACATTAGTTCATTAGTTCAATTTTCATTTCTGAACTATTTTTCAACCATAACGGCATGTGAAAGGGGCGTCTTTTCAACAGTCATGTCTAAATGTTTGCTGGTTAATTTGCCGGCAAAGACTTAAAGGTACAGTATCTATATAGACAGAAGTGATATTATAAAATATAAACCTTTATTTAAACCTAATATTTACTCAGGCAGAAAGAGTGACAGCTAACTCCAGTCTCCCCTGCTGCATGGATGCGAGAATTAAAGGGCCTTTTTGCATAATAGTAAATATGTGACTTTTCCAGAGTAAAGCCCTTGAGATGCAGCGATCATGAATAGTTGATGAAAATATCTGTCCTTGAACCTTAATTGACACATTGCCATTCTGAATCAGCTGCTGGTAAACTCACCTCAAAGGTCAGATGTCAAGAGGAGAATATCTTCTCTTGAGGTCCTAAAAAAGCCAAGTTCTTCATATCACTTAAGGCAATGTATCGTACCATTTACACCATTATAATGAGCTACCTGGCAAAATTTTAAGACACTTGAGTGAGAGATGGATTCATTGCTGGCATTTAGTTACATTTAGCTACATGAAAAGACCCCTTCTGAAACGCTTCAATCACTCTAAGGTCTGTTTCACACACCACATGTGATAGCAATGCATATTTATTTCAGTACACATATTAATAGGTTACTGCACACTCACACATCCCGCCCAAGCAGACTGCAGCAACACGGCATGAGTGTAGCAAAGCAGAAGAGTTTCAGTTCTGTGCCTATTTTCACCATGTTTACTGCATTAAACACTAAAGAAAATACATTGAAAAAGCACTGTAAACCAAAACAATCTTTTGCAATTGTGGTGCATCAGAATGAATCACACACTTAAGATTTGATCGGAACATTGAAACATGAGGAGCTGAATTCCACAAAGAGGCCTCAAGACAACAGGAAGTCATAAATTGGCCCATGATACCCTGTTGCCTACCTCTCGCAAGCAGATTCAACAGACATTGTCACAGGACAGCGTGCAACATTAACACAAAAGACCATGTATCGAGAATCCCAACTCAGGAAGGAGATTGTCAATATTGGGCAAATAGCCAAGATAATGCTCAAAGACACAGGACTTAGAATAAGTAAAGATTTTGTTGTATGGATCTCCATCCCCCAACTCAGGTCCAGACTGATATTCCTGATGAGACTTTTAACCTCTGGTTTTCACAAAACTGCCCTCACGTTCACAGAGCTTTTTCATGCCTATCCAGGCTTAAAATAAGTCATTTCTACACACACTCTATGCATCCTTGCTGTATAAAAGTATTCGAAAACAAACTAGCAACTAGGCTACTAACCACAAACTTGTGAACAATAATGTACATATGATGTAAAATGGATTTCAGAAAGATCAAGTTGTGATAATTCTCAATGGTTCACTCAATTTATCGTTTATGGTCATTATTATTATTAAATCATATTCAATACAAACCATTTTTTCTGTGCATTATAAAACTCCAGGTCATTTTTGCAGTCAATCTAAAAGCACAACACTGTAAAAAGGGCATTTTCATTTTCAAAAGTCTCCATTTTCAGCCTTGAAAATGCTGGATTATCGTAAAAGATATGCGTAACCGTAGCAAAAGCAATGCGTTTTAAAACAAAAGCACACTAGTGCAACCGGGGCCTGAGAAAAACTGTCCACGGCTTCTTTATGCATTGTTTAGGCATCTAGGCCTAACTATCATAGAAGCATGATTACATTAAAACATAAAAGGAATGAGAAGAAAAAGATCAAAGTGAGAAAAACCAAACAAAATGGTTCCAATATTCTTGCTGTTATCTCCACACCTTCTCTTTTTATGTTACATTCCATTGGCTTTCTTTCATATTGAGCGTCCTCAGGCCTTGGCTCTGGAGTTAAGGGAGATCTGGTGTTGTGTCTGCGTAGATTAATGAGTTTTGTGATTAAGGGGGTTGCTCTCACTGCAGCCGGCCCTTGATTTGGGAGGGCTTTCCCTGTGTGAGAGAGTAAGAATGAGAGAGAGAGAGGTTTCCCTCAGTGCTGATCACGGCCCTGAAAGGGAAAGTTCATTAACTCCTCTCTCACTCTTAACTGTCCCACTGGGTATCAGTGCTCACTTACTGTCGAGCAAGAAAACACAAAAGAGCCATTGAAAGAAAAGGAGACACAGTGTGTTTGTGAAGGAGAGAGCGAGATCTGGCTTACTCTGGAAAGACAGAGAGATAAATTAATAGTCAGGTGAGGGATATTTATCTAAAAATGATTATGAAGACGATTATTTATAATATAATTTTATTGAATAAAAACTAAATATGAAAGTAGTGCATATGTTATTATCATTTTGCGAGGAACAACCTAAAAAAATGAAAATCTTATTCACTGATAATTCACTGAGTTCGACTTGAACTCTTGAGTTGTGAATGAATCATAAATGAATCTTTCAGCCTAATTCAGAAATTAATTATTCAGTCATACAGGCTCAGAAGAACAATTCATTCACTGATGTGACTCACTGACTCAGTGATCCGTTTACAGCAGTTCTCAAATGAACCGCTCACAGAATATTTCCAGTGAATAATGACATACTTTTATAAACCCTATAAAGCTAATAAATGGATTCATAAGACTTGAAGCACGTTAATAAAGGCATTTTAATCTTTAGGTTCATCTACATGAACAATCACAAAACTTTTCCACTACACAGTACCAGCTCGACTCGACTCGACTCTGTTTGGTTTTTCACTGTGTAAAAGTTGTACCTGTACCGGCTTCCAGGTACTTTTTTTCGTACCACCAAGGTTCCAAGCGAGCTGAGGCGATACTAAAATGTAACGTGAAAACACAGCAGACTGCTGATTGGTCAGAGAGAATAGTCACTATTCACTGCGTCATCATTGCACGCGCCAGCAATAGTATCCAGAATAACCCCGCCATTTTTAAAAAGTTTGGCTAGAGATTGCATGAGATATCCAATCCGTTACATATTATGGCCACATCCCATAATAGGAGGATCAAAAACAACATGCACTCGATTTCCTCCATTGTCCTGTGTGTGTGTGGGTAGCGGGTGTGTGTCGCATAGAAGATTACGTCACGTGTAATATTGTGGAGGTACAGGTACAACTTTTACACTGTGGAAAACCAAACAGAGGCGAGTCGAGTCAAGCTGGTACTGGAAAAGCGCCATTGTTTTCCACAGGGAGAACAGAACAGAACAAAATAGAATATAATAGTGTAGAATATAAATAAATAGATCATATTATTTTAAAGGAACACTCCACTTTCTTTTGAAAATAGGCTCATTTTCCAACATTCCCAAGAGTAAAAAAGCAAAATTTTACTTTTTATGAATACATTCAGCCAATCTCCGGTTCTGCTGGTAGCACTTTTAGCGTAGCTTAGCATAGACCATTGAATCTAATTAGACCGTTAGCATCTCTCGCTCAAAAATGAGTTTCGATATTTTTCTTATTTAAGACATGACTCTTTTGTATTTACATTGTGGACTTTGACTGAAAATGAAACATATTCTCTTCACCTGTCTGTGTCTCAGTCTCTGCTGTGGCCTGCAGGTGGACCCTTGTTTGCATAAACTGTGATGTTTGTGTGAGCTGGTGTGCAGGAAACCAATTCACTGAGAGCGATGAACTGACCCGACTCTGGTGAGCTATTGTGAAACAATAACCAGAGTGAAGATATCAAGTCTGCATATCTGATTGAGGCGCTAAGGGCTCACATACGCTCGCTTCATAATATCCCTGACAGTGTCTGATTGGCGTGATGCTTGAATAGGATATCTCAGTATAGTGTAACAGCGAGTATGAGCTCAGTAGCTGTATGGAGAACGCTTGAATGCTTTAGCTGTGCTGTCAGCCTGCATATGTTTCTCTTTAAGCTGAATTCAATCACTCCACCCTGTTTGTAATGTACAGAATAGCAGCATACAAACTGTGTGTAATGAGTGTTGGAATGTAAATTTTGTTGAGTGCAGCCTACATAATAAGGCAGTTTTGTTTTAATGTAATGCAATTTATTTTTTTTTATTTAAATTTCATTATTTGTATGATTTTATTTGTTTATTATTATTATTATTATACTTTATCTCTTTATGTCTTCACATTAAAACAATTAAAAAATAAATTAAAATATTTTTTGTACAAATTAATTTTGAATCTCTCACACACACACACAAAGACAAGGAAAGTGTTTAAGCATTAAAAAAAAATAGTAATACTACTTAAAATCATTTCATTTATTTGCAATTTTAGTATAGTTTTTCTTGAGCAAAAAATATCATCAATTTTGCCTTGATTTACAGAAGACACCCTCTAAAATGTTATTCACTGTAACAATTTTGATCAGGCATATTCACAACAAAAATCTATATATTATATATTAAAACACTAATTACTATAATTTCACCCTAAACTAAATTTAAAAGAAGAATAAGTCGCCCCTTATTAAAACAAGTCAGAAAAGCATCTGAAATTCTTCATAAATATTGTGTTACATTGAATGCAACCAAATTTTTACATATTATTCTCCAAAAACGTATTTAAAATTTTGAAAGTAGACACTTTACTAACATTAAATGTTCTTTCTATGGACATAAACTCACTTGCGGACATGTTAAAATCTTTAAACCTCTCAGAAAATTGACTCAAATATCTGCAATGTAAAGCAAGTATTCACACACTCTTCTGCTCTGTGTACATTACAGGTTTATGGCCAGGTTTATTTATGGAAATAAACCTGTGCATGTTAAATTATTCTTTACAACATAAGTCTAACTTAAATACTTCATCATGTAACTGACAGCAACTGAGAGGAGAGTGTGTACATCTGCAACAGTGGCTTATGTGCAGCTCTGCAAGTGCAGCTGCAAAGTGTTCTGTTAGCGAGAATAATCTTCAGATCGTGACGTGTTAGGAAGCTATTAACTGACACAAACCCTGTGTGTGTGTGAGTGTGTCAGGGTTGATGTTGTTAAAAAACAAGTGTAGTCACGCAAGCTTCATGTTTGAAAGCCTAAGAAAACCTATTTTGCGTTGATTAAAACCGTGATAGTCCTAACAGCTGTACCATTTAGACTCTAATGTAAAACAGTCATGTAAAACAGTACCAGAGGAAAACGGCAAAACTTTTCCAGGTCACAGACAAGCACTAATGCAAAGTCTAACAAAAATATACCATAAAAGCATGTGTCCAGGAGTTAAAATAATGCTAGTATACGGTTTTCATTTCATTTGCAAACATTTTATTTGTGGTTAAGGATTTTCTACATTTTTTAAAGTACTTATATTAAAAAAAAGAAGTACTTAAGAAAAAATAAAGTCAAATACAAAGTAAAATGTCTGGGATTTGTTATTGTTATGTTTTTGGTATATAAATGTAACTCATTTTTCAAAATGTGCAATACATTTGTCATAGACATGGGTGGGAGGAAAGCTCAAAATAGTTTTGTAGTTAGTATATGACTGAAAAATATTTTTTTATAAACGTATGGTATGTTTTTTTTTTTTTTTTCTGTTGACTTTCAGTGTATGGAAACAGGTAGAGTGATTTTTTGGGGTGTACTGTCCCTTTAAGGGTTAGCTGTGACAGGCTGAAGTTCTCAGAGTGTGTACACAAGCACGATTAAAAGATTTCCAGATGCATGCTCTGTTTTGGAGAAACACATTCAGAACACAGAAAGCTGACTTAGCAAGCTTGCAAAAAAGCCTGACTAAAAAATAGACTAAAAGGCCTGCAAGAAGGATGAAACTGTTTCCTGGCTCATTTGAAAAGGTGCCATTTCATGCCTTGAAAAAGTGTCCAGCACATCTGCGAAGCACGCGGACGCTCCACCCTAACATATGCCTGTCACTGAAGCTGAGGAGGAAGTTGAAGGGAAAGAGAGAGCGAGAGCGAGAACGAGAGAGAGAGAAGGAGGGAGGAAGAAGAGAAAAAAAAAGGATTACAGATTGTGTTTAACAGGGCCATGGTGAGGCAGGGAAATGTTCTCCAGATGTGAGACAGTAGGGGTAACAGAGGTTATTGAGAATAAAGAAAAGGCAAGAAAAAACCTATACACTTCACAAACTGGCTGACAGCAGTTAAACGTTGCACAAAAAGTTGTGGAAATCTTTGTGGCACCTCTGAAGCCCATTACTTTTTCATCGCTGATTTGCTCTTCATGCCTTTTCCAAAGTTCTCTCTTTTTTTTTTCCCCTTTTCTTTTCTTTTTGTTGAGAAAACTGAAAGCTATTCTAATATAAAGAAGGTCACAAAGTAAATCTATAAAAAGTAGTTACATACACTACAAATAAAATGTAGCGAAACACATTAAATCAATATCTTGTTTAAGTTGACACAAAGCTTCCATCCCTCTTGAAGAATCTGAGTGAAAACTTTCTAATATTGAACAACAGGGTAAATGTAACTTATTTTGTCTTCCGCGAAACATTTAATTTCAGTATCTTCTGAAGCTTCTGAATGGCATTACTAAATGAAAAATAACAATAATGAAAAAAAGAATTTACTATTGGCCTTTTGCACAGTAGGCCTATATATACACAGATACGCACACACACACACACACACACACACACACACACACACATATATATAGGCAAAATAATAAAAAAAAAATGTACTCTTCATTCAGTTCAAAAGTTTAAAGCATGTTTTTTCAACAGCATTTCAAGCTGTGGATTATTCAGGTAAAAACACAGAATAAAGAATCAAGGGGATGCAAACTTTTGAACAGGGGCATTGTTATAAAATCAGCTAATATTTCCTCTTGTGGACTATATGTACATGTCTTTTATGTGAAATCTTATTCAGGTCAGTACTAATAAACAAAAACATGCATTTGGTATGATCCCTTTTATTTTGGTAGAATAACATTTTGCTGATTCTGCAAGGAGGATGTAAACTTTTGACATCAACTGCACATGTATGTAAAAATATTGGGCTCTTTCTATTAAGCTCCACTCTGTGCGCTGTAGGATGGCAAAACGTTTTAAAAGTTACATTTTAAACCAGCCTGTCTCAAAGCTTTAAAAGTGCTCCGTGTCAAAATGATTGAGATGGCCAATCAAATAAAAGCAGGTGGGCTTTACAGAAGCCAAATGTCAATTCCAAAGCTTCAGTTTAAACTGTAAATAAATGTGAGGTTATAAGAGATATACTGTAAGTAGCTAAATATTTATTTCATGACATTTTTTATATGGTAGTAATTGTAACTGACCAAACAGTAATATGAAATATTGCAAACTATTCAACTTTTTGTAAAAATTCTCAATTTTGGATTAAATTTACAGACTACAATTAATGCAATTTGTGTCACCCAAAATTGAATATGATTAAAAATATTAACATATGTTTCCAGGATATTAGGCACACCAATAAGAGAGAATGCATGCATATTTCAGAATAAACTTTATTTTTAGTTAATATTAAATTCAAACAAATAACAAGCAGCAATTAAAACATGCATTAATAAAAGCAGCCTCTAACTGGAATCACTATATTTTGAATGAATGTGACTCTATACTGAAAAATACAGTTCAGTTAGTAAGTGCTGCTGTCTTTTCCATATATTTGCAAGGTGCAGGTTTGCTTTCAAGTCAAATATACTGATTTAATCTCCTCCAACCTCCAATGTTAGCTGTTCTGCAAAGTCCTAATTACCCTGCAGCTTTCACAAATCATTCTGTGCTGCTTAAACTGTATACGGTGGTACATGCACTTTTTCAAGCTGTTTGGACTGAAATGTGTTTTGGGATTGTGTGTGTACACAACCACCCTACAATGATAAAGATCCACAAGTATTTTTATTAAATTAAAAGAAGAATAAGTCGCCCCCTTCTGAAATCAAGCCATTCTCAAAGGCATGTCGGTGTGACGCCACTCCCCCAATAGTTGATTGACAGGAACGTGTCACACAGACTGAACTGGTGTCTTACCTCAGACCCGCCCTGAGTGAGCCGTCATCAGTCCGAGATGTAGAGAC
>JAUCMS010000038.1:5645807-5658893 GCA_032357445.1 Enteromius radiatus
GGCATGTGTGTCTGATTAGAGTTGGAGCTAAACTTTGCAGGACAGTCGATCGCCAGGAGCAGGGTTGGGCACCCCTGCACTGATATAATGACAAACATCTGCTTACTAGTTAATCAAGCATTAATAAGTTCACTCACTTAATCCTTCAGTCACTCATCCCTGACCACCATTTGCTCACTCACTCGCTCACTGAATATTCGCTCTCATTGTCTCACTCAAACTCAGTCACTCATTAGCTTATTCATTCATTAGTCTTCTGATTCACTCACACACTAATTAGTTGTCATTAACTTCATTCGCGCATTAATTAGCTCACTCACTGACTCATTTAAATCACTCATTCTTTCATAGCTTGCACACAGCTTGTTTACTCACTTGCTCAGTCACTCATTAGTTCACTCTTTCATACACTCACTCACTCACTCACTCACTCATTCATCCATTGCATTATTTACTCAGTCACTCATTCAGTAATTCATTCACTCACTCAATCAAATATAGCTTGTAAGAAATAACTTGTTCACTCATTTATGCACTCACTCACTCACTAAACCAGTTGTTTACTCAATTGAAGTCACTCATTAGCTTACTCATTCGCTTAGTCAATGACTAACATTTGCTCAGTCATTTATTTACCCAATAATTTGCTTACATTCACTCATTCAATGACTTTTATTTGCTCACTTATTCATTAACTCACTCACTATAATTTGCTAACTTATTTTGAAGTCACTCATTAGCTCATTTATTAATTCACTCACTCACTTACTGCCATCATTCACTCAATCATTAATTAATCCTTCACTCATTTACCTATTCATTATCTCACTCACTCACTCACTCACTCACTCAACCAACCAACCAATCATTCATTAGCTCACTCAAACACCCATTAATCACTAAATCATTTCACTCATTAGCTCAATTGTTCACTGCCTCACTCACCCCATCAATGCATTCATTCATTCACTCACTCATACGCTAACTCATTCTCTCATTCATTAATTATTCATTGATTCATTTACTCATTCTTTAGCTTAATCATTTATTGTTTACACATTAGCTTATTGATTTGCTCAATCAAATCAATCATTCACTCACTCACTCGTTCATCCATTTAACCATTTACCGATTCACTCATTGATTTACTCAATTTTTGCACAGTCTCAATTACTCACTCATTCACTCTTAGTCTCTCTTCTCCAGCGTGTGACTTCAGGACCCCAGTCTCTGAGACACTGAACTCTTGCCCTCAGTTCCTGAGTTCGCTCCACCCAAAAAGCATTAGAGTTTAAAAATAGACACAATCCAAACAGAGAAACCGCTTCTAGAAAAATCCCCCATGAAGTCACGGCCATTTGAGTAGCTCCGACTGACAGCAGCTTTAGCTTCTTATCAAGAAATTCACATCCTCACACTCTCAAACACACACACACAAACCTCTTCACAAACTATTTCCACAGCAAATGCTGAGCAAGGAAATTAGCACACTGTCCATTATGCCACTCATGACATACATGAGAGAAGAATGTATATAAGTAGTAATATTAACACACTCTCTAACAATTTGCTTGCGAATAACATCATTATTTAGCTTTTTCCGACTCTGTGTCATACCACGGAATTCAGAGATCTACATATTTCAAATATTGCCAACACCGCAATGGTGTTCTTCTGTTTTTATTACAGTCTTTCTCCCCGTAAGGAACGGCCATGATGCTTCCATAAACAATTTGAATGGACTCTTTGTCAAGCCAGGCAGAATGCAAATAATCTTAAATCAAGGGGACCAGAACGCAATGGATATCTCTGTCTCATATTTAGCGTTTGCATTCTGCTGGGTAATTTGTGCTGGAATGGCCCCTGAAGCTTTATGGGTCAGTAAAAGTGTTAGAATAAGGAATGTTTTATCCAACAGGGCTTTGTGTGCAAACGTCCCAGTTGATTTACAGAGCGCATTTGCCGGTGATAAAGCCATTGTGATAGAGAGAATGGAAGAGTCGTCCATATGTATTATTCATACTGTGGTATTTAACAATGAATTTTTTTGTGTGTGTGTTCTGCAGCTTAATTGTCTGACTGTAAAACAAATGAAGATCAGCAGCCAGTTGGACGTGCCAATTAAATTTAACAGTCTCCCTCCTTAAGAACATAACATCCTGTCCTCAGGGTTACCGTAGTGCTGAGACCTTATGTTGATCTCTCACACAGGCACTGTTTATGACAAAAGGCAATGCATAAAGATAGAACCTACATATTTAGAGGCAAATTCACCAAACAGTTGCACCACTTTTGCATCTTATGCACTAACCACCATTCAGCTTAACCAGGTGCTAAATGTGCTGGAACTGATCTGTTCCATCAGTATTTAAATTAAGTCAGTTTTTTTTTCTTCCAGCGTAAACACACCTCCTTTCTATGTAAATTAGGTTCATTATAGATTGCCCCTTATTCACAAAACTCTTCCCAAATCTAACTGCAGCAATTAACATTCACAGAAAGCAGGCAATAAACAGAATTTAATAATAATAATAAAAAAAAAATTTTTGTTTAAATTTTCTATTAATTATGGCAAGAGTAATTTATCAAGTGATGGAGATCAGGCATATATTAAGATAAGACACATTCTGCATAGTAAAGAGCAATTCAGTGCTTTACAGTCCCAGCAAAGTATAGCAGATTGTAATAGTGTGCTGCATTCTCCTGAAAAAGACTCTACAAATTAGAAAATCGCATAGTTAAATATTTTAAATGTGTATCATTCATTCTTTAAATGGATCTAATACATAGATTTAACAGACCTGATAGGTCTGCTCTGAACTTCACATGCCTCATTCTATTAACAACTTTACTCTGCAGTGGCTGATGGGTAAAATCCTCAGTTCCATGAAGAATGCCTTCATAACCTCCTGCGTATATTATCTCAGTTAAATCCCATTCCTGGTATTACAGGCCACATTAAAAGAGGCGGATTGCTCACAGATTTGCAGTGATGACAGTAAAGGACTGATTAGAGAACATAATTGATTGGATACAGTTAGAGGGATGAGGAGATGAGAGCTGATCACCAAGATTGAGATTGGCAGATGGGTAAAATGGATTGGATAGACTTCTCTGCGGGTGAGAGACCAGGCAACAGGAAAGTGGTTGCATGTAGAGGGAAAGATTAAAAAGAGACTTATTAACATGAGAATGAGAATGAAAAAGAGCTATTTTTGTTTAGTGTGGGTGGTTGGTTTTAATATATTTGCCAGGAAGCAAATGTGTGACGTAACCAAAACAATAGGGTATAAACAAGCTCAGACTGTAAAAAAAAAAACTGTGTCAGTTTGTAAGAATATGATATTTAGTTCAGTTTATTTTTGATAAGAATTCCTTTGGCTATTCATACACATACAAACATAAATCTTCTCCAGTCCACCTACAACAGCATTTTAAATCAGTTGGCTATTTTTATCAAACAGCAGGACAATTGTTTCATGATGTCTAGAGTCGACAGGAAGTTGTTCCCTTGCAGTCAGTGACTAAGACGTTACATCACTGACTGATATCATGGGGTCCCCACCTGGGAGACCAATTGATTATAAAAGAACTGCTCAAGGATAGCTCTGCGTTCGGAGACCGACATTGCTCTCTGGACAACGGAGATCATGGCACGGTCCCTCAGGCAGGTGATGTCCACCATGGTCGTCCAGGAGCACCATCTCTGGCTGAACTTGGCATAGATACAGACAAAGTGTGCTTTCTTTACGCACCCTTATCATAGGTCGGCCTCTTCAGCGACACTATCGAGAATTTCGCCCAGCAATTCTTGGCAGTGCAAAAGCAGACGGAGGCCATCAAGCACATCTTGACCATTTCACCTCCGTTCGATCGGAGATGGATGGCTCTGCCCTGCTGGCGCAGTCCCTCCAGCCGAGATAAATTTAGGGTTTAGGGATAAATGTAGTCACTATTTCATCGTACCTAAGAAGAAAGGTGGGTTGTGACCAATCCTCGACCTGCGTGTTCTCAATCGGTCCATTCAGAATGTTAACGCCCAGATGCATCCTATCTTGCGTTCAACCCCAGAATTGGTTTACAGCCATCGACATGAAGAATGCGTACTTTCATGTCTCGATATTGCCTCGACACAGGCTGTTCCTTTGGTTTGCTTTCAAGGGTTGGGTGTACAGCCCTGTCTCCCAACGTCTTTACCAAGATGGCGGAGGGTGCCCTGAACCCCCTATGGGCTAAGGGCATCTGAATCTCGAGGACTGGCTAATACTAGCTCATTCAAAGGATCAGTTGTGCAAGCACAGGGATATGATGCTTCGGCATCTCAGTCTATTGAGGCTTTGGGTCAACCGGGAAAAAAGCAAACTCTCCCCTGTGCAGAGGATCTCTTTTCTTGGGTTGAAGCTGGACTCTGTCAATATGACCGCTCGTCTCACACACGAATGGTCACAATCATTGCTGAAATGTCTGGCGGCCTTCAGGCACAAGAGGCTCCTGGGACATATGGCAGCTGCAGCTGTGGTCACGCTGCTTGGTCTGCTTCATATGAGACCACTACAGTATTGGTTGCATGGCAGAGCCCGAGATGGGCATGGCATCGTGGGACAATCCGGATCATTGTTTTCCCGGAGTGTTGCTGCCTCTTCAGTCCGTAGTGAAGGCCAGAGGCTGGTGTGCCTTATGCAACAGGCAAGCAGCCTCGGGCTCCTGGATGGGACCTCGACTGCAGTGGCATATCAATTGCCTTGAGTTGATGGTCAGATTTTATAATCTTTGCATGGATCCTGTGGCCTCCTGTGTTCTGGGTAACACTGGGTAATTGCAGGAGGCCCGGGCGGGTGTCGGCTTGCAGCGCCACTCATTTGGGATCTGAGCACTATATTCCAGTGTTTCCAACAGGTTACATCTGGCTCCTCCGCTGCCCCACAGTTCGAGCTAAGCGGAGTAGTTTGGACTATGCCTGATGGAGGGCTTCCTTCACTCTCCTCAGGCCTGGCATTCTTCCTCCACGGTTCTTCCACCATGTTCCCCTTACTCTAGTAAGATCTTCTCGCACAGGACTAAAAATATGTGCACTCCGCCCCCCAGCCTCTGCTTTTTGCATCCCTGCAGGGTTCCCTTACTACGCTGGCCCCCAGTGTGTTGGGAAGGTTGCGTGGGACCTCCATTTTGTCTGACACGCTGTCCCTGCAACCTGTCAGCATTTTGGCCTCCTACGTAACACAGTCCGGGTTGTGGCGTTTTCCATAGGGAACCCATGACGTCAGTCAATTACATAACTTCATAGTGACTGACTGAAAGGGAATGTCTCGGTTACGTATGTAACCCTTTTTCCCTGAAGGGGGGAGCTGAGATGTTATGTCCCTCCTGCCACAATGTCGGACTGTGATGGGCAGTAGGTTGCGATCAGCTCCTCAGCAGAAACTTAATGGTGGTTTGCATGTCGCCATCTTATATACCCATATGTACGGGGGAGTGGCTTGGCATGCAAAAACCACTGACCAATTTCCATTGGTGTTTTCTCCAAAGATCAGAGTCGATTGGTCTCCCAGGTGTGACCCCATGACATCAGTCAATGACGTAACGTCTCTGTTCCCTCCTTCAGGGAATGAGGGTTACATATGTAACAGAGATGTTATCTGATACCAAACTCCAACAACAAAAAAAAAGAAATCCTGCTTGCATTCTTGACAGTTTGTATCCTGAATGTGGGAGTTTTGCACCTCAAGAGAAACAAACATAAATGAACAAATGTATACACGTAGGGCCACAGACCCAGAATATATGATATGCAAGAGCAATTTCCTTCTTCCTGCTTAGCAAATCCTAGATTTCATAATCGGGGGAAAGATGAGGACCCCCCACATCGATACCCTCACACGTTGAGAGAAAACAGACACAGTCAGGACAGTTAAAAATCTCTCCACCAGGGGGGCAAAAGCCCATAAGGACAGTGTAGCATAAATAAAACCAAAGGCAGTGTACAGCTCACTCTCTGCTCTGCGGGATCAACTAACAGTGCAGCTCTGTTGTGATTGGCTAACACCCTGATTTAGCCATGTAGGTATTCAGCATTCTGTTTTGATTGGCAGAGAGGTTTCAAACAGCTATACAGTGGCTCCAAGATGTATTTGCACACTTAAGCCACACTTTAAAACCTGAGAATAGTGCTGCTTAAGATAACAAAATATCAAAGCAAGCAGAGTTTATTTTAAAGAAACATCTTAGGTACACTTTTCAAGCTAAACATTTCTCTCTTAACTTTGTTAGATTTTAAATTAGACCCCCCACCAAGAACCCTGAGAGAGAGATTTGTCTTTCTGACATTTTATAATAATTACATTTTTAAATCTTTTTTCTTGATGTTGTTGCTATCACTAGTATTATCAGCCATTATCACTGCTATTAAAATACATGACAATAATATTACAGCATAACTGGTATATTTATATTCTGTAATTTGTTCACTTTTGGAAAAGGAATATAGAATTATCAGCATCATATTAGAATTATTTCTGAAGGATCATGTGACATCACAGGTCAGCTTTGACATCATATGATTAAATAATATTAACATTTAAAAATAACCATATTACCGTTTTTACTGTATTTTTATCAAATAAGAACATATATGTATTTCAAAAATAAATACAAATCCATACATTAGACAAATAGTCATGCAAAGTGTCTATTTTGCCATAGAGCTCACATACTGAGCGCAGATCTCTGGTGCTGAGCACACATGACTACTTTCCTCTTCCTTTGTGTACATCTGTAGGCCTGCGATCTGCCACCCATATCTTTCCTGTGATCTGAAAGTCTATGTGGGAGTCCAGCACATTGCCAGAGACATACAAAGGCAGAAAACCCACACGTGCACACACATACGTTAACCGCACGCGTGGCTGCTCGATGTCTAAGGGACCACAGCAAAGCCAGAGCCCCCGGTTTTTCAAAGCAGCGTATCTTGACATGTTTCATCTCCTCCAGGTAAGCTTGGGATAAGCAGACGTTTATTTAAGAGACTCTTTGTGTTACACAGTCGATTAGAGAGATTGTCAGCCACATCCTTTGAAATTACTCCCAGCGCAAAACATCACTTGGTACCTTCAAAAGCTCATAAGTCACTTCAAACTGGCGAAAAAAAAGAGCTTTTCTTCCTGTGTAACTATAGGGAGGCGTTGAGTAATGAAGACCACAACAGTAAATTATGAAAATTACAAGATACAATGTTTTGATGATATACAGTTACCACTGAGAGTTACGTAAAAAGACCACATGAATAAAACTCGGGCTGTTTAGTGCCACATAAGGGTTATACAGAGGACACAACTGAATTCATTGTGAACCAAGCAAATAGTTTTACAACAAAAGAAATGAACAGTACTTTGACCAAGAAGTTTATAATGTAGAGACAAACACTGTAATGACCCACATTTTTATTATTATTATTATTATTCTACATGAGAGTGGTCTCCCCTAATGGTGGCTGCCATTTTGTGATCACATGACCTGCTAAAATTACAATGGGTGACAAACAGGCACATCAATGGCGCGCCTCCGTGTAGGCACTGGTAAATAAAAGTGTTATAGATAGGTGTCAGTATAAAGCAGCACTGGACAAAGTTCTAATTGTAAGAAATTAAATAAAATTTTATTCAGTTTTATTCTTAAATTTAAGAATTCACATTAAATTAAGAGGCATTATTTGTGCAGTTCTGAAGACAAAGTGATTTCTCTTATAAAAATAAGAAATTATTTATTCTGAATGAAAAAAGTCTGCTTTGCTTGCTTGAAAGACTACACAAAATATTGTGATTATATATCAATGACTATACATGTTTAAATAAATATATAAATATACAATGCAATTATAAAAAAGTAGTATAATTATATCACATAGTATTATATATATATATATATATATATATATATATAATATTAACATTATGCAAATCTCAAATAAGATAACTTACTTTTACTGTACTTTACTTAACAGTAAAATAGATAAGGTTTTTAATTAAAAATATAATAATGTTTTGCTACATTCTGATACTATTATTTATTATATCATACTATTATTATTATTTTGTTTTTCTTTTTATGAATTTTTTGTTTGTTGATTTATTAAAATCATAGAGCTTTCATTTTTGGTGGCAAACTGCAGGGAGCCCTTAAAAGCTTCTTGTTTGTTGACAACAGCCGGTTTATAAGCACTTCTCATTACAAGTTTGGGAAGATCTTTGACCACAAGCTGCACTTCCAAATACGCATTATAAGCAGCCCAAACTCAGAGCAGATGCAGAGATTTGCAGAGTGTTTGTGTGAAACACCATTTACTGTGAACCAAGCAACTGAAAGCACCAGATCATAGCTATATCAAGCCATATCACTGTTACCATTTTACTTCGATTTTGAATTATATAGCCCTACTCTGGATGCCAATCAGATGGCCTCTTCCCGTCTATGTGAGGGATTCTCAGACAGAATATGAAGCAAAGTGAACCATTATGAACTAATGTCATCTAAATCAATCTCTTCATCCCCGAAGGAAAGACCCACACACCATCAACCCTCCGGCTCACACAAGGCCCTATAGCCTAACACATTTAGTTTTCAGCCTAATTGGGATCTTGTTAATTGCATACATCGCTTTTCATGCGTAATTAGAAAACACTTTTGGTGACACTGTTAATGTGGGCATTTGAAAAAAACCTGAGGCGAAGTGAATAAATGCATGAGCTGCAACAAAACAATGGACAAATGTCTTGGTGAATAAGCTTGAACTCTATAAAACATCTTCAAGCATAAATAATCAAAGAATGGGGATAATTATTAAATGCACAGGGTGTCAAAGTTACAGTTTCTCAGCAATTAACACCTTGTCCGTGCTGAAATACATAAGTGTGAAGGAAATCTTTATTCTACATTCCTCACGTATGTGTACAAGTGCAATATAATGAATGTATATCAATGTTAATGCTCAGAATCCATCATAAAGTCTTGTGATCGCACTTTGTTTGAATATGAATTGTGTATTGCCAAACAGCATTATAAATAATCCACTTGATATACTGTTTCTGAGCAGAGAGTCATTACAGCTGCAGAGATATCTTTCATAAACGGCGAGCAATCAAATATTAAAGTGTCTGACGGAGAGCAGAAACAACAATTGTCCATCATGTGTTGCCAAAGTGACTGACAGATGTTTAAATATGTCTCCGCAGATGTGCGTCTGATTAATTTTCTATGTCGTGGACATAATTATGGGGATGTCAGCATCACTTAGCCATGGGGCTGATGGGTAATTTCACTCTTTAACATGTTTAAAAGCGGACGTTACATTTGCACGCTTAATCGAGCCAAAATGAAGTGAAGGGGCAGGGCAGCGTTCCAGCCGCCGTTCTCAAGAGGAGCGTCTCGTTTTTAATGTGTTTTCACATACAGGCTTCCAATGGCAGAGTTTGTGTGGGATTTTTTAACTGATATTCCTTTGTGGAAAAGCATTTAATAAAACAGACTAATTAAGTATGCAAATGAGCTCAATATAAGAGAAAATGTGTAGCCCTAATGTGTTAAAAGCCTTTGGAAAACTAGTTAAAAGCCCTCCACTGTTGAGAGAGGAAAATATTAGTCATCTCAGAGGATTTACATGTTATAAACAGAATGAATGAACACATTTATTAGCATAACAAAACAAACCAAGCAATTCTTAATGTACATTCAGTAAGTAACAATGCATACGTAAGCGGCTTTGTGGATGAAATATTAAAAGCGTGTTTAAAAATCATGTTTAAAATTTTAAAAGCAAATGCTGGTTGGATACATCCTCACGTTTTCTCTGTGAATTGCAATAACACTTCCTCTTTCAAACGATGTTATGGTGACTAATCATCAGGCACATTCTTCCTACTATTTGTTCTTTGCTGTCTAAATGCCTTGTAAACAATACAGCCTTCTAACAAATCAGAGAAAACATTTGCGTATAAGTTATTCTTAAAGGGATAGTCCTCTCACAAATGAAAATTGTCAGTCCAAACCTATATGCCAGAAATGTTATGCTACAATTTCCTTTATGATGCTCTTATATTTCAGTGAAGATCCAAATATACAACTTGTGCGCTATATTCCAAGTCTTACAAAAAAATAAAATAAAATAACAGCTTTAAATAAGGAAAAGGCTACATTTTAAGCATTATCCACTGATAAGGTCTAGTCTGTCCTTGCATTCATAATTCAAAAGAGAAGCAAAGGTTGTTCCATCCACATATTTTATGCAAAATTTGCGATCACACAAAACAACCTAGATGCAAATAAAATTTCCAGATTTGCATAAAAATCAAGCTGACTTGAGGTTGATATCTCCACCTCAAATTAGCTGGTTTTCTATGCAAATTTGGACATAAATTTTTATTTATTTTTTTCCATCATTTGTGCATATACTATTATGGAAAAAATATATACATTTATATATCAAAAGTACTGTGGCTTCATTTCAAGATGTCACGTGACTGCAAGAATTCACAAATATCAGTACATCAACAATTTTTTTTGTCTTTGTTAAAGGTTAAACTATAAACAATAGGTCTCATTCACTAATAATTGCATGATTTGTTTGCTATTTATACATGCAAGAGTATTCTTGATGAAAAATATCTAATTCACAACATGCATATACTGTACACACATGAATTTGTTATTAGCCTTAATTTGAATGAATTTAGATGATACTAAATGACATCTGCTTTAAAATTGTAATTTCATCTTACAGTTATAAGGCCACCCAGAGTATGTTCGTTTTGCTCAAGTGCGTTTTAGTTTTTCCTTCATTTGCTCATAAATTTTAAATAAATTGTAGTTTAGTTTTTTTTGGATCGCAAATTTTTTGATAAGTATATACCATAAAAACACAACAACAAAAAAACTAAACATGCCCAGATTGTGTTCTTCCAAACACAGCAACACAATTAACATTAGGGTCAGTAAATGATGACAGAATGTTAAATTTTGAGTGAACTACCCTTTTAACACTTTAACTGCACACTACATGTTGGGGTGACGATCAGTTACTAGACTCTAGCTTCACTGACTTCCTGTGCAAAATAATGGGCCACAATAAGAGTGTAATGGACCAGTGTGGTACAAACCCATAACAGCCAGTGTGTGGGTGTGAGAGCATCTATGCATTCCTAAACCAAACGCTATAACACCCCCCCACCCCCCCCAGAGACACAAGTCGTTGAAGGAAGATTGAGTCAGTGATGCAACAAGACAGTAGTTTCAGAATATGGAAAGTTCACTGCCTTGACACAGAAAATATGGGCATGATAAAAGTTTTAGAAGGTCAGGTTGTATGGATCCCTCTGTGATTTGATTCCTAGTGTCGCGTTTGATTAAGCTAGTCAGGCATTTCCTGATTTGACTTGATCTATAGGCATCAGGGGTCATGAGTTCTCTGTGTAATGCAGAGAACTGTACATACTCTATATTTCAAAGCACAGTAAAAAGCATCCACATGCAGATGTAATCCTAATTCAAACCAGCCCTGAGCGCTTGCACACGAGCCAACAGGAAGAGATGGAAAATAAAGAGAAGGAGGGCAGGATGTAAATGGAAAAAGAAGAAAAATATAAAAACAGAGACTGAGATTGCGAAGGGTGGTTGGAAAAAGATGAGGCAAGGCTTTGAGAGCAGAATGGACAAGGAGAAAATGAGGAAAAGCAAAGGGTTAAATCAGAGGAATGTCCAGGGAATGACTTAAAATGCATGTAATCACTCAGACATGGGATATCTGACTCTTGAAAATGCTTAAAATGTTTTCTATTTAAATGGCACTTATTTGACAGCTATGTAGGCCTCTGAACGGTGGCCTGTGTGTGTGTGTGTTAACCAATCAAATAACTTTAAGGGGTTTCTCTAATAACCTCAGCCAATGCTGTGAATCTTCGCTAGACTGTCTGTTTGGAAGGTAGAGTTTGGGAAACATAATGCAGCAACATAAGGCATGCAACAGCTGGCCACAACACAGAATCACTCAAAAAATTCTCTCTGACTATATCATCACACTTCACTAATTATCGGTGAAGGAAAATATGAATACTTCAGATTACCATTCTGTGGAGCCTCTAAGGGGATATGATACGTTTGGAGAAAAACATAAATAAAAAAAGTAATAAAATGTTTTTGTGTTGCTTGCAAAAATTGGTGTTTTCTTTCAAAAGCATTGCATTACACCCAGAAAACTTTGTGCTTTCATGGAAAACCATTGCATTCTTGTAAAAAAGTAAAAACAAAAAAAAGAAGTTGCATTGCATTCTTTCTAAAAAAAAAAAATGTCATGTCTCTTGAGAAACACTGCTCTCTGTCTAAAAACGTACTATATCACAAAACAATTGCGATCATCTGAGTAACTTTGCACTTTCGTTTCACTCATTTTCCTTACAAAAGCACTGCAGCTTCCCAAGAAATGTTGTTCTCTCGCAAAAGCATCATGTTATTCTCAGGAATGTTCTCGCAAAAATAGTTTTCAAAAGAAAGTTTGCATTCTCTTGCGAAAACACTGCATTTTCCTGAGAAACTTTGTGTTCTCGTACAGCATTTTCCCAAAAATGTTTGAAAAATATTACTTAAAAAGCTTGTGCTCTCTTGTAGCCAATCGGTAGAAAGGGGCGTGTCTACTAATGATGTGGAGTAGAGAGCGTTCAGTAAACAGCTGAGCCGAGGGACAGAAAGATAAAAAAACAAAAAGGAAAATGTCTGCGGAATGATAAGGCAAGAAGTAAGACCAGTGTAGATATCATATTAGTTTTCCAGCTCTGGAGAGACCTTAACACGTGGAAGGCCTGCGATCAGACACAGAGTTTGCTTTGGTTCTTCTCTTATATAGTATTTTGTAACGCCGCTCCCATCCCGAGTAGAAGCAGTGTAACATTGGTTCTGCTTTGTTTCACACAGTGTTGTTTTCGTCAACGATGACGATGACGAAATAATTTCGTTGACGCCACTTTTTTTCCATGACAATAACGAGACGGTGACGAGATAAACACTGCTCTTTGATGACTAAAACATGACGAGACGTGTGTGAGTTTT
>JAUCMS010000038.1:5666329-5677750 GCA_032357445.1 Enteromius radiatus
TTATATTATATTTTATATATATATATATATATATATATATATATATATATATACATACATACATACATACATACATACACACACACACACAAAACAGTAAATAGCAAATAAAATACACACTAATCTTCAAGATTATATTATATTATGTTTATTAATTAAATATTTAAAAAATTACTAATATCTATATATTTATTTTTACAAATTTGAAACTTGTTTGCTAAACTAAAACGAGAAAAGGAAAGAGAGGAGACATTTTAGCAGGCTTAGTAATGTTAAGCTATGGGCGCAAAAATTGCTCTAGTATTACATAAAACACAGCTAATTACTGGAAAACCCCCTGCTATGTAACCAGCCAAACTACTGAGAATGTGAAGTTAGACGGAACCGGAGATAAAAGACATTAAAACAATAAAACCACCTGCCCCACAAATGACCCTTTTCATAAACTGTCAACGTAACATGCAAAAATATAGTTTTGTTTTATCATGTTTTGCATGTGTAAGACTCAGAAAAAGACATTACAATGAAGTCCTATGCAAAACTACCAACACCGTTAACCTCTAACCAGTTCAACAGCCCTGGAAAAAATAAAAAAACTGGATGAAAAGGGTCAACAGGTTCTCTATGAAGTGTCATTTCTAGTTCTGAGATAAGATCATCACCTGAAGTATCCAATTATCTTGCGCAACTGATGGGCACACCATACCTCTTCACCTCTATCTAAAGTCTTGAAGACTAAAATATAGAACGAGGTCCTGCTCTATGTAAATGCCATTTATCTGCATGTCCATGTGCCCTTTTAACGCACCATGTATGACGGCTTAACCCCGCTTCAATACCTAGAATAAGGCCATCATTGATAAATTCACTGCATTTACCATTGACAATTTTTAGCCCTGTTGCTATGACGACAGTGTATTTGTGCACTTTGGTTTTGAAGGCAGGGTTGGTGTGACTGATAGACTGTAATCACCTCTTGCAACAGGAAGCGGGAACTGCAGGATTCCACACACGCTAAAGTGACATTTACAAAGACACTTACTATCGAAAACTCACACATACGAATATGCACCGCTTCAAACCTCCCCGTGGTTCTTTGACGTCCCCGTTCGACTGATGTCATCTCAAGTTTTATTCAAAGCAGGCTAAGCGTGTGTCCAAATAGGGGGATTTGTGAAGGTGCGCTCGTGGAGTGTACACAGCTTTACATGTACCTTGGAAGTGCGCTAAAGCAAAGGAGCTTAGAGTAGGGCTTTTTTTCTTTGATGGCCTTTAAGAGCATTCCTCAAAAAGACGTCACATAGAGGCACGGGCAAACAGAGATCCTAGGCACACTCGACATGACAAACACCACCACTATCAGCTTAACGAGTCTGCTTCAAAAATTAACACTTGGATTGAGCCAATCAGAGCAGGCCCCTCCTCTAGACGAGGCTGAGCAATACAGAGCAGACTGCATGGATGAACTGGTAACAGAATACATAATCTTTAGAAATCATTCTAAGATGCTGATTTGGTCAGTTGCTGCTCAGTAATTATTGCTACAGAATTATTAATAAAAGTTCTATTAATCAATGTTGAGTTTTTGCTACTTAATAGTAGAAATTATTATACATTTTCACAGGGATATTTTATGAATACGAAGTTTAAAATCAATTTGTCACATCATACATTCTTTACTGTAAATTTTGATCAAATTAATGCTTCGTTGCTGATTAAAATTGATCATTTTTTTATTTATTTGTTTTAGTTGGCCATTATTTCCAAAAATAAATGAATATTAAACTTACAATTTTAAAACTACTAATAATAGTAGTTTTAAATACTACTAATAATACAGATTTGGAGAAATGTAGCATTAAATCACTTGCTGACTAATGGATCCTCTGCAGTGAATAGGTGCCGTCAGAATGAGAGTCCAAGCAGCTGATAAAAACATTGATTCAAAGTAACCAAAAGTAACCATTTATCCAAAATCATAGCTTTTTCCAGTGAAAATGTTATGGAGAGAATCAGGAGAGAAATATGCATAAATCATGCAATTTTTACAAGCAAAAACGGTATTGAAGAAATATGTTGGTGGGTTGTTTTAACCGCAATCAGATGGCACCCATTTACTACAAGATATATACACATATACATATACATACATAAAGTTTTTTTTTTTTTTCACCACATATTGACAGAAAAACACAGAATTGTAGGCATTTTTGCAGATTTTTATAAAATTGTATTAAAACATAAAAACTGAAATATGCTGTAACACTCATACATTTAACTCAGGTACTGTGCATTTCTTCCTTGAGATGGTTCTACACCTTCAGTTGAGTCCAGCTGTGTTTGATTATACTGATTAGGAAAGCCACACATCTGTCTATATAAGACCTTACAGCTCACAATGCATGTCAGAGCAAATGAGAATCATGAGGTCAAAGGAACTGTCTGAAGAATTGTGGAAAGGCACAGATCTGGCCAAGGTTACAAAAATGTTTCTGATGCACTTAAGGTTCCTAAGAGCACAGTGGCCTCCATAATCCTTAAATGGAAGATGTTTTGGGACAACCAGAACCTTCCTAGAGCTGGTCGTCCGACCAAACTGAGCCTTTGTGAGAGAGGTAAAGAAGAACCCAAAGACCACTGTGGCTGAGCTCCAGAGATGCAATCGGAAGATGGGAGAAAGTTGTAGAAAGTCAACCATCACTGCAGCCCTCCACCAGTCAGGGCTTTGGCAGAGCAGTCAGACGGAAGCCTCTCCTCAGTGCAAGACACATGAAAGCCCACATGGAGTTTGAAAAAAACACTTGAAGGACTCCAAGATGGTGAGAAATAAGACTCTCTGGTCTGATGAGACCAACATATAACTTTTTGGCATCAATTCTAAGCGTTATGTGTGGAAAAAAACAGGCACTGCTCATCACTTGTCCAAAACCAAAGAATGGTGGCAGCATCATGCTGTGGGGGTGTTTTTCAGCTGCAGGGACAGGATGACTGGTTGCAATCAAGGGAAAAATAAATGCAGCCAAGTACAGGGATATCCTGGACGAAAACCTTCTCAGGACCTCAGACAGGGCTGAAGGTTTACCTTCCAACAAGAAAATGACCCTAAGCACACAGCTAAAATAATGAAGGAGTGGCTTCACAACAACTCTGTTCTTGAATGGCCCAGCCACAGCCCTGACGTAAGCCCAATTGAGTATCTCTGGAGAGACCTAAAAATGGCTGTCCACCAACGTTTACCATCCAACCTGACAGAACTTAAAAGTATCTGCAAGGAGGAATGGCAGAGGATCCCCACATCCAGGTGTGAAAAACTTGCATCTTTCCCAAATAGACTCACGGCTGTATTAGATCAAAAGGGTGCTTCTACTAAATACTGAGCAAAGGGTCTGAATACTTAGGACCATGTGATATTTCAGTTTTCCTTTTTTAATAAATCTGCAAATATGTTAACAATTCTGTTTTTTTTTTCTGTCAATATGAGGTGCTGTGTGTACATTAATGAGAAAAGAGAGATGTGTGTGTGTGCTCTTATGAAGAAATAAACATCTAGATGGATTGTCTGAGGGTGAGCAACATGGGTTAAACTATTTTATTGTTTTAAAAGGTTACTGATAAAACATCTATAACATAATGAAACATGGTTTATAAAAAGTCTTTCATCAAAATAAACTTGAATTTGCTTTTTAGGATCTGGATAATGCACTGCAGGTGTTAACTGGAACACTCTTACCTTTCAAACCTTCACCCCTTGCATACAGTATTTCAAACAGTCTCTGGCCCTGTCCCAGGCCCTTGTGTTCCTCTAGCTCCAAACTCATCACAGAATGATGTGTAGCATGTTGGGCAATTGTAAAGGGAAGAATCACGAGCACCCTTATGAATCATAAACAATCACATGGGAGGCCGTACAGTCACATGGACATCAAAGACATCAAAAGCTACAAGACCATACAAGTCTATAAAGTACGTCATTTGAGCCTACATCAGATTCTCTTTCAGCGTCCAGTTCTCTAAAAAGATGCCATAGATCTAAAGGGCAAGAGAGCAGCATCATGCTCTTTGTCTCCGTCTAGACAGCTCAAGACTGAACGCTTCATTTGACTTTCAAATGCACCGGGGAGTGCTTAAATTAAGGGGGACTCACCCTCCCATTTCACGGGCGCGGGATAAAATAACTCTAGACCCTACATAATTACCACAATTACTACTCCCAAATTACATAATAACCCATACATTCAAAAGGTTTAGAAATCTGCTATGTATGTGGTTGGGACAGAAAGGGGGCTGGAATATTTCAGACATGTTTCCTCTGCTGTAACGATGAGGTTTGGCTGCGCAGAACCTGAGCTGCTCTGTGTTCACATTCACTGGAGCAGCACAGCTGCAGATAGCTGTATGGAAGACCAATTAAGGACTCGAGGGAGACCATGATTAACATTGTGATTGTGTGAATACAAGTCGGGGAGTCAACAAATTTCCAACCCCAGAGCTTAAGTAATGCTGGTAATGTGCTTTCGTGAGGAAAAAAAAGTGTCTGCTGTAAAAGAAGTGGCCAATAGAAAAAGCACTGAGACTTTATAAGACATAAATCACTGGATCTTTGGATATTTTTTAAGCATAAAGTAGCTTTTATTTAATACATTTATCCACATTATTATTATTATTATTGCTGCTGTACTTTCAATTATAATAACAGAGTTCCTTTAAACTGTAAAAATAAGAATGAACAGTAAAAGTAAGGAAATGCAATAAAAATGCAAGTGCTTAATATAGATTAATCACATTCGAATTTAGATATTTGTTGATTATATATAATATTTTTATTTAAATATTATATATATATATATATATATATATATATATATATACACACACACAAACACACAGTATGTGTTTGTATTTATACATACATAATGAATAAACAGTTCACATACATATATTATGCAAACTTAACTTTTTTCTTTTGCAAGTGTGATTAATCAAGAATGAATACCAAAGAATAACGTGGCCTTCATAGCTCACATAACTTGGTCTCGGAAGAATATGCAGAGACATTTTTTTTTAAAACAGAATTGTAATGTTTGATCTTGAAATTTCTTTCAAGCCTATGAAGAGTTTATCTGAGTGCAATGTGAGACAATGAGATCTTGTAGAAATTGGTATTTTTCTTTTATTTGGAATTTTGACATTCATACACGCTTTAAACCAAGTAGGTTAGGCAATAAAACTGTTGATTATCTGCTAATGAAAAGCCTTGCAGATCTTATTATCTTACTTACTAACAAAATGTTCCTATTGAATTTTTAATGCATCAATTCGAACCATGAGTTCCAATCTATACCTCCAAATAGCTCTTATAAACACTGATGAAAGCAAAGGCCACGGTGTCAATAAAGCAAGAGAAGTGGACTGTCAGTAGTCAGTAGAGCATGGCATGCTAAGCTAATTGGAAACGACAAAATTACGCTCTAGTAGTGCAACGTACATGATGATCCATCACCTGTGCTCGCACAAAGCTAGGAACTCTTTAACATCCTGTCAGGAATATTCCTCTATTTGTCTAGGTCATTAGCAAACGAGCTTTCATGTACAGCTAAAGAACGGCAAACAATGTGGTCTAATTAACATTGTGGTCCTGTGTGGGAGGAAGCAGAAGTTCATTTAGAAACAGACTGTGTCCGTTTGGAATATTTCTGGAAATTCAGTATGATAAGGGTAGAATTCAAAGAATCATTCAGCTAAAAGTGAGCATTGTGTCATCATTTACTCATGTCATCCCAAACCATACTTTCTTAAATAAGGATAAATAAATGACAGTTTTTTCTTTTTTAGCTTTCTGTTTAATCTCTACATGTCCAGTAAATATTCACAGGACCATCCCTAAATATCATGAAAGGCCCACAGGACCACAGAAACGACTGCATTTAGTCATCAGAGGGTCAACTTCAGCAGAGCCCGGTGAGAGTAAAGCAATGCAAAGTGAGAGAGAATGAGAAAGAGCGCGCTCAAGATCAGCCTTAGGTTACAGGAAGAGAGCCAGAATAACACATGTCTTCCTGCAGGTTTTATATATAGGCCGTAGAATCCAAGGCTTTCCTTTGATGTCACAGGGAAGCAGATGGAGAGATTTGTCCACAGTTTCCCGCTTTAGCCCAAAGGTATCATTCAGAACCAGAGCACAGCTATCCTCCACACTCGGCCATCAGTTATTTGGGGTTCCCACGCTGAAGGCTTTAAAAGATAAAAGATGGAAATACATAATAAATACAGGAAAGACAAAAATCCCACTCAGTCCAGATGTGCAGAAATTTGTTTTCCTGCAACTACACATAAATCTCAAGTAACTATTGTCAATTAGGAACGCTGTCATTTTTAGCATGCTAATATACTTTGTTCACACACCCATGGGAGTAGTCTTCACAAACTGAAGTGTAATGTAGAAAATGACATTTTCTAAAATGATTAGTCAGTCTTAAAGGAACAGTTCACCCAAAAAAAATAAAAAAATAAATTATATATATATATAAATAGCTTTCTTGGTCGGCTTTTTGTGTGTGTGTGCTCCTTTTAAACAGTGTATTTATAACTTAACTGACTATATATTAATGTTAAATAAAAATAATACTTATATATATATATATATATATATGTGTGTGTGTGTGTGTGTGTGTGTGTGTTCTTTTTAAAGAGTTTTTTAGTAAATAAAGTAATTTACTGTATATATTCTTGTGTATACATATATATTGTGACTGTGTAGTGTGAATGTAATCTGGATGTACAACATTAGTCATGTGACTGATGGTGTCAGTTACGTCTCTTCCCTGCTATTCACACCTACTCTCCCATGGCCTCATGGGATAGTTAAGTGTCCAGCAGATGCACAGTTCACTTCATCTCATTGTACACAGTACTGATAAATAGTCAGTGAACATGGACTAAGAATTAGGACATACCATTAATTTAACAAACTGGTCTTGCCAGTATGAAACTATGCATATTCAGCCCTCTTTGGATGAATCAATTAATTAATTGAACTAATTTAGGCATAAAAGTGATTAGAAAGTGAATAAAAAGTGGTGAATTTGGAAGCATTTCTCACAGAGATCAATTACTATTAGCACATTAGCACTTTGTGAGTAGCTGAATTTAAATGAATTTCCCTTAAAACCAAGCTGCTAAAAATACTTAAGCTAAATTTGTTAGATGACTAGTCAACCATCCTGATCCCATCCCTAAAATTTAGCTTGTTCACAGCCCAAAGTGCTGGCACAAATAAACATCTCTCGACTGCAAAGTCATCTGACTGTTTTCAGACCTCATTTTAACACAACAGCCTCTCTGGAAAACATGACTGGAGAGCTTAAAGTGGACCAATTAAACACCTAACAGCATCCCACTAAACAAAGGGGATTTTCAGATTAGCAAACCTGGTTAAGCCACTTCAAACCTTGTTTATTTCCCCACATTGGCGGCTTCCTCTTCCAGCTCAACTTCTGATGAAGCACGAACAGCCCCCTCGTTCCCACTCCTCCTCTCACCCCTCACTCCTCTCCACATCCTCTGTCCGACGTGCCGGAGAGGAGGAGGAACGATGAACGGCCTAGGGATGTTTGTCTGAATATGTCCTGTACAATTTTACTCCTGTGTCATCTGAGCTCATTGGGATTCCATAGTGCTCTAAAGCGGATAAAAGGATTTGTCAAAAGAGCCACTCCGGACACTTAAAAGCTTGCGGATTTTGTGATTTTTGAAATTCTTGTATTGCACTCTACTTTCAGCCAGAACCCAATGAAGCTGATATTTATCAGAACTTGAATTATAAAACCATCAGGCAGCCAAGTATTAATTGGCACAAGGACTTCCAACCAACCAGTATGACTCTATTAGCGCTAATGTTCCTGCTCAGGAGTAGATAAAGCAGACTTAACAGCAGCACTAAGCTGTGCTCCCAGTCCTCCTTGTATAATGAGTGGAACATCTGTTGACAGACTAATACAATTAAAGGAAGATCTCTTAATCACCATGCCACACTACGCCTAATCCTGCCTAACGCTGAGGTCATTCTCTTAGAAAGTCCACTCCATTAGTGCTACATGCAACCTTAAAGATAATATAAGGGTCAATAAGTAAGAGTGACCACAAAAAAGGGTAAACATCTCTCATGCAAAACACAATCATGTTTGAATTTAATTTATCACGTAGTGTTAGTAACAACATTTTTTCTTTTCATTGTGAATATGCACACATTTTAAATGTGCACACTTTAAAATCATCTCATAGTAGTATTTAACATTATTAAAATTATATATGTAAATAAAAAATAAATCATGAAGGCAAATGGCATCAGTGTAAAATTAATCTAAATTAACTAAAACTGAAAAAGAAAATTAATAAATGCTACATAAAATAAATAAATAAATAATAATTAATAAATAAATTACCAAAGCACAAAAAATACTAATATTACAATTAAACTGGCAGTTCAATTTTAAGAATAACAAACTACTTAAAAAAAATAATAATAATATATTTATTAATACTATAGAAGTATACAAAAAATATTGCAGTGTGCGATACCTTACAAATTCATGTGAAGTCATGAATAGGTTTTCACACATATTGCTATGCATGTTTTTCGAATACTGTACTAAAATGTAATGCAATTTTAAAAAATGCTGGATGGAAATGGCAAGATGCAAATAAAATCTCTCAAATAAAATTGTTCAACTGAGGCAGATGTTTTTTATATAATAAGAAGACAAGCGTCTTGCATTTAACAAACAAATTTCTTGATGTGCAACCAAATTTTTGAAGAGCATGATGTTACTGACTCAAGAGCATTAAAAATTCTGTCTAGTGTCAAAACTTCTTGCTAGTATTAAATCAGTATTTGCTAATTGTTTTTCAGATAACTAAATAGGTGCTGGCCTCAGCTGTTTGTAATTCTGTTTAGTTACCTTGGGAATAAAGGAGAAGGCCTTCATTACATCATATTCCAAGTAGCAAAAAGTGTTTTCAGATGCCTGTATAAATTTCACGAGGAAATAAAAAAGAAAGCCAAACCCGAGTCCCAACTTTTCACATTAGAACGAGTGACTCTTTTGTGACCCGCCATACAAGACTAAGCCATTTGACAGAAACTCAACACCCAATAAATATGGTGCGGTGAAATACATACAAGTGGCCTTTTCACTTCGAATGAATCAGTTACAACATCATGGCTGACAACCTCTACTGACTCAATACCTAAGATAATTCACACATAAATATGAAAATGCATTGGAACTATGCACGGGAAGATGTATAAGTGAGCAAGCAGAGCTTTAAAAAGGAAGTGGTGAGGTTCTGACCTGATACTGAGAGACGCTGAGCTGGTTAAACCGAGAGTCTGAAGAGAGGTCGGCTAAAGCCAAGGTTCAGGAGGTCAGGGCAATGCTGGAGAGCTGAACTGTGAGTGATGTGGTAATGCTTCCTTGATGCTCTTTGCCGCTGAACTCCAACTGTAATTAAAAACAACACATTGCTCACAGATGTTTCACAGAAGTCAACACCTTAAAAAAAGCCCTGAGAGAGTTTAAAGGGGAAGGACAGAGGGATTTCTGTTTCAAGTGGATTTCAGAGAGTGTTCGTGTAAGTCAGCAGAAAAGCGGCCAGGGTCATCACTAAAAATCACGGGACCAGAGACAGCATTTTTATGAATGTTCTCCTCTCCTGGGGGCCAGTCGGTATAACATATACAAAGGCGACCTCAGTGGGCCCCTTTAATCACAGGGCACTGGATTCAATTCTTGTTTGTACCCTCCTGACAACTGTCCTAATGAATCTGTTGAATCAATCAGTCAATGTTACCTACTGACAAAAAAATGAATGAATGAATTCGGTGAGTGAGTAAGTCACTCTGGATAAAGGTGCCAGCAAAATGGTTTTTTTTTAAATGTAAAAATGTATAAATGTAAATAAATCTGATGAAACCAATAAATTGCTAATATGTAACACTTTATTTGACTTGTTTTTTTCAAGATATTAGTAATTTAATACTTTAAAACCTATTCCAGATGTGAAGCAGAAGCAGGTCCAGAAGTTGTTGAGTGGATGATTCAATGACTTCTACAAAAAACAAAATGTGGCCTTTCTGAAGTATCAGTAAACAAATCAGTGTAAATAATTTTGGCGAACTGCCACAAAAAAAGATGTTCACAAATCTGTTACAAATCATTAAAATGAATGATTCAGTGGCTCTTTTGTAAAGAAATAATCCTGCAGAAATGTCTCAATTAATAAAACGGTCACTAATATGTAAAATCTTATACATGGACGTATTAAATTAATCATATATTTTTAAACATATGTCATGTGTATTCCTGCTGTGAAGTCGCTAAGAGTGAATGATTCAGTAACTCGTTTGTTACCTCATTCAATAAAATTAATTCAATAAAGAATCTGTTGGCTCAGAATCAAAAGATTCAAATCACAGAGGTGAATCAAAATTTAAAACTTAAATCTTTGGACTTGCAGAAATGGCCCTCTTACAACGTTTTGGTTCAGACTCAAATGATTTAAGTCACTGAGGTGAATCCAAAACTAATCACTACTTATGTACAACATTATATCTGTGAATATATTATCCGGTTAATACTACCCAAAAATATTTTTCTAGTTTAAAAGACTGTCTGTCAGGATTAGACTTGAAAGAAACCATTAATGTTTTGTCCCATCAATACAGCTTCCACAGACAATCAGCTTGCCAAGCCAATCTGCCTCCCAGGCAACTTCACCTTCTGATTTCATTCCCATAAACAGCACAGAGCATTTTAATTCCCACAGACTCTCCAGGATGTGCTTTAAACAGCCCACTTCTACCTCACAGTCACAAACACACACATTTTAGTTCCAGCTCGTGTCAAACACCCTCAGGATGCCAGTTGGGGAGGATGATAATCTGTCCGCTCACACACAAACTTCCTCGTCTTGATGGTGGCTCCATCCCTCTGCAAAACAGTGGCAAGAACAAAACGAGAAGTAAACGTGCCTGGAGGGGATGACGGTTCAGCTCAGATAGCCATGAAGAGACGCTGCCTGTCTCCATGCATTCAGTGAACACCCTCCGTAAACTGTGCTCTTGCTTTCTCTGCCACATATCAAAAGCCAAATATCAAGGCAATTGACCTTGTTAATACATCACTGCTTCTGTCTAACCCTCTCTAAAAGGCTGTTGAGCCATTGTTTCAGCCTGACTGACTTTCTATAGTCACTGTGTGCTGTCCGGATTTCACACACAGGGCCGGCCCTAACAAGTTTGGCGCCCTAGGCAAGATTTCAGGTGGCGCCCCATTGCATTGTGTAGCAAGAAGTCCCTCCCCTACACATCTCTCTCCATGACGGTAACAGTTACACTTTTTATAACAGGGCTGCAAATTAACC
>JAUCMS010000038.1:5683981-5698350 GCA_032357445.1 Enteromius radiatus
CCAAAAAGACTCATGGCTGTATTAGATCAAAAGGGTGCTTCTACTAAATACTGAGCAAAGGGTCTGAATACTTAGGAACAATTCTGTGTTTTTCTGTTAATATGGGGTGCTGTGTGTACATTAATGATGAAAAAAATGTATACTTTTGAATACTGAATACTTTCCGTACCCACTGTATGTATAATATATAAATATATATATATATATTTTTTTTTTTCTTTTCCTTTCTCTTCCCTGAATTTTTAACCAGTTAGGCACAACCTTGGAAAGACGTTTTATTTTAAAAACGTATACCAACCGCAAACATTTGAACATCCGACTCTTTGGCCTTTACATAAATAAAATATGCCTCTGAAATTATATGGCTCAATAATAATGGCCATAAGAAGAACTACATGAATATTTATTATAACACATTAGAAAAGCACAAAAGTTATTATATACATTATCATCATCATCATTCATCAAACTTTGTGTCCATGTAATTACAAAGTTTGTTGGGAGAGCGCAGTGTTCGGCTCGCAGCCAGGTTATAAGCAATCTTCTGCAACACTTTCTAGTTAATAAAACATCCATATACTGCATCCACTGCTCATGAGACTGGTCAGACATAGAGAGAGAGAGAGAGAGAGAGAGAGAGAGAGAGAGAGAGAGAGAGACAGACTTCCAGCACTCCGCTCTCCCATGATTTGTATATAAATAAAAACAATAGCAATTTACAGTAAGAGCATAAAGGGAGGGAGCAGACCTTCAGAACTGAGAGCAAGAGCAATGGGAAATTGGAAGTGGAAAGCGCATGAGAACAGAGAGAACTAATCTGTCTTGTGTTGTTTCATTTGACAGATTTAGAGGAAATCGCCACATGTCTGCAGTCAAAATGATATTATTTGGGGACATGACCCCTCATGATGGAAAATGATCTGCTGCGGGCATAGCAGGGAAAAATAAGGAGGATTTTTGGAATGGGATTAAAGAAAAGCTGACAGAGACGGATAGGCTGAGTCGTGTTTCTTTGCTTGTCATGCGTCTCTGATCCAGCCAATGAGATGGCATGAACGCTGGTTCATTTGCGAGTTTACTGGGTCACCGGCACAGCTGTGTGCGGGGAGGGCGCCAGGGAGCTGTTAAAGCAGTGTCTGGAGGTACCAGTGAGTGTCTGATCGAGAGAAGCCAGCATTAGACTGCCTCACGATTTTTGGCTGCATGTCTGCGAGGCTGAAACAGAGTGCAGGAGAGAGTGTGTAAGCAGAAACAGAGCCAAGGAGAGTCTTGAAGGGCATAATTCTAACTGCTGTGCATATGTGTGTGTGTTTGCATAAAACGAGAAGAGTGTAAAAAAAAAGACTAAAGCCACGGGTATTGCATCAGAATTCATGGTAATGTTCAATGAGGTGAAAAAGCAATTCAGGTCTACTGAAGGGTTACGCAAACACATTTTCTATGTGTCTCTGTGTTTCCAAGACTCTGAAATGTGCAAGCATAATAATGGACTGTTTGGAAATGCTCTGTAGCCATGCAGTGACCTTCAGCTTGAGCCAATATCCTCACACACTGGTATAGCGGTTGCACACTGCAAAAAAAATCGTTCATAAGCTACAAATCAATTTCTCTTACTGTGGGGTTGTTTTTCTTCAAATACTTTTATCATCATCACCAGACATTTTCTCAGAGTATTTGAGGAAATATACAGAGGCAATATTGTTATGAAAATATTTAGAATTGTAGTACAGTACGCTCTATAATCATTAGGACTGAGACTAAATTGGTACGAAATATGACATATGTAATAATAATTAAAGGTGGAGTGATTTCAGAGAAGCTAGCAATAGCAAGCTAGCTTTAAAAGCATAAGATCCCACCCTCACTGAAAATCTCCAAAGCCACGCCTCCATCAAAATACATAAGCACAGCAGACCACGGGCTAACCAACGACACCATATAACATGTCTATTCTTACTCTGTCTGCAATAGCGTAACAAACGCACTGATGACACATCATGTCTGTGTGAACAGGGTACATGAAGTTATGTAAATACCAACACAGACTCATTGGAAAATATGTGTCTACCTACATTTCTGTGAAACTCGAGAAAAAAAAAAAAAAAAAAGTAGTAGTGTCCACAGTTTCGGTGAACAAAAGCTACATTTTGCATAATTACTTGGAGTATTATGTTATGTTGTTATTAATTCAAAATAATTTTAACATGCTGCAATATTTGAAAACTGATACCTTTGAGCGTGTCATCACATATGCAGCTTCATATGCATGAGTTCTCTAACTACGCAATACGCACCTAAAGCAGTGTAATCCAAACACAGCAACATGTGCCTATATCAATGTAACAAAAACGTGCCTGTGTCATGTACTGAACCGGCGCTTTAGTGCCGCTCACTGGGTGCTAACTGCCGCCAAACCCATAGTAAAGTACATAATAAAGGTATTGCAAAAATGTGTTTAGGGGCATGTATTTCGAATGAGTCTTGGTAGGGAAATACTTACATTGACAGCCAGGTAAGACTGCCTATCAAAGTCTTCGCACTGAGGGATATGATTGGACAAACATTTAATGGTTCCATGCCTTCCACAGATGGTATAAAAATATTTAGATTTCACTCTGTGTCTCCAAATGGCACAAATTCACCTCTGAAGAGCACTTTGGAGTGAGAACAATCATGGCTGTCCTATGTCCACTTCAAAGGGGCCTTCAGAGTATAATATTTTAAGGAATAGAACTGATGGACACTTTACGCCCATGATTATTTGCACAGGTTTAATTATGTGACAATGATGCCCCCTTAATTGGCTTGGCATGATGATGTAGAATTGTGGTCCAATAAAGAGTTTTTTGGTCCCCTACATCCTTTATCTCCTCTTACCCTGGATGGTAACCCCTTTAAAGACATTAGGGCACAGGAATGAACCCTTTCAGAAAAGAACAGGGTGACAACCTCACTCAAAGCAGTTTGATCAGAGTTACTATTAATTCATATTGACTCATCATATTGAATTGTAAGTCATGTTGGTTATATTTGGTTTTATATGAAACAATTGAAATTAAATTATATATTAAAATTAATAATTGGTCACTGATTAGCAAAGTGAGGTCCAACTGTAATGATGAATCACAAAAAAGTGTGGCATTTACCACATACACGTACAATCAGAATCACTGAACTGACTTCCCTAAATGGGAACTAAACTGCTTATGAACAACCATCTTTATAGAGTGATTCTTTCATTTGTCATTTGGTTCCTAAATGCTGCATTTTAGGAGCCAGTGGTTCTGTAGTCAATTTTTTAGACTAGAGTCCTGCATGTTTAATTCAGCAAGTGCCATCCAGCTATCATATGGAAGTAAAAATGGGTTGTTTTGCATTTTAAATTCAATTTTAGCAGTCCAATTAAATGAGTCAAAAATGCAATTATTCCCAGAATCATTCATCACATTGCAAATGGAATGTCAAGTTGTGAGTTGAATTGTGCTATACAGTATTCAGCAGAGTGTGTGTTTGGGGTGTATTGAAACTAACTGTAATACTCTATTCTGAACATAAAGATAAACTCTTAATTTAAGACATGCATGCTGCCATTTGACCTCTTTTGACCTCCAGGAGCTGCCAATCATCAGTGCTCGATCAAGGCACTGAGGATATGGTTTACAACCAAAGCCAAACACACTGAGTTTAAGCTATATGACAACAAAACCAAGACTAATGCAAGGTTTAGGCCACCAAAATAAAATCTAGGTTAGTTTGAAGAATGATCAAAAGCAAAAAAGTGGTCAGTATATGAGAAAAACAGCAAAACCATGCAGACTTAGTGGCAGTGATGGTGGTACGGCACGTTCCACAAACCTAGTCCAGAGAATGTGAATAGCCAGCAACAATTAGGCAATTTGTCATGAATTAGAGTACGCCGTCATGGCTGGTTCCTCATTAATTCGCGAGTCGACAGCCTAATTGAGCAGCGTTCTCGTGTCTGGAGAAGCTTTGAAAAATGAAAAGCCCATGCAGCATACAACCACAGCTGTATTAGGATCTCTCTATTTCTTGCTTGCTATTGCCCACCCATCCTAATGAGGTAGACTCGACTCCCCTTGCTCTGCTGAAAACAGTAGGGGAGCTTAATAATGTTGGAAACACCTGCTCCTGCCAGCAGGGGGCAACCTTAAGGATCAGCCTCACCACATCATTCCAAACCCCAGTCCTTCCCTGAGCTCTAACTCACCATCCCTGCTATAACACTTGAAATGAGCCAAGTACATCATATCACTAACGCAAATGTAATAACTGCATTTCTAGTCACAAAAGTGCCTTAGGGTGTAGCAATAATGATGTGCAGAGCTCATGCCAAAAAAAAAAAACTCCACAGGGTTTATGAATGTTTAAAAGAATAAGACTTGGTGGGTCTTGAGAAGACATTCTGCTGGAAAACATGACTCAAAAGTCATAGCTCGGTTTACATGATGATTTCAAACTGGCCATTATGGCTGTTATCTGGTTCACCCTTTTGGGGATACAAAAATTTTTTTTTATTTTCTCTGGTCTTCCAGCAGGGTCTTTTGGCTGGTTTTAGAGGGGTTTTGGCACTTTTAAGCTGATCAGTCTGGCAGTCTAGCTTGGTCTGTGTAGTATGATCTTAAACCACATAAGCTGAAACCAGCTAAAGTTAGAAATGTATTTGTTTGTTTAAAGACTATTTTGGCCTATTTGGTTTAAAGACTATTATTTGTACACACACACACACACAAACACACACATTTCTAAAGACGATGAATATTATAAACAAACATCTATTTCTAAATATAAATGTACAGACAATTGTATTTACTGCTTTTTATATTTAATTTTACATTTGTTTACTGATTTATTTCTAAAGGGAAAAATGTATAAATATTTCTAAATAAATGCATATTTATTAATACTTACTGATTTCAATAAGTAATATTTAATTGTATTTTTTTATATAAAGATATTTGCTTTTAAATATTTAGGTATTAATATTTAATAATAATAATTACATGTATTCATCATCTCAAAACATAAATGTTTAAATGCATTGATTTAAAGGGTTGGTTCACCCAAAAATAAAAATTTGGTCATTAATTACCTCATTATCCTCATGCTGTTGCAAACCCGTAAGACCTTCGTTCATCTTCGGAACACAAATTAAGACGAGCCATCTGAGTTATTTTTGGTTTCTTTGCACAAAAAATGGGTTTGGAATTAATGACAGAATTTTAATTTCAGGGTGAACTAACCCTTTTAATGAATAATTATTATTCTTAAAAATTACACATACAAAATGTATCTGAAATTTGTACAACAAATATACATGCAGAAATGTATTAACTGATTTATTACATTAAATAAATGTATGCATTGATTTATTTCATCAATCAATGAATAATAATGATAATAATAATAATAAACTGGTGTTATCTTTTCCAGACGAGAATAACTACATTAAAGCAGCACAAACGGCATTTTTCTCAGGTGGCACCTGTCGCTATTTAATCGCTGTAGATGACTGTTGGATTCTGGTCAGTTGTTTCTACTTCTACTTGTGATTAACCACAGGGTCATCCCCCTCTGCTCTGCTAAACAGGAAGTTGAGTTTGTGAGAGCAGGGGGCCGAGGCTTGAGGTTACAGTCATGGCGTGCTGCAGATCTCGGCATCTGCTGTTTGCCTTTCCTGTTTTGACGGCTACTGTCTAGCTCGCTCCAAATAATGCTTTTGGCACCAGTGCACTCTTAACTGCCCCACTCAGACCTCATATCGTTCTGCACAAAAAGAGGAACTGACTTCAACGTACATCCGCTCCCTCTCCCTCCCAACTCCCCAAACACATCAACAAACAAGGAACTCTCCGTTCTCCAAACAGGCCTGGGAGAGAAGCGTCTGCCTGCTCAGTCTGTTTGTTTGACGGCTGAATCGAATATCAGTTTTAAAAGAGAGAGTCTGACTTATGGTTTGTCAGTTATGAATCATGCCCTCCGCACGGTTGTGAAAATAAAGACGTTTATCTTCACTGAACGAACGCAATGTTCTTCTCTCTAGGGTCTCTGCGGCCTTTTCAGCTGGAATGAGAATCAGTAATTGTGTGGTGAGATGTCCAAATAACAGCCTCTGTCCTACATGTTTATTTGGCTGTGGAACGGCAAGTCTCGAGCTTTGGGAACTAAGGCTTGTGAACTGGAGAGGAAATTATAAACTAATGTAATTGGATTATGGTTTATCCTTTTATTTAGCCATGCAATGATTCATTTTCAAATAATAATTATGTTCAATGACATTATACCATCAATATGATGGCCACAAAAATACAATTTTGGTCCACTATAAAGAAAAGGAAAAAATCTAACGAGAAAAGAAAGTAAGTGAAAGCACATGGCAAAGAGGTAATTTTTTATTACATGTTATATAATTGATATGCAAGACATTATTTAGAATCACAGTATATTTATATATAAGTGTGTCTTTGGTTTAAAAAGAAATATTTTGTAAATATAGACGATAGATAGACAGATAGGATAAAGAGTGAACTCTTTTTGGAAATAAAATCTTCAAATATTGCATGAAACAACACACACATTCTCTCTCTCTGCATACATATGCCCATATCTGTGTGTAAATTCCATTTTGAGGGAAAATTCACATTTATAGACATTATAAATAAGGACATATGTGAACAGTATGGACATATAAAAGGAGAATGGAAACAGTAAGACTAAACATAGGGCTTTAATGCAGATAGCGCGTGAGTGTATGCCCTTAAGTGCATGTATTTGTATGGATATGCACATGAGTGAGTGTGTGTGTGTGTGTGTGTGCACGCTGATGATTGTGAACGCTTGTGGTTGTGATCATTCTCTCTAACTCCCAACCATCTTAGTCAGCAAAGCTTTGCATTGGTTAAGTGTCTGCTTAGAGAAATTACAAACCCAGAGAAGATAAAGTCTTAAAATCTGTATAAATCCATCTGAGGGAGGGAAAGTCGGGAGGATGGGAAGAAGGGGGATTTGGACATTTGCACAGAATTTACTCAGCAAAAATCTCAGAGCGTAAATCAGCGTGACGAGAGTGATGGAGCAAGGAGCGGGATTGAGGTATTGTGTCAGTCACATCAAAACGCTGCAGAGGAAAATACTTAAGTGGGAAGAAAACTCTTCAGGAATCCAGGGTGGCTGAATACACACACACACACACACTAAAAATAACATAAAAGAAAATGCCTGAAGTTCTTCAATCAAAGTGGTCGGGTTGTTCTGAACATGTGGGTGACTGGTGTGTCAATGAATAGCGCCGTCACTAACAAGCACATTTTTAATATTCAGCATTTAAAGTGAGGAGCAGCACTCTGACTAAACATGCCGGACAACCAAGAAAGACATGCAAAAACTTTGATCATTATTGTTTGCAGGGCTTCCAAATTCTTCCTAAATAGTCTTTAAAACACGCCTGCCTTTGATGTTTAACATTTTGATGAGCAGATGGAAACCCAAACTTAAGTGCAGACTGATGAAAGCCGAACATGCAAGCTTAAAGCCATCAAAAAAAAAAAAAGTGAACCATCGCTTACTCACCCTCATGTTGTTCCAAATCTGTACAATTAAATGACTACAGAACCATCTGTACAAATTAAATTGAAAAATCTCTGAAACTCTGAGAAAATCAAATGAATCTAAAAGGATGAGTTTCAAATTCATTTCATGCTGCATTCTTTAAAAAAATACAATACAATACATTAAATAAATAAAAAAACGTGGTTACCTTAGTGGTATCATACAAATAGTTCATATCACTCATACAATACATTCAAAGTCTTCTGAAGCTTTTCAATGGCTTTCTGCAAGAGGTTTATGTTATTAAACAGGGATGATTTATCCTCCATTCAGTTCATTAAGTTGCCTGGTGATTCAAATCTATAAATAAGCTCAGTATGATTTTTAAGTGAATTGTTTTTGGGGGGGGGGTTGCCGGTCAGCCAGGTCAAATAAATCACTGGCTAACTATTTTCTTGTATCAATACAGGACTGGAAAGATGTGAAGACAGAATTTTCATTTTGGGTAAACTATCCCTTTAAGTAGAACATAATTAAAACTTCTTGTTGTGTGAAGTTCTACAACCCTCCAGTAGATCTCTTCACATTAATTTACACTATTTTACAATTTTTCTTTCAAGATTATCAATGATATACTTAGTCTTAAGGCTTTTTTAAAATTAAAAAGCCCTCCAGTAATATGTGATAAGAGGACGAGCAAAACAAGAAAATAAAAACCTCCCTAGCCATGAAAAAAACAATCCATAATTCATAGTCTTCTGTCTAGTCTGGGGGCAAAAGTCATAGTGACATCTATTATTGATCGTACACTTCTTATGTTATTAATTCACAATACGAGCTTGAGGAAGATCGAGACATGAGAGCTGACAATTTCTGCGGTGCATGGTGATCTTCAAAAGACGGCATCATAAATGCAGAAAGTCTTTTAGACGTGAGAGACAGCAATGAGGGCTCAATTCAGTTCCTCTTTCAAAACATTTGTAAAAACAGTATACTGTACTTTGCTGTTCGCCTAAAAAAACAAAATATACTAACGTAAGAAAAACATCTTTGTTCATGGTTATTTAAATCCTGTTATTGTTTAACTGCATACAAATCACTCCAAATGCTTGAGTGCCAAAGTGATTGACTGACTCATGAAATAATAGTCCACACACACACACAATTATTTAAGTTATTTCATAAGACAGGCTAAGCGTTAATTATTTAGCAGAATAAAAAGGTCAAAAGTTTGAGATCAGTTAGATTTTTATTTTATTTATTTTTATGTAATAATAATAATAATAATAATATTATATACACACACACACACATATTTATTTGATTAAAAACTATATGTGTGTGTATTATTTATATATATATATATATATATATATATATATAAACACCATTTAGTATGTTTTTTAAGCCTATTGAATTATGTGGACACTGAAAATGTCCTCATAAATCACCTTCACATTGTAATACCCATGTCATTATGCAAATTTGTGTCCTTATAAACCACATAAACATGCACACACAGAGTTTTATCAAATAAATGCCTTGACAAAACATAAGAGACTCAACAAATAAATTATATTACTTTACTGAAATTTCTAATATTTGGTTCCATTTCATATAATTTAAAATGTAATTTAATGCTTTGAAGACAAGTTGAATTTTGAGCATCATTATGCCAGTCTTCAGAATCAAATGATCCTTAATTTGCATTTGAAAAATCATTACATTTTTCTAAGACCTTATTTGCATATCAGATTTCATTAAAGAATTTCTAAAGCCTCATTTGCATATCAAATTTATAGGATTGGGATAGCTAGTGTACTGGGGGGACTTTAACTACACTACCATATCACTACTGAGAAATGTATAGTTAAACTGATAGCTTCAGTATATGTAGGCATGCAATGGCCTAACACTGCCTGGATGAAGCTGTAACACACACGAGTCTCTAGAGAGCGGTTGGATTTCAGAGTCTGTCATTGGTTCTTCCTGTGGGGGAGGTCAAAGGGGAAAGAGCTAACACTGAGAAACTGAGCAGCCCCTGAACAAAAGAATAGATGGTAGGAGAGAGCGCGAGAGTAATGGTGGGTGTCCCATACATCACCCTTTCTCCAAGCCTGCAGGATGCCCCCCGTTCACGATTTGTAACCACCAGGAAGAAACGGCCCTGTCATTGTGAGCAAGTAGGTCAGCAGACCCCAAACAGCTAAGAGAACACAAATCTGTCAAATATACAGGCAAGAAGAGCATGGAGCACAACGAAAACATTGTTTTTAGACAAGTATTTTCGCTTGGTTGCGTAAAATACAGTTTGAGCTGCACAAAACTATTTAATGTTACTTAATTTTAGTCTCATTACAAGGACAGCAATTTAAAACCTTACAATTCTAATTCTGGAAATAAAATAAAAGAAATTTAAAAAAAGAAAAGAATTTTTTTTTCTGCATGATTTGGTTACCAAATAACAAAATATTATATATTTTTATTTTTTTATATATATATATATATATATATATATATATATATATAAATAATTATTATTTTGTTATTTGGTAACCAAATCATGCAGAAAAAAATAATCATGAAAAAATAAGATAAAATTGAAGAAGATTTTGTGCTGGTTATACCACATGACATTTTCTTTAAACATACTTTTACTGAAAAGGTAACAAAAGTTTTTCAAAGTCGTACAAAACCAACATTAACACACATAGTTGATTTATAAGAACTTGGCACATTAAATTGAACTAGATTTTCTTAATCTTAGACACTCTTAACGGTCATGTTTTAAGACTACAGGATGGAATTAATCAAATTTGATTTCAGATTAATTTAACTTCTTTCAGAAGCTATTTTAATAAGGGTAACACAATGTATTAACTTAATCACCTTCTAATTTGCTGCTCATTAAAATGTTAGTAGTTGTTAAGGCAAAAGACATAGATCAGTTAGAGAATTAGTCCCTAAACTAAAGTGTGACCATTTTTCCTTTGTGTTTTTGAAAAGTGTCACATACAAGCTAAAGTACTGTCAAAATGCTTCATGAAAAGAAAAAAAATGCTGTACTATACATGCTAGGCCAGTAGCTGGTAATGTAAAGAAACACTATGTAGAGTCCATAAGTAATACATACAAACAACACCACTGTTTTCACAGATGTACATTTTTGTAGTTTACACAGAAAAAAAATTGCAGCATAGTTTTCAAAAACCCAAAAGTTGGCTTTTTTCTGCCCCCAAAACGTCAGCTGTAAATGAACAACCAAGATGCACAAAAAGAACTGGTTTTCTGTTGTTAGTTTAAACAAAACAACCCCAAGTCCCATGATCCAATGACCATTTAGTATGAAGTCATTACTGTAAACTCTTTGTCCTCAAATATATGGTTACCTGAATCCTTGTATACCAATTCATAACTATAATTTCCCTTATTCAGCCTGTACGCAAAAATCAATAATAATGACACAGCCTGAAGCCACCATAAGATAAAACAAGTGCGAATGACAGGCAAATGCGTTTATCTATATTGCTTCTGGTTACATACAAATAAATCACATGCATTTCAGTGTGCATTATGTGTGTTTGCATTTGTACTGAAAGGGCATAGCCAAAAGGGTTAATGTAATGAATGACATCTGACCTCGCCATCAACTCAGGACATAGCTACACACAGAGCGTAGGATACAGACATCCATGCACACACACACCCAAGCAGGGGGCCTAGCATCTGGCTAAGCTATCAATGCTCTTGTAGCGTCTCTTGTCAATTTACGAGTCCCGTTTTTTGAAGTTAGTGCTCACTGTGGTGCTTTAAATATGCAGCTGAAGAGGCCAGAACCCCATCTTTGACCTCAATACAGCAGTGTATTCCTGCTCTCCAGCCTCACTCTTATTACAACACACAGAACCGAATGAAAAAAAGGAAATAGAGGGGAGAGCAAAATACTCACAATGACCACTGGGTGCAGGATTGTGTATAAACCACTTCAGCATTTTGGCAGCATAATTTGGACATCAAGCCGACAGCAGAGTTGAGCAACAAGGTCAGCACGACAGGTTATGTTGCCTCAGAAGTGTGGGAAAAGCATGGCACTCTGCCGTCTGCCTTGATTAGTCACTGCTTCTAAAGGGAAGCCAGGTCCAGTTTCTCCACAATCCTGGTTTAAGAGCGACCAGAGTCATCTGTCTGTCACTGCCGGTTTCCAGTCACACCGACAGGCAAACAATGAGGAGGAAGTCATGAAATCAACCACAGCCTCTGGTTTCTGTTGTGTCTGGGAAAGGCCTCAGCTCCCACACAAGAACCTGTGGAGTGGACAAAAGAGAGAAGGTCAAAGATGATTCCGGAAAACAACAAGGTTCTGGCCCGCAGCGTGTGTAAAACCCCGTCCTACTGTTATTTTAAGCTATCTGGAGAGCATTCCTTCCGAGCTCTGGGCTTTCAAACACTTACACAATCAGTCAAAAGGCTAGGCAGTGAGAAAGACCTGTGCATTTATGAACAAGTTATACTTTTAGAGGCTAATCTCAGGGAGCCTTGGGACTTTCCCCCCTTTTTCAAAGGATTAGTTGAACAAAAAATATCTAATTTCACCCTCATGTCATTCCAAACATTGTTTCACACTTTATATCTTCAACAAAACACATATTTCGAAGAATGTATTGGTCACTCTTTCCATGAGCTTAAAATAAATAGGCACTGTAGATTTCACATTCTAAAAATCACCCTAAAAGAAGACTTAAAAGTAGTATGTATGACTAAAGTCACATGACAATAAATAAATGGGTTTGGACTGTAAGATGAATTAATAATGATACTTTGGTTACTTTGTTTTGTTGTCTTATTGTAATCCTACTTAGACACTAGTTATGATCAAATAAAGGCTGAACAAGATTTATTATATTCAAAGAATATATAGGAATAATAAAAGTACAAAAATATAATTATAAATACAAAATAATGAAAATAAAAAGATGCAATTATTTATTGTAAATAATATAAGTAGTATATAGAAGTTTTTTTTATTAACTTTTAGCAACACTTTTATCAGTGCTGAGAGAAAAATTAAAAAAGTTATATATGTATATACACACACAGACAAAAATTATATTTCACAAATATTAATTATAAACATTGTTACAACAAGAACCTGAACTATGATTTCCTTGTCACAAAAAGGTCAAATTTGATGTTTTAAGGAGAAAGTTCACATTAGGTTTACTGTAACTATAATTAAAGTCAGTGGGAAGTCCCCAGTAAGCTAGCTATGTAAATGTGTGTGTATGATTGCGTGATTATAAGTGTTTTTGTGCTGAAACAGGTGAGAGGTTGTATAAACAGACCAAATTGAATCAGACACACATTAAGGTAGACCATGCCCTTTAAAAAAATAAAAATATCAACAGAGAACTGCTAAATTTATGTCATTCCAATGTGTTTCATGTGGTTAGGAATTACAGGATTCATACAACATTAGCATACTTAACATTTCAGGCCCCGAACTGCTGCGCACACCCACCCACACACTCATACAGGTCCTTCATTCAGGCCTGTGGGCTGTGGAATGTGAGTGTGTCCAGGTGCAGACGGAAAAGACTTGGGACTTTCCCCCCCTCAGCCCTTCTGATCCCTGTAGCAGAGCTCATGACTCAACACGGTCACACACATCAGAGAGAGTAAGAATGAGAGAGAGAGAGAGCGCGAAAAAAAGAGAGAATGCTCTTGCCTGCTGAAAATTTCCCACCTCTTCCCTATCAGCACCATAGCTAAGTTTACACACCGTCACTGACAAGTGCTCTCTGAGGACTCAATATCATGAAAGGAAGTGTGAAAAAGTTTCTCTGGTAATTATTTATGAATATATATCCACTTTTACACTTATCAAAATCTCTCTCAGAGCTTAATAGCCCAGGTTATGAGTGGAGCCTTGTGCCGTATGTTACTGTTCCATAGCATATAGAGTTAATATCTAACAACCAAATATTTCAATCCAAACACAGAATTTGAAAAATACAAACAGAATACTGAAAACAAACATGCAGAAGATTCCCTCTCAAAGAAGTATATCAAGTACAACTGTGTCTTTAGCACAAACTTACCACATGCTAAAAAAAAAAAAAAGGTTACATGTTGGTTATATGGATCCAAATATGGATGCTGACCTCACATTGACCAAGATTACCAGCTGGTAGGAATGGGGCTGAACAGGTAAACCATCTTGGTCAAGCTGGTTAGGTCTGGTAAACCTCTTTTCCGGGCAGATCATATGTCGTATCAGCTAAACGCAGCTTACCAAGACCATTTTTAGGGGGATTCAAGGAAAGACGGTCTACTAATCTATCTAGATCCCTAATTGCTGATAGTATAAATCGTTAACTATGTAACCTAGTTGATTCATGGTTAGGTTAAGGGGTAGACCTTTACGATTATTTTAGGTAAACAGGTTACCATACAAATTATAAATCACTCATACAATTATAATCACATTTACTAACACTAAACTACTGCTTTACAAAAAGTGACTTAAGTAGACACTCAATGTTACTTTGTTGCCAAGTCATGAATTTTCACCCACACAAAGTTCACTTACTATTGGTTGGTGCAGTGAATTTGCATGAAATTAGCTCTGAAATGACTGGATAGTGTCCACTAAATTGTGCTGGTCAACAGTAAATATAATAAAATTAGGGATGCACCGATAGCGATCGGCCGATATGTTTGCGCGTTAGTAAATGCCATCAGGTGCGTGATTTCACATTGAGTCGTATATACTACACAAAGCCATTGTTTACTGACGAGCTGCG
>JAUCMS010000038.1:5701566-5713252 GCA_032357445.1 Enteromius radiatus
ATACTCGTGCTAAAATGTACGAAGTAAAAGTAGAAAGTTGGCACAAAAATAAGTAGTGAAGTAAAGTATAGATACCCGAAAATTCTACTTAAGTACAGTAACGAAGTATTTTGTTACTTCGTTACTTCCCATCTCTGCTCACAACAATAGATATAAAGACAAAATAAACGTGCAATTGCAAATTTTAAAATCAGAATTGTGAGATATAAAATATGTCCGCTCAATATTTACAACTCGAAATTGCAAGTTTATAGGGCCTTTTGAACCATGGGAATCCTTTCATAGTACCCAGACTAACTAAACTACCCACTTTTTGTCGTGTTTGCACCACAGGAACTTCTAGTTCTAGGTACTCCATTTGGAGTACTTCTTCAGAGTAGGGTCTAAAACAGTTCTAGGAACTATCAGCGATGTAATTGAACACACGCAAAACACCAGCTAACCAGCATTTTTAAAAAGCCATGTAAACATATTTACTCCACAAATATGGAAACAGCGATAATTTATAATTATTTTCTCAGGTTTTTGCTCTTGCAGTCACGTAAATTGTGTGTTTACATTCATTCTATCTCTGTTATCATTAAAACCCACATCCAAAATGGCGGTGATCACAACACTTTTCATTCACCTGTTTTTTTTTAATTTTGAAAGAAAGATACTTCGTTGTTAATTGTGGTAAAATGCTAAAGATGCTAAAACACACATTATGTGGTCTCATATAAAAGTTTATAACACAATTTCAGAGACTAAATTAAAATCCCCACCACTTGTTTCTGCTGAGTAACAGAACTGCTGCTCTATAAAAAGGGTAAAAAAAATAGTACATTATACATTTCAGCCACAAATTATTAAATGATAATTTCTGCTTGAACTTGACTTGATTGCCATTAAAAAATCTAATTTATCTGAAGGAGACCACTTTCAGATTCACAGTTGGCCAAGCAATCACATGCGCAGTTGCGTCACTGTATTAAATATCTTTCTGACCTAAGTATCTGAATGGAAGAGGAAGTTAAAGGGCACTTCAGATCCTGAGAGTCTTCTTTAAAAGGCACTGGCACAAAGTCAATGTTATGAACAGGAAGTCAGGTTATACAGTGGAAAAACTCACTTAGTCCATACACCTCAGACAAGCATGTGTGAAAAGAGAGAGAGTGAGAGACAGAGAGAAAGAAAGAAAGAAAAAAAAGTAGTACAGAACGCTTAGTCACAGCTTTGAGCTGGGCCGCCACACAGGGCGAAATAGATTTGGTTGTGGTTCCTGGCACAATGAGGTCTTTCACATGCTGCCCTGAGGGTGGTCCACTTTGGCCGATCCTATCAAGCAGCCCTCCACTGTGAGATATCTCACTAGTCACCATGACAACAACCTACCAAACACAGAGCGCTCACACAGGTGCGTCAAGCCATGCAGGTGCTCTCGGTGAAAGAATAGAGAGGGGTCATGGGAAAGGATGGAGAAAGTGTGTCTAAAGAGAGACATATAAACTGAAAGGCTGGTAAGCAAGCACAGAACAAGGAATACTGTACTAGTTTTAATTAATCTTGTGATATGTGTGGCCTCACAGGGGAGCCAATGACTTAACATTTATGTAAAGGTCAGATCTATATGTTAAATATTCACACATACACAGATACACACACACACACAAACTCACATTCACAAACAGGGAGTGTGAAAGAAAAACATTTTATTTAGAGCTTGCATGCTTTTGTTGTTGAGCTTACATGCGCTAAAGAAAATGTTTTTCTCTGTGCAAATCCTCCGTTATTTAACATGTCAGAAAGAGCCGATCTCTTAATATCTCAAATTGGGGGTACATTCGTTAATTATTTCAAACTGAGTTAGAGCAAAGGAGTGGCTGTCGACAGATACATATATATATATATATATAAGATATAAAAATATTCAGTGCTCCAGAAGGGAACAAGATGCATTAAGAGCCAGCGGTGAAAACCTTTTAAAATTTGAAACTAAAATGTACTTAATTTGTCTTCCAGAAACATGCAGGTATTTTCTGCTGCTTCCAAAAGGAGGTACTATATGAAAAGAAAAAGAAAAGAAAAAATAAAATAAAAATCAACAAAATTAGAACACTTTGAACATATACCTCATGTTCAAAGGTTTTCACCCCCGCCTCTTAATGCGTTTCCAAATAGGCCTAGTCAAAAATTAAAACTTGCTTAATTGTTTAAATATCTTATTTCACTTTAACATTGGGTAAAAAACTATTCACAAACAATATTCTCCAGATAACGCTGTAACAATTCGTATTGGCTTCAGAACAGTAATAAAATAAATGTCACAGTACTATATAAATATCATTAAAATATCACACTTAAACACTTTCACATACTGTATAAAGAGGGTTTCATCCATGAAAACACACAGATTTATTTATATTTTAGGAGAACATTAATTCATTTAAGTATTTAAAAATACATTATATGGAGAAGAAATGCTTCCCAGTAACTCTTAACTATATAGTTCATTCCAACAAAGTCTCAAACAGAGCTCATATTTGCCCACAAACATATATGTCATCTGAATCAAGAGGTTCTATAAGAACTTGAACACTTCTCAAACTTTTAAAAGCAAACTATCAAAGATGCCTTTTCACATTTTTTTTTTTTTTTTTTTTTATAGCTCTATACAGTATCCGTTTTTATTCCTCCTAAGCAATAGAAGAAACATCTGAGACAAGGTTAATACTTAACCGAGTAATCCATTAAGTCCCTTAAACTATGAAAGCACAACATCTGAGGAAGAAAAATTTCTCCTGGGCTCGGTTGCTACCATGTTTGTTGATGTCTCCTTTTACCACTGAGTCATCTTATGAAATGAGGCCTTTCTGAGAGGCTGAAATGAAGAAAGCAGAGTGCTTTTAAGTCACAGATTATTTTGCGACCTGTCACAGGAAAAGAACCAGATATAAACGTAAGCCTCGTTTAGCATCAAACCCATGAGCGTGGGGTAGATGAAACCGGTAGCATGCTGAGAAGTGTGCATGTGCTAAAGTGAGAGGAGGTGGGTGTGCTCCTTTCCTTGCACGTGTGAGGTGGGCAGAAGGTTGTGTATTTTTGTTTAAAGTCGGTGCCCAAGAAAAACATCAAGGCATCATTACTCGTGAGGACCCCTTGCTGAATGAGCAACCTCCCCGCTTGAGCACCGCCTTATGGATAGCATACGTCTGAGGGGAAAAAGGGAGGTATAGAGTGCGAGGAAATGAAAATAAAAACTGCGTATCAATAATCATGTTTGACAACGGCAACTGACTGGAACCAAAATATTTCAGAAAGGAACGCAACTGTGTGAGATGCAGCAGTTCACGGGTGTGTTTCGTCAAAGGCGACCACTGTTACTGCTGCCAAAAGTTGCATTCCACCCCCAGACTGGACGGCTTTAGGATCTGCACGCAGGCAGGAAGGGGGCACGGTGACTTTCATCATACTTCACTAACGGGCTGTGTTTTAATACCTTCAGAATTAATGAGGAACATGTCCACCTCGCACATTCATCAAACATCTAGTCCATACATCAAACCGCTGGCTGGGAAAATAAACACTGACTTATCACACACCCCAGCTCTGGCTCTTTCTAGTTTCTCCTCAGAAAACTCCTCCATAATGGGGTCCTTTTGAACTTTAATATAAAAGTATTAAACAACTACATCATGTTCTAGTTGTTGAATGACTGAAAGTTTAATGTCTTTGGGCCAGAACAGCGTTTTGTAGGGTGTGCCTCCATATGACACTTTATTTGCTGAATTCCAAAGTTGCAAGTGTGAAAGTTTGTCTGTGTGTTTCTGCCCAGTAGGCATAATGATAGAAGATGATGTGCATAGGAATTAGCTGGAGGATTAGACCACACTTTTAACTACGCTGGCCTCTCTTTTTTAATATTAGACTTGTGTGGCATATGTACAGCATGATTCAGAAGAGACCATCAACTTCACTAAACGTCATCATTATATTTACACTATAGTTAACATTTGAAGTGGATCAAAACCTTTCAGCAAAGTTGTCCTGAAACCAAAATGTGTTCTTGTTTTAGCACAACTTTGATGACATTTTTTGATCCACTTTAAATGTTGACTTCTTTACATGTGATGTGTACATGTCATATATACATGTTGTGTTACAGAGAGTTGCATTTACATTCAGCCTGTGTGTAGCTTTTGTTCAGCCAAAAAAATTGAAAATAAAAAATTGCCCTAATGTAAATTTTGACTGGTTAATAAAAAACAAGAAATAAAGTTAAAAAAAAAAAAGCGGTCACTGGGTTGGTACACTTTAAAGGGGTCATACAAACCCAATTTTCCACTAGCTAATATGAAAATTTCTCAAAGATAGTTTTAAAAACGCTCATTATACCCTGTCAAAAACAGCGCTTTAGAAATCACTCTGTTCTGTGTACGTCCCCTTTAAATCTTCACAAGACTCCGCCCCTCTTTTCCGAGACGCTCTTGGAGGATCTTTATTTAGCCATATTCATAGTGAAACTTCCTAATTAGCACATTATTAGGAAAAGCGATTTGCAGAGATTCATTAAAATACATTATACTCACTGCTTCTGTAGGTGAGGCTGGATCATGAATGATTCACGTGAACAAACGCATTTTGGTGCGTTTCCCTTCAGAACCAAACGTAACGTTAATCTTCCGCGTCTTCAGTCACTCAGATGTCGGGGGTAAATGACTACTGCTATGCTCATTAATACATTCAACAACAAAACACCTCAATCTCTTAGGAGTCTTGCTTGTCTCTGCGTCTTGGTCTGATGACGGCTTACTCAGGGCGGGTCTGAGGTAAGACACCAGTTCAGTCTGTGTGACATGCTGCTGTCAATTAACTACAGTGGGAGTGGCCTCTGTCGGTGTGACGCCACACCGACAGAGGCCACTTATTTTCATTAACTTATTTTCATTAAAATCAAAAGAAAACTACTTGTGGATCTTTATCATTGTAGGGTGGTTATGTACACACACTCCTAACACACATTTCAGTCCAAACAGCTTGAAAAAGTGCATGTACCACCGGATGACCCCTTTAAGTACCAAAATGGACTCTTTAGGTACAAACATGTACCTTTTGAAAAGCTACCATGCCAGTGACAGCTTTTGTGCCTTTATTTCTGAGAGTGTGTGGATTACAGACATTTAAACAATTCAGATAAGGTAGAATTATCTGTGACCCTGCACTACCCAGTCTTAAGTGTCCATTTTATTTTTAACTGAGATTTATACATCATCTTAGCTGAATAAATAAGCTTTCCATTGATGCATGGTTTGTTAGGACATTATTTGGCCCAAATACAAGTATATATATAAATATATATAAAATATGTATGTTGATTTGCATATAGTGCAGAAATTGAAGATCAAATTCATATCACACTTATGTGTCCAAGAGTAGATGGAACCATTTTAACTTATGTGACATTTAACCAATTACAACACACTTACACATGACCAGATGTAAACAGGCGCTTTTTTAGGTCTTATTTATCACACTTGGTTCCAATACCATAAAATATTAAATTAGCAGAGATCTCCATAAACCAGATCTGAGTGTGTCAGATAACGGAGCATTTAAAGCATCAAGATCGAAAACCACTGATAGAGACAGTACAACTTCAACATACTCCATGAAAATGACTAATGGCCTAGCACCACATTTTTTTTTATTTTTCATAGATCAGGTCACACGACAAAGCTGGACTTGCCTAGGTTGAGTAAGATGCATTTTGATCTCTAAATAGTTGCCCAGGGGGGCACAATAAACTTTGTGTACAAAACGACTGAAGACTCAATGTGTGGCTGAGTTCCTCGAGGTCACAAACCCCATCAATGGCAAAGTTAACTTAGTTTTAAGCAGAGCTGGGTTTGTCCCCCTTAGCTAGTAAGCAATCAGCTATGACTGCACTTACTTCAGAGCACATGGGCTGTTAGTTGGCCATTACACACCGCACTGAAAAGCCAACAGTGATGCATTAGTTGCTAATAATAAAAGAAGCGCAGTGCACCACTCTAACACCCTTGATTGGTACCTTTTATAAAAGCACAAGTCTGCCACATGAATTTAGACACTTAATGAGACAGGATTCTCTTTGGCCCACCACAGCTAGAAAGGGATTAATTAAAAAAAAAGACAAGTGAAAAGGGTAAATGGCGCCAACACTCTTCAGATCCTAAGAGAAGCCGCTGGAACTGCAGCATTAGGAATACAAATGTTAGAAGAACAACTCCATCCAATACTGCCAGCTCAGACTCCATGAGAAGTTTTAAAACCAATTAGTGAATATTGATGAAGCAACTGAAGGTATTAGGTGCCACTAATGAATTAGAGGCTAAGAGCTTAAGACCATTATTTCCAAAGTAAAAGGCCCCACTGACAGACCACTACAAGCGTTGGACTTCACAAGTGACAGCTTTAGCACATACTTTTACACATACAAATTCTTAATTACTTTATATAAGAAGAGAGCGGCTAAGGCAACGGTCACACTACAGTTGGATGTGGCCCATATTTTTTTTTCTATTCACCACATGTGAAACAGAACTGTTTTTTAAAATATTACATTTCACACTGAATGTCTGATTACCGTATATTATGGGATCTGTTGATCACGTTGGCTTCATATGGTTTTGAATAGCTTTGTAAGATTTAAGAAATATATAGTTATTGACTTTAAAAATGTACAGTAGTAAAAAGATTTGCATTATAGATTGTATAAATTTCAGTGTATGCATCTGTATTATTTATAAGTCACTGTTATTTAAAAAAAATATTTTCTAAAATATTTCTATGAAATCATTTCCTGTTTTGAGGGGGGAAAAACACAAACAAACAGGAAATGATCATTTGACAATAACAATAAATGATAATATAATTTGGCGGCAAGGCAACAACAAATTATTTCACCTAAAATTTAACAATCGCATCATTTACTCCCTTATTTCAAACCCATATGATTATGTTTCACCTTTAAAACAAAAATAAATGTTTTAATAGTATCTATTCATAAGACTTGGATTACACTGCTTGATTCATATTTTACAATGCCTTTAAGACATTTTTCTCATCTTAATTTGTATTTCAAAGATTAACCAAAGTCTTAAGTGTTTGGACCAACATGAGTAAAAAAATGCAAATTGAGTGTTTTTTTTCCTTCTTCATTATATCATTGGGGATGTTGTTCAGATATTAAACACATCACAGAATGTGCACATTAAAGTTGTTGTATTCCATATACTGTGTATATTCAAGGGGTATTCAGTGCACGAGCTGCACCGCTGTCTTTATGACATAGCTTAAGTCCTAAAACAAGGATTTTCTACTGACCCTAACCGAAAAAGTAATAAGTCTCGGATATGTGGTTCTTAATGGCCAGAGAGTCTCAGAGAATTTGCGTGTCACGACCGGGATGCCAGGTAATGGCTTTAACTCACACTAAAGCTCTGACCCCATTTAACCTTCCTTACTGTAAAGAAATAATGCACATTTGGGTTTAAACTGCCTCGCACACCAGCCGACGGGATGAGGTCAGGAAAGAGTGTCGAACAATCCACACCCTCACTAGTGGCGAGACCTCCTGCGGATTGTGAACTGTCAGTGCTCAGAAACACCCTCCGCCTACTTGCTCTAATGAATCTGCTATAACTCACAGGCACATTGGCAGATGTTCCAAAGGTCTGCCACTCTCTCATTTGTGCCGCCCACCTCAAAGCTCTCATTTCAGATCTTACTCTCGTAATCAGCCTCAGAGTGCCGAGTCTTCTCATCTTTTCGAAACCACTGCTCATTAACTAAAATCTTCTCATGGGAAAATGTCTCTCACATTCTAGTTTAAGCGGCTCGGTTACTTGTCAATACTGTACTCAGAGATGATTACTGTAAACTGTGAGTTTATATTGTAGCGAAGACTTTTAGTCTCTCTCCACCATGTGAAAAAGCTCTCTGTGGCTGGGTCTCCTGTAGTCCCAGTGCATTATTCAGTCTTCCCTGAACCATGTGGAACTGCTTAAACACACACACACACACACACACACAGTGAATGAAGCCAATCTCCAACTGTCACAGGACATTGACCTTCATCCTCAAGTGCAATATACAGTGATTGCTTTCACAGATGTGTTCTGTACTAGCAAAACCTAAAGAAAGTTTCAGCAAGTATTTTCCTTTCTTTTTATCTCTTATTCACACGCTCTCACATCTCATATTTTAGATTTAAGCATCTATATAGCCCTGCAAAAAAAAAAAAATAATATATATATATATATATATATATATATTATATATGTGACCCTGGACCACAAAACCAGTCATAAGGTTAAATTTTACAAAACTCATAAATAAGCTTTATATTGATATATGGTTTGTTAGGATAGGGCAATATTTGGCCGAGATACATCGATTTGAAAATCTGGAATCAGAGGGTGCAAAAAAATCTAAATACAGAGCAAATCACCTTTAAAGTTGTCCAAATTAAGCTTTCTTAATGCATATTACTAATAAAAAATGACATTTTGATATGTTTACAGTAGGAATTTAAAAAAAAATCTTCATGGAACATGATCTTTACCTAATTTCCTAATGATTTTTGGCATAAAAGAAAAATCAATCATTTTGACCCATACAATGTATTTTTGGTTATTGCTACTAATATACCCCAGCGACTTAAGACTGGTTTTGTGAGTCCAGGGTCCCATATACATACATATATATATATATATATATATATATATATATATATTTTTTTTTTTTTTTTATAAAGAAATACAATTTAACATAAAGATGTATCTTGTGATAATTTTTGAGTTAGCCATCTGGCAACAATACTGTAAAATTAATTGAAGCAGTGAGACAGCATGTAGTCAGTCAATTTATTTCCCCAAGTTATTTTTACAATGAACCTCTTCATTTTTGATTATTTTTCAATATTTCTATTTAGCTTTATTGTATTTCAGTTTGCATTTTAGTTATTGTAGCACTTAATTCAGTACATGTTATTTTAATTTAGCTTATTGTAATTATTATGTTTATAGTGTATAGTTGACTAAAACCATAAAAAAAAAATTTTAGAAATGTGTTAAAACATGTTATTCCAGCATGTTGACAAGGCAACATCGCTTTTATTTAATCTTGCTAAACAGACACTTCGATAAACAAATAAATAAATATGGAGATATTATTTGCAAAAACATAACTATTTGTTTGGTTTTGTTTTTTTATTATGTTATCATGCTTTTGTGTTTGATTGTGTCATTTAACGGTTTTGTTTGTTTGTTTAACCCAATAAAAATTAGATGAAGTGGAATGCACAATGTAAAAAAGCGCACACACACACACACACACACACACACACACATTCAATAAATTAACATTTTAGATAGTACAGCTACAGTTTTGTACAGACATACAATACAGCAGTTCAAGCTGAATTAATTGCTGGAAATTGTAAAAGAAGAAAAGTATGAAGCCTAGCAAGCCCGCAAGCTACAAAATGGCCAAAGTGCCAAACCATAGAAATTTATCTCATTCAGCTCAAATTACATTTTCCACAGGACTCGACTAATAAGAAAAAGAGAATAGCAGAGGAACACATTCAAGAAAACAGAAGTAATATGTAGGTGTCAGGGTGTGAGTGAGGAGAAGCAATGGAAAACAGGCAAGAGGAGCAGAAGGAGAGGTGTGCCAATCTGAACCATAAAGGGATTTTCTGATGAGAAAGCGTGAGTGAGGATGGGAAGAGAGGAGACTTCACAGTACAGTACAGAAACATCTGTGTTGCATTTGCATTGAGCTGTGAACAGAGCACCAGGTTCATGTGCAATCCTTTCTTTTTTCCCCTAGTTAGGTCCTGCATGATAAACATAAACATAGACCAACGCACTCACAAAACCCTGTCAACTCCATTTGAAAAAAAAAAAAAAAAAAAACCCTATGGAGACTCAGACATGCTCTCAAAAGTGTGAGAAACACAGTGCAGCCCCACTTCAAAACAACATACTGTATTTATAACAAACTCTCGCAGAACAAAGCATCAGTCGTGACGCAAAGCTGCCCTTCGGGCGAATGCACGCATTCAAACCACACATAAACATGACACAAACATATACCAGTTGCTCCCAGTCATAAACCGACAGCTCGTCACACTAGAGTACAGTAGAACTTCAGAAGTGGTTCGGCTGGGCAGAGCCTGTGGAGCTCAGCCTGCGCATCCCCACGGTTTAGCACCGTCAGCAAACTCGCACTCAGTTTTGGGACAGTAAAACATCAGGCTCTCTTGGCCACGTGGAGAGAGATAGACGGCGGGAAAGCAAATCAAAGCATACGCTGACAGAAACTCAGTCTAATTTCAAAGGCCTCCACCAAGATCTTGACAAGGCCCTAAGATACCAAACTATTAAAAACATACGGGGGTGCCAAAACAACCGCTGTGATGCTGGGAAGAAAATTAATGCTGCGGATGATGCCTGATGTCACTGTGCAGCCGGAGCGCCTTTTACTCCAGAAAACCTTGAAAATCTGAAATTAATTTCTGAAATAAAGACCCTTGTACTGAACAGATGCATAACTAACCCAGGAACCATGGGGAGGGGGGGGGGCGTTTTCGATTAATCTGCCTCATCCTAAAGTACGTCTGCTAGCAAGAAGGTGTCTATTTACCTTTCCACTAAGGAGACAGAAGTGGGCTCATGAGTTCAAGACAATAGAGCTGCCAGCAGCAGCATTCGCTTCTCTACCACTACCTCTCACACACACTATGATTTATGGGTAGTAATTACTTCACTGCCGGTGACATCATCTCACCACGCTTCCCGCACAAAAGTGACTAATTAGCTGTGCTGTCTTCTGATGCCTGCAATGTCTTTTTTTCTCCTATTTTTTTGTATGGAAGACAAGGCATGTCAAAACAAGACATTTCAACATCCCAAGGCAACACAGCTATCTCTGTAGCAACCTTTCTAAGCAGGCATACATTAATACAGCATGTCTGTTGCACTCTCACACACACAGAGAGCAACAAACCCCCGGCAGACGGCTTCTAAACAGCTTGCTCAGAGAACAAATGCAGTGCATGATGGGAGGGGGAAAGTATTTGGACACTTTGGCTGCATCTGAAATCGCATACAGTCAAAAAGTAGGTACTTTTTTGAATAAGTAAATACTGCTAAATTAGATCTATTGCATGTACGATTTTAATTCATATGTACTTCATCACTCATGTTGTCATTGTCATGTGACATACTAGCACCAGTTGCGCTGATTCAGTGCCATTCACAGACTCCTGTGGCCTCATGGGATACATTTTCAGGAAAAAAAATAACAATAAAATAAATAAATAAATAAAAATACAAAGTGGAGAGGTACCTTTCCAAAGGTAAACTTTTGCACCTTATTTACCCCTAAATTTGCATTTTGGTGACTTAAAGGAACATTTTGTTAACTAAAGTGTATTAGCACATAAATGGCACTAGTACTTCTTGTAGGTTTTGTACCTTTTGTACCAGAGTGTTAAATTTCATCCATAGTAGGACTTATGCATATTCAAATTTAATTTGAAGATCAAAATTACACATGCGGTTAGTACACTTATATGAGGACTTTAAGGGCCAGTTTCCCGTACAGGGATTAAGACTAGTCCTAGATTAAAATAAATGTTAAGAGCTGTATAAACTGC
>JAUCMS010000038.1:5715044-5730799 GCA_032357445.1 Enteromius radiatus
CAATAATAATACTTATCATCATCATTATTGCATTGTTGTTGTTGTTGGTAATGGAGCACTCATGAATCTTTTCTCAACAGTATATTTGGAGATGATGATTCAGCTTCTGCCTACATCAATAAATATACTTAAGGTCACTGAGTGTGTTGAGGTCTTGATTTTTGAGTGGTTATATAGATAAATATACATTTATGACAGTTTATTAGATTGCAATAGTGGCATGTAGTGCCAACCATAGTATGTGGATAACTGTAAATATTACTAATCTCGCAAAGTGCACCAATTTGAACCATCTGTGCTGCCTTCTGTTAATGCTATAGTTAAATAGTGTGTTTGTGTGTGTGTGATCTAATTTTTTATCTATTTATTTATTTTTTACGTAATACATAAAGCAGGATATATATATATATATATATATACATTCAGCTTGCAAAATGGTAAAAATAAATAAATTAAATAAATGCAATAAAGGTTATTTAGTACTGCTCAGAATAGACTAATTCACACATTTTAGTAGACACAATTTATGATTAAAAAATATCTTTAAATGATTCCCTTCAAAGGTTTTCATGCTATTATTAAGGGATTTAATTTATACTTCAAATGTATGTAAAATAGCTTTTCGTGGCAGTACTAATATTAACAATAACAAAAAGTAATAACTTTGCAATTTACTATTCATTTTATTTAAATATGCAAGGTTGGTATAGCCTATATATGTGTTTATCATTGTGCATGTATGTATCTAGATAGATAGACAGACAGACAGACACACACACACACACACACACACACACACACAGCTTCAAACTTGTGTCACTCCAGATAATAAGTCAGTACATTGCAAGAAACATGGATACATGAGCTTGCAACCAGCACCCCAACACAATCCATCATCCAAGTCTGCTTGGCAGACTGATACATTCATATCTTAACTTTGCACAACTGTGGTATTCAAACGGCTTCCTGTCTCTTTTCTCATTTGGGGGATGTAAACAGATTAACACAAAATCTTTCGAGAGCCCCCTCCCCGTTCCCGACACAAACCAGTGCACCCAGAAGGAATTAATTGGTTTCAGCAGTCATCCCTGCTGAACAATCCACTTGAGCGCCCCCAATGTAGCCTCCCGGCAGAGACATCTCATCTGTCTCACACTCCTCCCCCACAGAGCCCATGTCTAGACCCTCTTGCTGCAGTGTGCATCCATGCTCACACTCGACTAGGGCATTAGGTTCACACCCTGCGCTATCAGTCGGGATGATGCTAGATAATGACTCAGACCGAGTTGCTAGAACACTCAGCTCTTGAGACACGGACAAACCATCTGATCTCTCCCCCCCCCCTCATGTAAACATGGCGTATTGCAGGCATGTAATGTGATTATTGCATGTTTGTAATGTCTGGATCGCCTCTGTATATCCACTTGCCTGTGTCTTATTGAGGAAAAAAAAACAATGGGGGGAAGGGATGAAGGGATGCTTACCAGAGACCAAAAAAATGGAACAGTATCATAATATCATTATGTGACAGTTCCTCGTGACTTCAGGTTGCAATAGGCCTGACTGACTGTCATGTTTCATATGTCTCACACAGACTGACATACAAAAGCAGAGCTGGTGGAAGTGACTGTGTAAATGTTAAATAAAAATAATAAATAATATTCTTCTAATATTATACTCAAATGACCTTGTTGAGTATTCTTACTTAAACTAAGGCTTAAAACTATCCACTTTGGGTACTAATATGCACATTTAAAATGTTAATACCATTTAGGGGGAAATAAGGTACAAATATTGACCTTTTAGCTTTTTTCTTTATTGCTCTGCTGTGCACAATAAGGTCCCAAAGTGTTTTTTTTTTTTCCTGCAGTGATGCCACAGAAGAACCATTAAGTGAAAATTTATTTTGAATTTTTTTTTTCATTACTCTGAATAACTTTTTTGTGTAGCCTTTATATAACATTAAGAAGCTTTTTCCACTATAATGAACTTTTTTGTTGAATGGAAAGGTTTTATGCCATTAAATAACATTTATTTATAAGAGTGGAGCCCATTTATTGTCCTGTGGCTACTTTGTGGTGAAATGTATGATGCCATTTTCTGTTTAGGTGTTGTCGTAATTACTGTGTTTTGCCTTTGTGGGGCAGTACTGCTCCCAGAAATGCACATGGTGCAGAATTTTTTTTTTTTTTTAGTTTTGTGAAGTGTTATATTGAATGAAAAAGAAATACAATACGAGAGAAAGAGTCTTGCAACTGACGTTCAGTTCCAGCTGATTTTATTTCCTTCTTGGAAAAAGACAAAGTTCTGTACAGAGGTCTGACAGGCAGTGACTTGACACAATTGGCTGGCTTTTGAGTTCACTACTCAAATGTTGAGATATGGTATGGCAAGACAAAACAATATTGTACACAGCATATTGCACAAAATGAAACAATAAAACATATCTATATATTCCAAAAGTCATGAACAACACTCTTAAACATAGGGATGTATAAAGATATATGTTCTTGTTCCTGTCATGATATATCATCGTCAGACATAAACACGCAATCTTTTACTTATTTTACACTCAATGTACATAGAAATCTTCATGTTGATCCTCTGCCTTAAACACAACTGCTCTACATAAACCTGAATTCAGAAATACAAAATGCTATTCGCCATGCCATAATATACTAAAACAATTAGCTACATTTAGCCAACAAGTAGAAAAGATTAAATATCCTTGTACAATTATGGAGTGAAGACGTACTTCATTGTTCATGAATTATAGGCATTTCGACCGTATCTGTAATTCCATCCAGTGGTTCAAACCGAAACGTGTCACTATAAAAGCACAAAGAAATTGGTATTCAAAAAGTACAGTATCCCCAATAAGGACTCGATAAATCGCAGCTGTCGCTGCTGCAGCTACATACAACCTCACTCAGCGCGCGCATCGTAGGCTAATGACGATTGGTCGTTGAAATGCAGATACTGTCTCTTTAAGAAGCCTGTGGATTGACACTGTAAACATGTTTAGGGGGCAGATTTTGGAGACAACCCAACCCCCTGGCTTTAAAAATCGGAAATCCAAACAGCGATATTCACCGATTGACACCCCCTCGATAGATTTTGTACAAAAATACACTCAGAAAATAATGAAACATTTAATCTCCGTTCCATGTGAGAGGTCATCAATTAAATAATACGAAACAAGTCTAGCCCTTCCGCGAGAAAGACGGACATGTGCATGTGTAGCCTATACACACAACAGACTGACTAGAACACAAGTGACGGAGGGGTAATGTTTGGCCATTATAAATACATCGATATAAAAAATGCCAGCGCTGAAAAGTTACGAGGATGAAAAAAGTAAAAGGCAGAGAGAGAAGGAGAGAGAGAAAACGCTCCTCGGATTAATTTTGGTCCTGATTTGTAGTGTAAAGAGTCGAATCATCTGAGTTGCGTCTGAATCCTGATGTCATGACGACAGGAAAGCTGGTGATTGTGTTTGTTTTTGCGTCTCATGTGGCGCTGCCATTCGGTTTCAATTAATCAACACCAGTTACGCTTCTCAAACAGCCTTAAATCGTAATGAAAGCATGCGATGCTGGTCTAACACACGATTCTGGTAAACAACCTCGAGCGCGAGCAAACGAATCGTCGCTCGCTCGCGTGCTCTCCATTCAGTACTTCCATCGAAACAAGCATATGACCAGACTTGTCTTCTGTTTAAAAACGTCCCTTTTTTAAAGTCGAGGAGGGCGCACAGCGTGAACTCGCCATCGCGCAATGCCCTCCTCATCTGCGTCCAAAGCGCGCCTCCTTCCAGCACCAAACGAGCAAGCTAAGCACTTTCATCTGCACTCTTGTCAGTGGATAATGAGAACCCACAGTATCTGATGCATGATAAACACGAGGAATCATGTCGTTGACTCGTCGTCTGACTCGTCTCGGAGGATTTTTGCAGCCCTCCAGTCATTTTCAAACTGTCATTTTACAACTAGCGCTCAATAAGTGAACACCAAGTTGGATATTGTCGATTCGAGCCAGTCCCCTAATATCAACTCGCTCACCTCTGGGGTGCAGTAGTCGGGGAACTCAAAGTGCGAGCCGGAGCCTGACTCAAAGTTGAACTCCAAATCTCTGTCCAGAGGCGCGGTGCCAAAGGTGCTGAAACTGTCAAAGCCGGGGCTGGGGTCCGCCAGCTCGTCCTCGAACTCCTCATCCGAAGAGGACGACTGCGAGGAGGACGAGTGCGAGGCGGAGGGCGTCGGAGACGGCGCGCGAGTGTACTTGAAGCGCGCGGCGGGCTCCGCGTCTTCCTTTCCGCTCGCGAGCCCATCCTCGTAGAGGCTCAACGGGTCGCTGGATTCCGCCGAGCTGCTCAGAGTGGGGCTGGCCGGCACGGCGACGGAGGGCGGGCTGCTATCGGAGCTGCATCCCCCGAACGCATGCCCGCGCTTTGCTGGTTTCTCAGGGATCTGTTTGGCCGCGGACGCGGACCTGGACTTGTAGAGAGTGTGGTGGTCTGCCGGGACGGAGTGGGAAGTCAGCTCCAGCGCCGTGGACTTTCTGTGCGACCTACTGAGAGTTTTGGAGCTTTTTTTGGAGGCAGACTTCGCACCAGGGCTGCCGCTCACGCGCTCCGCCTTCTCCCCAGTCTTGCCGCTGGATGACTTCACCTTCTTCCGAGGTCGATATTTGTAGTCTGGATAGTCTGCCATGTGCTTGAGTCGCAGGCGCTCAGCCTCGCGGATGAAGGGAATCTTGTCGCTGTCTTTCAAAAGTTTCCAGCGCTTGCCGAGTCTCTTGGAGATCTCCGCGTTGTGCATGTCCGGCGACTGTTCCATAATCTTGCGCCTCTCTATCTGCGACCAAACCATGAATGCGTTCATTGGCCTCTTGATGTGTCCCGATGGGGTTTTGCACCAGGCGATGTCCATTTTATCCCCAGCCGAGTTTGGAGAGCCGGGAGTCGGGGAAGCGTCCATGTCTAGGTCCATCTCCCCAGAATCAGTTGAATCGCCGTGGAGCACGTCGCTGTTGTTGCTGATGTGCGTCTGCTCCACCATAGCCAGGTCTGTGCCCATGCACTTTACTACAACAGTCTCAACTTTTAATTGCGCACGAAAATCCTACACGTGCTGCAGCTTGAAACGCTTGGAGAGCGCTAAGAGTTTCTTCTTCGCAATGTGATTTAGTCAGTGTGGAAACAAAGTTGCTGCTGCTGCTGTCTGTCTCTTGGTTCAGCACGCCGTCCACAAAGGCGCATATCCCCCGTCAGGAGCTCTGTCAAGTCCCGGCAATGTTGTCAAAATCAACAGTCTGCCGTTCAACTGCCGGTTCGACTGAAAACGAACCCAGAGTGCGCTCTGGACGCGAAGTATCTGAAGCCGTTCAGTGGAAACGGACAAGTGTCTTCAGCATAGTTTGTCGTATGACCATGCGGTAGGTTTAGGCGACTGCACTTTTTCATGCTCTGAGCTTCCTATCACCCTTCACAACTTTCAATACTTCTGCTATACAGCCTCACAAGGATTTATCCTTTTCCGAAGGTATAAAGGAAAGAGAATCCAGCCAATCAGCTGCTGTCACTAGCCTATCCTCAGCCAGAGCCACACCCCGTCGCCGTCCATTGGCTGAATATAGTATCTAATAATAATCGGCGCGTGCAATGAGAAGCTTTCTGTCTGACCTCATTCCATCTACACTGCAAACTTAGTTTTAAAGGCGCATTATGTACTCCCCCTTTCCTAGATCGCAAGCAGAATTTGGCAGGGGTGCCTAAGTTAGGATAAGCAATTCTAATGTTCGATTATGAGCGATAACGCGGATTCAATCCAAGGATTGTTAAATCCAGTTTTAAATCACAATCAAGCTTTTGCCTTGACTTGCATAGATCATCTGTGAATTACTATTTACAGCATTAAATTGCGATATCAGTATAATTTCGGCAAAAAAGACAAAAACAAAATCATAATCGCCATTCATTAACATTAGACATACGCAGCGCCGTGCGTTTTCTTATTTATACACAAAGACAGACAGCGCGCGCCCACATGCCACGCGCTTCTCCATTCAAAGGCAGCATGTTCTTGTTTGTGTTGGTAGCTCGCGCTCTTTTTTGCCGGATTTCAAATAATCTAAATATAAGTGTATATATATATATATATATATATATATATATATATATATATATATATATTGTATGTATTGTCTATTTTTCAGCGATCTATGGGTTTTTTAAACAGTCCGTTGTATTTATTATACTCTTCCAAATTATACATTTCTAGCTACTAGAATAAAGCTGATACCAGAATGCAGTCACACAGCAAACAGTCAAATGCAAGAGGTGAAGAAACAGCATTTGGCATCATGACTCTGTTTAAAACCGCCCTCTTTTGTGCCTCTAGATGGCGTAGTAGAGCCAAAATAAGGCTGAAAACATTAGTTGTTATTCCACACAGAAAGTGTGTGCTCTGAATAACTGTTTAACTAGATAAAACAGATCTGAATATGCATTACGTAATCAAGTCATCCATCATGAATAGAAAATAACAACAAAAGGCAAGCATCTCGAGTCCATTCTCACATTATCGTGAGATGTGAAGATGAAGTGATGCATCTCCGCTATCTCTGCTAAGCAGACAGTGACTTCCTAAACCCTGAATCAATATAACTGAAATCAATAGTTTGGTGACCTCATAGCTGAAGTATTTTGAGTTTGAAAAATTGTTAACTATTTACTTACACCAAAAGTACACAGTGTGCATGAGATTCTCTAAGGCAATTCTGAGGCCATATGATTCTGAATACAGTAATCAAACACCTTTGACTGTTTAAACAGGTGTGCTGGGAGAGAATGCACCTTGGCTTACCTTATCGTGTCTCATCACAGGGACAGATGGCCACCCTGCTACACTTACGATTATTTACTTTAGTGGTTACACCTCAACAGGAACATTATAGGTCACACATACACTATTTTCTCCAGGTGAGTCAAATGTGAGCACTTGTCAGAATTTATTGTAGAATTTGTCACACCATGCTAACATATATTTTCATTTGTTTATAAAAGATAATAAACAAAGCTTCTATGTTGTTTAAGAACTTTTTTATGCATTATGTTTGAGGTTTTGGGCTATTTGGCTGTTCATAACATGTGGTCTGTAGTATAAATGAAAGAGAACACCCTAAATGCATTTTATTTAATATTTATTGTATTGCACTTTATCTGTTTTTCTACATTTCAAAACATGTATCACTGAAGGCCATTTTTTCAAAATGAGTTTTAAACAGTGTACCCAGATTTTATTACAGTTTTTAAATTAGTTGTTATATTTTCCATTTTAATTTTAGTTGTCCTTGGCATGTCATGTTTAGTAGTTATATAATGTTGTTATTTAAATATATATATATATATATATATATATATATATATATATATTAAATTTTTTATGTAACTCTAAATCACTTGCATCCACCAAACTACACAGTTGTATTCATATCTGTATGCTGAATTTTATTTTGCATAGGTGTAATATTATTTTTCATACATTTTATTCCCATTTTTTTCTAGTTATAAAAAAAACATTGCTGTCAAATGATTAATCAAATGATTTTTTTTCAATTGCTTAACAGCACTAAAAAAATCCCTCTATAAAAACGTTTAAAAAGTCTAAAAGTCAGATATTTTGAATGTGCTGTTATTGATGTAAATTGCTGAATATTGAATTACATATTTCCTCATTTGCATATGTAAACATAAAATTTCTGAAATAAATAAATATTATAAAAATATAAATTGTAATGTAATCAATCAACTACAGACATCTACAATTATTTATGTATTTTTACCTGGGGTGTCATTTTAGAAAACAAACCCACAAGATAAAATACTCAAAAAAAAAAGAGCTTTAACAGAATGATGAAATATGGACAAATCCCTTCATAATGACAGTATTTGATCTCATAGGCTGAAACGAGAAGCTTTAGTAAAGGTCTGGCGACACAGTGCACCGACGGCAGCATGCTTAATTCACTCATTCACTCCCCACTACCACGGTGTTCAATCCAAACCCCACTCCTCAAGCTTGGCTTAGTGTTGCCATGGAAATCCTGACTGTTTGCTCTCAAAACACATCCAGACAAGAAAGTACATGATCTTGCCAGTCCTAGCCCAGCGGAGCTGAACTATACACTGTCGATGAGGACACAGGAACGTCATCAACCTCAAACACACACACAAACAAATTAATAGATTTGCATAGATGTCAATCAGATGACTTTGGGTTTTCAGTTGCCAGAAAGATGAACTGGGAACAGCGTATACACTGAGGTCAGATGGTAGTTGGAGCCGTTATGACACGGTTTGGAGGAACGTGCCTCTGAGTTATTCATTACATTCTTTCTGTCCCATCATTGCTGCCTTCCTCATTACCAAGCTAATTTCTCTTGCCTCTCTGCGCACAATGGAGCCTTTGTGTGTGTGTGTGTGTGTGTGTATGATGGCTGAGCTCCTGTTCAACTGAAACTGTTCAACCTTACCCCAGCAGGTATTCCTTTTAGCCTTTAAAGTTGTGTTTGCCGTCTGTAAAGCTTTAAGTTCTCACAGTCTCACTCGAAACTTGTGTTAAAAGGTCACCCAGATGTCTTTCTCTTGCTTTTGTGGGAACTTGTTTGTGGTGAGGTCACCCAGATAACTTGCACCGAACGGCCAAAACGGTTACAGCCAATTGTCCAGCTCAGCAGATTATTTGCCCCGGAGCAGAACACTGAGGTAAGGACACGAGTTCAGGAGTGAACGGCTGATGGCTTATCTTTCACGCGGCTTTACTTCCCCATTGCTGCAATAAATCAGGAAAGGCAGCCAAAGACACGCCCCTTTTTTCAGGTTTCACATGTCTCCAAAAGAACTTCCAACTTGTCTCGATAGCATCACTTCATCAGCTATTCTCAGAAATGTTCATGTTAATTATGAGCCGATGTATTTGCTCGATAAAGAGGCCATAGGAAAACGGAACAGCGCTTGTTGGAAAGATTCCAGTCGTGATATAATCATGTTCATTTGTTTAAAGTGTTACCAACCGTTGGACTATAAACTGAAGTGATGCTAATTAAAGACCAACAGACATAATGACACCAGTATCACTGTTCATCCAGAGACGTGTTTATTTCAGTTCATTTATTTTCAGCGACATGTTATTTATTAGGTGAGTGAATCACAAAACCTGTCAAGAGTTTTATTGCGCTCTAAAACCAAAGGAAAAAAGACATAAGAAAATGAAAGGAAAGATTAAGATTTTTGCATTGTGCTATTATTTGCGTGATAATTAAACACTTCCCCACAACTCTCATTAGTGTGATGTCAGAAAAAAAGTAATCCTTGTCTAATTATTGTAATGTGAATTATATATTGTTTGAATTGTATTATAAGTGTTTGTATTTCATGGCAACTTTGGATTTACATCATTTCCTTCTAAGAATTATTGTTATGTTTCAGTAAAGTAATAAGATGCATTGCTGTAAGTGAGAATCTAATAAGAATTAACATGAAAGATTCTTTAAGGAAAAAGTCAAATGTAAATATATGTATTATGATAATGAGATTTTTTTGGAATTAATTTAACAAAACATTATTACTCAAAGTTGAGCGTTGTTATCTTTATGCAAAAAAAAAATATATATATATTTATGGAGACTTATCAAAGGATTTATTGTTTCTCTTTCACTCTCTATTTCTTCACTTTTGTGTCTGGCAGCTAAAACTTGATCTCTTATTTAGTAAACACTGCAGGTTTTACTCAAGGTTATAAACCTTGTGTCTTTTCTTTCTTTCACACTTTTGTTTTTTTCCCCGCAAAATCGTTAGGTATTATGTTTCTTTTAATATTTCATCGTGTATGGGGTGCAAACATCAAATTCAACAGCACCTTCTGAGAATGATTTTTTCAACTAAATAGCGAACCAAATGTTTTGTTGCTGCTCTGGAGGCAACAAAAAGTGTTTTGATGAACAGAGTGCATTCACTCGTAGAAAGGTCTTGTTTATCTTTTGAAAGCAACCTTGAGCAGTAGATTTTCTCTGGGTTATTGTGAGTGGTATGTGCTTTTAAATAACAGGAGAAGGCAATGCTGTTGTGGACAGCAAAGCGAGTGAAGATAGAATAGCTAAATTTATACAGTTATGAAAAGTGAATGGCCACTCTGCATTCAAACATATGGAATTTGTACCAAACATGTTTTGAGAGATTATTGGAGCAGCATGTTTAGCCTTGTACTTCAATGGAGGTTTTGTCCAGTCAGGTTGTGGTTTATAGCTTATACCTGACTCTGTGTTTGTGTGTGTGTGTGTGTCTGTTGGCAGGCTCAAGTCCATTTTCCTGTCTGTTGGAGTTAAAGAGGAAGCATCACTTACTGAACAGGTGCTGTATCACACACACACACACACACACACGCTGGTTTTTGACTCTCCATAGGCGTAAAGGTTTTTATACTGTACAAACTGTATGTGGTATTGCTCTACACTGACCTTACACCTAAACCTACCCCTGTGCATTTTTAGATTTTAGTATGTTTTTTAAGCCTTTTGAATTACAGGGACCCTGAAAATGTCCTCATAAAACACCTACATATTGTAATACCTATGTCATACCCATGTCATTATACAAATTTGTGTCTTCATAAACCACATTAACCCCCACACACAAATAATACATGAAACCCAGACACACTGACCTAAATGAATAAGACATTTTTTTAACGCGTAAATCCAATACAAAGGAATTCAGAGAATCAGTAAAATATTTAATTCTGTCATCATCTATTGACCCTTTTCAGCCTCACTTACTTTCAGACATTTCTCCATGCAGTTACAATGAATGGAAAAAGGAGCTTTCAAGCTTCGAAAAGCATGCGAGAGCACCATAAATGATCGTAGAGCAGAGTGAAGGAAGGAAGTAAGAATGATGGATTCATGATCATTCTTTCTCATCTGACCCTTTACACCGAATCAGTTGATTCACATTACAAAACTGCAAGATCTGTTGCAGATGATACTGATCTAATTGGAGTAAGTGTTCCTGAACGTAGCAGTAATATCAGCAAAAGTCCATATAAATCTTAGTCTGTCCCTCAAACAAATCTATCATATGAACTCATACGATAATAACACATGAGTCGTATGGGTCACTTTAATGTGTCCTTTTAAATCTTAAAAGCTCCTTTCCCTATCCACTGTATTGATAAGGGTGACCAACACTTTACAGAAAACTTCACCTTTTGTGTACCCCATAAGAGAGAAAGTCAGTAACACTTTTTTTCAAGGTCTTTTAAAAGGCCACTTAAGTGTGCTTAACGAGAGGAGACTTTATATGTTCACAATAAAGTGGATATTAAGGTATTAAGCAGACAGACGTACTAATAATCTAATGACTGCTAATTGACATGAAGTTGCAAAGTTACTGTTAGTAAAATGTCTAAAGTGGTCTATCGAAATGAAGTGTTTCCTAGTTAAAATATTTTAAATATAATAAATTGCGACTTGATCATTATACATGTGTAATGGCACATAAGCTATAAGTTTTAATAGGAATTAATTAGGCTACATTACACTTTACCAAAAATGCTTGTTGGACAATTGTACTTATAAAATTGCATAAAGGTTTCCTTAAGTCCTACTTAAGTGGCTCAAAAAGCCAGATCAGCTTGTTGCATTTGAGGTACATGTAAACTGTAATATATTTTAATTTAATTGCAATTAACTTTCAATTAAGTGCCTGAAAATGAAGTGCCTTTCAGTTTGCACTTAGTGCATTCATTCTCATAATAAGTTTTTATTATTTTTTTTGCAGGCGTAGGTGTTTTTAAGGATTTTTTTTAACACATATGCAAGATAAAGAGAAAGCGAGACTGGTGAAATGAGGAGAAATAGAGAAGTGTTTTTCTTGGACTCCAAACAATGATTGTTTTCACAATTGCAGTCAGCAGGGCCTCAGTGTTGGAGATGGAGAAAACAGATCACTCCAGCAGTTAATCGTGTGCTTATTTAATGGCTCTCATTTAACTATCTCAACCGTATGAATTTGAGGACAAAGACATTACGTTTATGTTAATTACAGTAAAATGTAAAATGTTCAGATGAAAGACGGCAAAGGTACCTGTACCATGATAAAGAGACTGTGAATGCCATGGCACAAATATGAAAAGCCAAGCGCGGGGTGGGGGTGGGCATGTGAGTGTGTTTATGTGTCTGCGTTTATTCCATCAGAGGAGAATGTGACATTTGAAGGATGAGAGACCCTTTTCATACTGGAAACTGGAAACTTAGAAGCAATTTTCATTTAATTTATGCACTTCACAGTGAACAGAGAGGCAGAAAGACAGAGAGCGGCAGGGAGGAAGTTTGGAAGAGGGGAAGTCAGTGGAGAACAAAAACAGAAAGAACCTAAAGGTGGGTGAAGGGCAAACTAGATGCCTTCTCTGTCACATACAATGTCCTGTTTATTAATAAATAGCACTATTGTTACTCTCCAGCACTTGATACAAGTATTAAGATAGGGTTTTTAAGGTGGCACGTCACACCAAAAAACTTCCCAGCATCCCTTCTGCTCAGCAAACGATGACGCATCATTCTGCTGACACAAGTCAGCTGATTGCTGTGTCACGGCAATGGTTTTAGGCGAGTGGCAGCGCTCCGGCTACAGACGTAGAGTCTTTTTTTCCTCCCAGACGCACTGCGGCACAGCCAGACGACTAGAGTGGAGGCACAGGAGCTCACAGCTGCAGTCTACTGGCTTGTTTCGGGGAGGTAGAGGAGCCAAGCACTTCCTCTCGAAATACCGTCGCTCTGCTCCTTTTTGCCGTTGAGGAATCGTTTTCATTGGGGCAGAGAGTAGAGCCAAGAAAGAAGACAAACTCTTGAGTCGAGCAACTTGGAATTAACGTCGGTCTCATTTATAGACAAAAAATTTGGAGAAGCGAGCCCGGTGATTTTTTTGAGGGCTGTTACGCCATCGTTTGGCAATAACAAACCAGGTTCCCAGGCTGAGAAGTCGGTGCTAAAAGCTTGGATTCCAGCGTGTCATCTGTCCGTCCCGTCGTAAACCTGTCCCACACGAGACGTCCAGTCAACCGGGCCCATCTGCATTCCCCTTCACAGCGACCGGCCAAAGTGGCTGCTCCGCTCCGAGGTTAAGGTGGCTTTCGGTCTTAGACTTAGTCCTTGTCCAGAGGGCAGGGCAGAGACGAGCAGAAACGGCGACACGGCAGCTGAGCTGAGCTCAGGCAGACAGACGCGGTGACCTAAATCAGCCCCAGTCATGTCTGGACGCAGCCAGTGCGAGGCAGACGGAGAGGAAAGCAGAGCAAGAGAGAGAGAGGGAGAGAGCGACCCACACGTACAGACTCGAACATATACTCGCACTACGGTAGGTTTAGACGACTGCAATTAGCCTGTAATGAAATGTAGTTTGATTCCCATCCGTTGACGTTCAGATCTTGCTGATGCTGTCCTTAGTTGAGATTAGCTTGTCTGTGGCTCTGCTTCTATCTTTGTGCCATAGGGATGGAGAGAAACGAAGGAGGCTGTAAGGGGAGGGGGAGACAGAGTTGTCTCTCTCTCTCTCTCTCTCTCTCTCACTCTGTCGCTCTTTTTTCACTACCGCTTTATTTTGTTCCATTAGCTGGTGTTCATATTCACCGTATGTCTGCGCTGAGCTCCACCATTGAGTTGTTGTCCCCCTCACAACCCCCGGTTTTCATTTTTGCGTACAGGTAAGACATTCACTTATTCGTCTTTGACAACCAAATATGCGAACCCCTTATTCTGGGCTGGTGGGCGGTTTTGTGCGTTAACGTTTATTTGCTTTTGGTGAATCTGATGCACATTAAAACCCAAGATGGTGAACAAGAGCACATCCCCCTCCTCCCAAGCGCAGACTCCTTGGGAATATTATGAATTTGCACTTGATAGATTGTGTTTGCATTGCACATTCTTCTTAAACTGAAAGACAGTTACTAGATAGTAGTTTAATCACCGTAGTTGGAAAGGCAAAGCCTTTTTAGAGTTAAACAAAGGTAGGCACGTCTTTTCAAGTGTGTAAGTTCAAGTAAGTGAAAATGCACGTCCTGATTTTGCCAAGTACTATGTGTCCCTATGTCAACATATTTTGTTGACCCTAGAACAACGTTTTAATGCAAAAATATAGTCTTGACCATATCTCTACACCCTTACTCATGAGTGACGCCTAAAATCGGAGGAAATGATGGATGACTGACACTGCTGTACAAGCACCAAACACTGATTGTAAGCCTAAACTGTAAACCGTTTCTTCAAATCTGATTGGTTCATCAAAATTTTGTCCCAAGGTCAACATCTTTGTAGGGACATGTTGCATTTGGCAAAATCAGATAACGAAGTGAAAAAGTATAATGTATGCCGTTATTTATTTGCTTCTGGCAACAAATATTATATTACATACGCCAACGCCTCAATTTTTTTTCTTGGCACAAATCATCCCACTCTCAGCAGGAACACAATGCAGATCACAAGGGAAAACAGTCTAGCCATAAGCGGGAGACTGCTATCACGAACATGTCCACTCGAATTTCTTCACTTGTTAGTCACCGCTTGGAAAAGTACAACTTCACAGTTTCAGTCTCCTCCACCTGCGCTTTGAGCTACAGTAAGAGCTCTCACATGCTGCTGTAATTGATGAGAACTCAAAACATACTTTGAGGTATTTCTCTGTTAAGAGGCTCTCAGGTAAAAGTTACAGGTGTTGTATTACATTTCAGGGCTGTCAGTTCTGTAATCTTGTGCGATGCTCTTTCGGTCTCAAATATAGTCGGTTGCACAGCATGGCGCCAAAACAACATTTTCACAGATGGTCCATCTGTTCTGCATGGGGGGCATAAAGTAATGTCAACCTACATGCAGGTGTAGTTTAACTCAAGCTGATGGAACACTTGATGGATGATGGAACACTTAATATTATCTAATAATATCTACTGTAAAAATTATTTGTTTTATATGTAGTATTTTTAAAATGGGAATTCTATTATAATATATTATATAAGAGTAATACTGTTATTACCATTGTGCTTCAGTCCAAAATAGTTTTAGTTGTTTCTGAATATATAGCTAGTTTCACATCACATCACATTTAAAAGAGTAAAGAGAAAACTGTCTCTTCGCTTAGCTGCTCCCACATATTAACTTAAGTTTTCCTGATAGCACTCTTCCTGCCACCAGCAAACATGGAAGAAGCAGCTACTGTATCATTTTAAATTAATTACCTTAGGATTTATTAAATAACATCTGTATCAACAGCACATTTTTATCTATGATACCTAATGAAGTGAAGTGACTGAAGTGACTTAGTGAAGTGACTAATGCTACCTAATTGACATTCTTTCCAAGGTGACATGAAATGCTACATCAAAAATATTACATTGGTCATAACTTTATAATTGGGATTGAGGGTTAATCAATATACACTTCTTTATTTAATTTAATGATTTATTTTACATTTACACTGTCAATGTTAAATTGGTGTCCAATAGCTTACAGACCTTAGCTGACGTTGATATTTGATTGTTTTTAGGTTGTGTAATGTTAAGTTAACATAAAATTTTACACAGACATAGCAAGATCATTTTCATAATGACCAACACAATTTAAGTCAAGTCAAGTCAAGTCAAGTCAAGTCACTTTTATTTATATAGTGCTTTTAACAATACAGATTGTAGCAAAGCACTGAACATTAT
>JAUCMS010000038.1:5734499-5749060 GCA_032357445.1 Enteromius radiatus
ATAAAAACTAATAAAAACTAGCAAACTGCCTCTAAAAACTAATTAAAACTAACTGAATTAGAAAACAAAAAGTCAAATCGAAATAAATACTAAAACTAATGAAAAATCCAAAACTATTATAACCTTGGGTTCAACTAACATCACCAGCTTGGCGATGCCAGAGCCTTCCCATTTGTCTTTCCCTGACAAATATGACGGATCAGCGGAGAAATGTAAGGGATTTCTACAATACACACTCATTTCCCTCATTTAATGTCTTTTTGCAACAGTTTCACGATGTCTTTGAGCACCCCACTGGAGGGAAAGAGGCCGGGGAACAACTATTGTTGCTCCATCAAAGAAGGAACACAGTGGTGGATTATGCTCTCACCTTTCACACCTTAATGGCCCAGACTGGGTGGGAGAGTGGTCCATTAAAGTTGCTCTTCCGCCAGGGGCTTTTAGCCGAGCTACAAACCGAACTTGCATGCCGTGATGAGGGTAAAACACTGGAACAATTCATTGAACTAACCATTCGTATTGACAGTCTCCTTAGAGCTCAACGTGTGGCTTGTCCTCATATCAGTCAAAGCCACGTAAACATCAGTCAAGTTGACCCTGAACACATCCAAAGAAAGAGATTGCGTGAGAAACCGCCTGTGTCTTTTCTGTGGACAACCGGGTCATCTACAAGCTCACTGCCCAGTTCGACTCCCCTGTCAAGAAAATAATTTTGTGAGTGCTCCACCATCTACAGTAGAAATATCCATTGAAATTCGCTCAGATAACATTATTGTTAAAACCAATGCTTCGACTGATTCGGGGGCATCTGGGAATTTCATTGATTCAAACTTGGCCAAAACTCATAACCTCCCTCTTGTTCCATGTGACTCCTGGGTGTCTGTAGCAGCTTTAGATGGACATCCACTGGGATAAGGAGTAGTCCAATTCACCACTCAAGATCTTACACTTACAAATGACAACTTGCACAATGAGTAGGGATGCAACAATTGTAGATTTTGTTGGTACGATTATAATCTGAATAATAATAAAAATTTTAAGATGATTATTATGCATTTATTCATTTCATAACATTACTAATGTATGAAATCACATGAACACCTCTCTCTCGATCGACAGACCGACCGAATACTTAATTCAAGTAGATAGCTGATTTAAGTAAATGTGGTCTTACCACACTTTCATTTCTTCTTGAACATCTACAATGCTGAGCTAACGAGCTCATAGCTTCACGTCAGGTGGCTGACGCCTTGCATTAAAATCGTTCAATGTACATCTAGCCGTCCATTATTCATTATGCATTACTTTTTTTGGTCAACGAGACCATTCGACTGTTCGTTATTGAATACCCTTGAACATGCTGTCATCCTCGGCCTACCCTGGCTAGAAAAACACAAAACTTGGCACTCTTGGCACACCAAACAGATTCAGCAATGGTCAGACCTTTGTCATCACAACTGTTTGAGATCCAAAACCCCAGACACTCAGCTCGAAACGCCGGCAGAGACAGGAATCCCTGAGGAGTATCATGACCTGATTGAGGCTTTTAGTAAACGCAAGGCCACTCAATTGCCTACACACAGACCTAGTGACTGTGCCATTGAGCTGCTTTCCGGGATCATACGCACTAAGGGTTGTGTCTTTCCTATATCTAAAGTTGGAGGCTATGAGAGAATACATTGAGTAGGAGCTAGTGAAGGGCTTAATTTGTCCCTCAACATATACAGCATTGGCAGGCTTTTTTTTGTAAAAAAGAAAGACACATTACCCATTACCCCTAGTACCCTCAGCTCTTGAACAACTCCGCTCTGCCAAGTATTTCACCAAACTCGACCTTCGCAGTGCCTACAATCTCATTCGTATCAGGGAATGAGACGAATGGAAAACCGCCTTTTGCACAATATCCGGGCACTATGAATATCTCCAATAGTCCATCTGTTCCAGTCCTTCATCAATGACGTGTTCCAGGACATGCTAAACCGATGTGTAATTGTCTAAATCAACGATATTCTAATATATTCTAACACTCTGGAGGAACACGTCCGGGCAGTGCTTCAACGACTCATCCAAAACCAACTGTACACAAAGAAGGATAAATCGCTTCATTCCTAGGCTACATTATCAGTTCTGAGGGGGTAGCTATGGATAAGAAGAAGGTCATCAACTGGCCAAGACTTAATACTATCAAGGAGCTGCAGAGGTTTCTAGGCTTTGCAAATTTCTACCGTCGATTCATCGGAAACGTCAGTATAGTGGCCGCTCCACTCACATCCCTCTTGAGAAAGCGAGGAGAGAGAGAAATCAACTAAACTGGTCACCTGCTGCTATCAAATCCTTTCACACTCTAAAGGAACGGTTCACTCAGGCCCCCATTCTTCACCACCCAGACCCTGATCGCGAGTTCTGCCTCTGACTCTTTGTTACACAGGCCTTGCCAAACCCACAGGCTGTTCTGCTGCTTTGCTACCGCTGTGGTGTTTTGATGTGCACTACTGTGCAGATGCAGTTTTTGGGTGATCACCAACAAGCTACCGTACAGGAGGAGACTCTGGGAAAGTAAGGGATATCTTTCAAGGTTAGTGTCATATCCCAAGGGCGCTATGATGCAGCTGTTGCTTTAGCACAATGTCAGATTGCTGGGCCATGTGGCATCTGTCCCTGCTTGGCACGCCAAAGACAGCTTCACAGAAGAAAGGATGCCCTTGTGAAAAAGAAGTGTGCTTAATTGTGTTGAACATGCAGTTGTAGTGTACTTCAGATTTTAAATGTATTTATACTAGTACTGTCAAATGATTAATTGCAATTAACTGCATCCTAAATAAAAGTTTTTGCTTATATAATGTGTGTGTGTTTACTGTATATATTTATTATGCATATAAATATATTTGTATTAACAAGAACTTTTATTTTGGATGCAATTAATCATTTGGCATATTATAAATATGTGTGTATATGACATAAGGCTACTTATGATATTAGATATTTCAGTTCTATGAATGTTTATTTACTTAAGAATGTGTTTTTTTTTTAAAACTTTTAGATAGTGTTAAACTGAAGGTTTTTACATTAAAGTACATTTTAAATCATTTTGTTTTAATAACTTGTTGTGCTTTAAATAAATCACTTATATTTTGATGCATTGACTAAGAAGCACATATACAGTAAGACAATAATTGTAATTATAGTGTGGTATGAAATTACAATATATGCTAAATGTATTAAAATGCAACTTTATCATTACAAATGGGTAATTATAAATATATTTAAATATAAAATACAACTTTTAATAAATTTGTCAGTGTTTATCAATACATTTTGGCAGTACATTTTAATATGTTTTCATATATTTAATGCAATTTAAATAGTTTTAGATTTGTAGCCGCAACCTTCAGGGGCGAAGGAGACCCAGCAGGAACACAGTGAGAGACTAATCTGCAACCAGTCCTGACTGCGGGGCAGGAGGACCCAGGTTCGCTTGTAGAGAACATTCTGTGAGAATGGCGCATGGATCCCGTAGGAATGGCGCAGCCAGCTGACACCAGCCGGCCTCCCGTTCACCTGCTTTGTCTTTCAATTGAAGACACGGGATGACACAGCCTCTACGCAAAGGTCATAGAACCTTGCGAAGGTGTTGGGTGTCACCCAGCCTGCAGCCCTACAGATATCTGCTAGAGAGGCGCTGTGAGCCAACGCATAGGAGGAAGCAACACTCCTTGTGGAGTGGGCTCAGTCCTAAGGGGCACGGCTCTCCCTGGTATAGATAAGCTAGGAAGATGGCATCAACCACCCAATGAGCCAACCTCTATTTGGAGCCTCTGGAGCTCCGGGTGCAGTACACATAAATTCTTTTGTGAACACAGTGACTCTAGACTGGGTCTGCCTAGGCCGGGTCTGCCTCCTCCTGGGGCAGAGCTTGCAGGTTCACTACCTGATAGCGGAAAGGCATGGTTGGAACCTTGGGCACAGAGCCGGGGTCTCAGGCGGATGTGAGAATCTGTGAGGTCTGTACTCTCTGGAGTGCAAAAATAGCTGGTTGCTCATGGCCTTGAAAAAGGCCACCAGCCCGCAGGACACACTGACAGCTGTTCCCAAACCTTCTTTCTCAAACTCGCCGAATTTCCAGATCTCCGCCAGGAAATGGCGAGGCTCCGAAGCGAAAGTCTGCAGGTGCACTGCATCTCTTATACTCACGAAGTGATGAGATGCACCTGGATGCAATGTGCACGCCAATATTCATTGGCCTTTTCTCAAAATCGAAGGCAACTGGTCTCTCATGCGAGTTCCCATATGTAACGTTGGCGTGACTTGACTGAAGGGGAACTAGCAGTGCTACTGTAGATTCATGAACAAATCACTCTTTTGATATAATCAGTCAAAAAGGTCTTAAATTGTTCCTGATTAAGTTTGATTCATTACACTATCAGAAAACAGCTGATACCCTTTTAAAAGGCACTACTATGTTTTATCTACTTATATGTACTGTATCTTTAAAGTACTATTATGCACTCTTTAGGGGTAAAAAGGTAGATATTAGGTAAATAATAGAAATATTATCTTTTGAAAGAGTACCGCCACAGTGACAGCTTTTGTACCTACATAGCATAGGTAGATTAAAACTGAATGTTAGATAAGTTGGATATTTACCTACAATCAACAACAAAGCTTGTGAATGACTCTGTACTGCAAGTAAAGACAACTTAATATACTATACTAAAGTGCACTTCTTTTTCACAAGTATGTGCATGTTCCAACACCGGCCCTTTAACTGAGCATCGAATTCTTCCTTGCCCTTGAAAACAACTGGACTCCTTCATTTTTATCCATATCAGCACACTACTATTCTTGCGAGCGTTAAATATTCACAGCCGGGTCAGTTGAATGCCCACGTTTGCAGATAGAAATGCATGACCGAGCTCTCAGACGACCTCGCACCACGTTACACGGCTTACACAACAAGTCCGTAACAAGACAAAGGTATTAGTCAGTTGTCTATCCTAACAGATACTGGCTGCTCCCACGCTAGGATGCACGGCGTGTTATTGTGTTCCACCGGTGGCCTGCAGCGCACGAATAAACACTACACCAGACTGATGGAAAAACTCCAAAACCATAAGAACAACATGTACAAACAGGGACAGAGAGCAAAGTCAATAAATCTGAAAGCCTTCAAAGCTTCCTGGCAACAGACAAGCAATGAAAGGCCACGACCGGCACCTGTTCGCTTTGAAAATGCCACTTTTTCACACTTTTATGCAAGTCTCGCAATACTAGAGACTGGGACAGTTACCTAACCAGAAAGAGTGATGCTGTAATCGAAGTGCATGGTCTTTCTCACTGGTTGTTGTGTATGTGCTGATCTGCCCGGAGGTGATATACGATCAAACCTAACTCAAAAGCCGTCTCTTCTGCTTGATCTTACCACGCAGTACATGAAGCCCATGCAGCGCTACTGGAGCAGAATGAATGGAGCTGCAGGGCCAAACTTCCTCCCTGCTCTCCATCAACAGGGAGAAGGACAAAATGTTTTCTACAACACGAGTTCTGCTTGCACAAGCAATGCATAAGTCACCCATAATGACTCTGCATATAAACACATACTGACACACACAGAACTACACCCGTGTTGTTAACTTACATGTAAGTAATACATAGCGGGTTCAATTACTGTCTGAGTGATGTATTGCTACATACCATATCAAGACATTTGTTTATTATTGTTGTTTAAAAATGGTACTAGAGGCTACAGCACATTGGATGACAAAATGTATTTTTCATATTCAAGCATTTTTCTTCTTTATTTCAGTAAGAAAATCCTGCTCCAGTGTGCCACAAGTCATGGAGGAAGACAGGGCTTTGGAAGGAGAAAGGAAACCTTTGTTATTTTCTGTCCATGGAGAAGTATGTGAAGGCATAAATTCATAATGTCTCTCCAAGAAGCATACAGTCAAACCACAAATTATTCAGACACCAGATATATAGTGGATGCAACTAAGTTGGGATATCTAAATAAAGCAAACTGTGACATACCCAAAGAATTATTCAGACACTTTAACCTGACCATGGTTTTTCGTTAATTGCAAATGTGAACTTTCATACCACAGACTGAACAAAACAAGGATGGCTAAAACCAGTGAAATATCAGCTGAGTTGAGAGGAAAGGTAATTAAATTCTACAAGGATAGAAGAAACTTTAGAAATCAAATAAAACGCCTCCAGTTCGCTGAAGAACATATCAATAAGTCTGCAGAAGTTTGGAAGTCAATCGTTTGGAGTGATGAGAGTAAATGTTTGGAAGTGATGGCAAAACTAAAGTGCGGAGAACCAAAGGAGAAGCCTTGAAACCCCAGTGTCATATTCTTAATGTAAAGAATGGTGGGGGCAATGTTATGCTGTGGGGGTGTATTGCAGCTAGTGGACTAGGTAAACTACTTTTCATTGAAGGAACTTTGAACTCTATGTGGAAATCATATGTCAGATGATACCATCAGCCAGGAAGCTCATGGCCCATCGGTACATCTTTTAACATGATAACGACCCCAAACACACTGCAAAGAAACTCCTCTTCTTTAAACAGAATAGGATTAATGTACTAAATGGGCCACCACAAAGTCCAGATCTAAACCTGATCGCGTAAATATTGTCATACCAACAGTTGTCTGAATCATTTTTGGTTGATTGTAATCCATTACATGCATTTCTATCAAAGTTCTCTGATATTACAACCCAATCTCATTCTTGTCATTTTTTTATTACCATTTTCTAAACTATAGTTAATAAACTGTGATAATGTGAGAAATGTTGAAGGTGTCTGAATACATTTTGGTTTGATTGTATATGCTGTTGGGAAATCTATTTCAAAACTATCTTGTCAAGGTAAGAAACATTTAAAGTAGTTAAACTACTTTCAATTTACTTCAGCAGGCTAAAGGTAGTGAAAAAAAGTGATTTTTTATATAGATCAGTAGGAATCAAAGAGTTTTGGTAACCTTTGACTTTCATTATATGATCCATTATATGGTCCATACGTTTGAACAGTAGTATTTATTTTAATAAATAGAAGTACAAACTAGAATACGATCTAATTTGCATAACTAAACAGTAGCATTTACATTACTATTCCAAAAATATTCTGCTGTGCTGTCGCTGATAGGTGCAGTTCACTTACTACTTTTAGTTTGTTACTTCCCAAAACAAGTTGCTAATATAAACTGTTGAAGAAGCTTGAGAGGTATAAAGACACTTCAATCACAGCTCCTGCTCACACAAGATCTCTGAACAGAATAAAATGCTGTGCAATTTACACCAAAGTCTATGTGAAAGAGCCCATTGTGACTGTGGAATAGGTAAATTCGATATGTGGCTGAGCATTCCCTATGCTGGTGTATTTTTCTTTAACACCAAGTCGCTCTTTTACACTCATAACCCTACGTGTCACATCCTGCCAGAGGATTTTAAAGACATAGTGCAATTTTCAATAATGTTCCTCAGGTCCTAAAGGAGCTCAATAACTCCAGGCCTACAGAGGCCACTGAATCAGCATTTCAAAGTGAAACTCCTTTCCACAAAGACCTTTGAATTGAAATAGAAAAGTTTCTCTTTCCCAGCCGCACGGGCTCAACTCTGATTGACCCCTCTCAATCTGTGCCTCTCTGTTGTAAAGAACAGGCATAAAATAAGGCAGAGTTAATAGAGTTTAAGACTAAGAGCCAAACCGCATTGGAATAGGAAGGAGATGGAAAGAGTCAAGGGAGGGAGAGCAACCGAGGCCGAGAGAGACTGAGCAAAGGGAGGAGAGAGAGAGAGATCCCTAAGGGACAGGGATTGGGTCTGGGCTGCCTGAGGAGATTCTCTCCTCTAATTGGCTGAATGCCTGGGCATTCCCACAATGCCTTGCGTTTCAGTGACTTTCTCTAAAGTCTCGAAGGACTCTTCAAGGTTACCGTCACTCTTCAGCATTATCGCTGCTCTCTAAGCCACTGTAGCAAATCTGCTTTAAGCGTAGCCATGACGGACTATTGAGAAAAGCTGAATATTCAAAAAGCGGAATGGGTCATCATTCACCTCATACAGCTTTTCATCAACTTTTGTGATATACTTCAACTCAGCCCCACAATAAAACAGGTGTTAGAGTAAAATATCGATGCTCAGCAATAACTAGATTTTCTTATGCATGTGTTTGTTTTTACAGCAGTCAGCGTCGTGCTGTGACTGAATTCTGTTCGCGTTAATCTTGCCGCCTTCCTCTCAGATTGTTGGATGTATGAAATAAAGAGGATGTAATGAAAAGCATGCCCTTGAATCCAAAAGCCATCGAGGTGTCTTTTCACTTCCATTCCTGCAGAGATCTGCCTTTTTGCTTTTCTTCCAGCTAAAGCTAACCGAATAAGCACTTGTGTTTATCAAAGTGGAATCAAATAAAGAAATCATCTCTGCTTTCATTTCGCCCGTGTCTTTTCTTCTGGAAGCCACAGGTATTAACCAAGCAAAGATATTTTGTGTTATTAAAATGGCAGCTGAAAGGAAATAGTTGTATGCGCAATTGCGTTACTGTTGTAGCGAGATATTTGGTGCCGCGTTTGCATATGTAATCTGAAATAGATTGATAAGAAGCAGAGGTGCGCACAAACTAATAAACCAAACCCCTTGACCCAAATCTACGCTTTGATCCCCTGGTGATGGGAAAATATGCATAAATCCCGCTTTGTATCCAGAACCTCGGCAATTGAGATTTTCAGGAAGCTCCATCTATATAACAGTATTAAAACATTTATGAATGCCTACATAATGAACAAAGTTTGCATTCCCTGCGTGTTAGCAGTTTTCCATAACAATATTTAGCCAGGAGCCATCTTCCTTTCTCAAACGTGAGCTTTCGGTCAGCATTATTATCAATTATGCAGTAGTATTCACCTTCTGCTGGAAATTCATTAGAAGATCAATAGAAATCACTTATGTCCAGCAGCAAAATCATTATATATGTGCTAGAAATCCTTAAGCAGCTCAAGAGGGGAAAAACATTTTCAAAGGAGTATTGATTTAAAAACTACCTTGGATTTCAACCAATAGAGTGTTGCGCTCCACACTTTCAATGGATTACAGCAGTATGGGCTCATACAGTAACTGTGCACAAGGCATTTTAAAAAGGCCTTGGATGTGTAGCATGAATGTTAGCAATTACTGTAAAGGAGTACAATTTGTTTTTTGAATGTAGATGTTTTATAATAACGTGCATACAACAAACTAACAAACATATAGGACTGACAGCAACCAACAATATATTATCATGTAATGAAACCAATAGCTATCTTCAAAATGACATGAATTGTATTGGATTCATTATTTTGTATAATAAGAGATGATAGGAGTATGTGCTTTAAATATTATACATATATTAATGACACATACAAACTAACTATTTATATGTTTTAAAATTCAGTTTAATTCTGTGTTGCTGAATTTTCAGCAGCCATTATTCCAGACTTCAGTGTCACATGGTCCTTTAGGAATGTGTTCTTTCTGAATAGAATAAATAAAACATTTGAATTCTTATTCAGTAGCAAGTTGTGTGAATTATTTCATGTTAACAATAGGTTACATGCTGAAAAGCTTGCTCTAGTAAGGAATTTTTACCCACTGCGATATGTATTGAGCCATATTATCACAGAAGGTCAATGCGTGTTAAATGAATTGTAACGCAGTTCTAGGTTATTTTGAAGTCAATACTTACAAGAAATTAATTTAATAAATAAATAAAAATAACTCAGTCTCCATTGTCCACAGCTGTTATCAAAGCCACAGGAATCCAAAAACATCTTACATATGAATAGTTTTATAAACAAAAATGAATTCTGTGGTTCATGAATGAGGCTCAATGATTTTTCCAAACAAGTTTTTAGGTTTGTTTCCCCTCAGAACAGATTTAGAGAAATTTAGCATTACATCACTTGCTCATCAGTGCAATGAATGGTTACCATCAGAATGAGCCAAACAGCTGATAAAAACATACAAAATTATAAATAAGTAATACAATCTAAAAACATACAAAATTATAAATAAGTAATACAATCTCCAGTCCATTGGTTAATGTCTTGTGAAGTGAAAAGCTGTGTGTTTATAAGAAATATTTACCATTAAAGCATTTTAACTTTAAACCATTGCTTCCGAAAAAATGCCAAAAATGCAAGTCCATACTACTACTAATAATAATACTTAGAAGCAAACTCTTCTACATCTTGTATCATCAAAGGATGAGTACATTTTCATAAGATTTTCATTTTGGTGTGCACTATAAAAGCCTAAAGAAAGAAAGAAAAAAAAAAAACTTAAATCCACTCAAAAAGCACTCTTTTTAGAATCTTTGTTGCTTTACTTGTGAATTAAGGACTATCATTCAGATTTATGGTTAATTTGACTAAAGTGTCTTGAATATATTTCACTGAATAATGGAAATTTGCATCCATTAACAGTGAACTGCATGCTTCTATATTTTGAGGGCTGCATGAGAAATAATTAAATTAAACATTTTTGTTAATAAAAAAAGAGTAACATTTTATTTTGATGGTCCACTTTAGATATTCAACTAACAGTGAGTAACTTGTCAACTTCATGTCAACTAGCAGTCATTAGAGTAAACTGTCTGCTAATATCTCCTAACACTTTATTTTGATGGGTCCACAACATACATACTGACTATCAGAAACTTTGCAAGTACATGCCAACTTATTCTACTAACCCTAAAAAGAATTGTCTCAGAGATTTCTCACTAAAAAAGACTAGAACTAACAATTCATCAAAATAAATAACCAGCAGCCACGAGACAAACATCTCTCTCTCTCTCTCTCTTAACAGCAGAACTAAACAAGAAAGACCCTCCCATCTGATGAGTTTATCCAGAAATATACTGACATTTGAAAATCCCACATGTGCATTGGGTTATATATTTAGCCTAGATGTTTATATCATCCAAATGATGTAGACGTCATACGTGAGACGCGCTTTGACATTTGAAAAACGGACAATATGAAATATCTGCTGTGTAGATACACATTGTTATTTATTTTACAGCTTGCCTTAGGATATTGAATACTGTAGATCTTTAACGTCACAGACTAAAGATTAAAAGCGGCACTTTTAAGCAAGAGATTTTCAGCATACTAATACTGAGTTCAAATAAAGTCCCATTGAGTATAACCAGACCACTCCCATGTAATTTAATATAAGCTGTATTATGCATAATCTGCAATCTTCCATGCTAACCTGCTTTCAGCAGATAATATTAGCATTGACCAGTTTCCTTTCACATTCCAGGAGATATAATTACTGACCACAGGCTGACTGGTGGCAGGAGAGGAAGTATTGGTAATGTTTGTTAATACAAAAATAAACAGATTAGAGATTTACCAAATAGCAGCGTCTCTTGGGATTTTAATACACTTATCTGGCGGCAATAACAAACTAGCATTTCAACGGTCTTAGCATTTCACGATAGGCTGATCATAACAGCACTTTCTGTTTATCTCTCTCAGACCAGCCAATGATGAGACAAATATAATCTAAAAACAATTTAGTCATGTTAAACGTTTTCACGTTAGTGAAACTGAATGTATAATGAGTAATGTAGGAAATGACCACATTTTATATTAACATTTTTCTAATAGTTAACATTATCCAATAGCTTTTCGGGTCTAGATGAGCTAAACTAAAATAAAATAATGTAAAACTTGACTTTTATTCTGGAGTACTATGCATAGATGATTTGTTCATAATAAAGCTGAACAAATATGTTTGTAATTAAATACAACGATGGGGTAATATTATTTTTTGAAAGATATTTATATTCAACCAGCAAGGATGCATTACATTCAACAAAAAGAAGGACCATGCGAACACTTAAAACTACAGTTATGATGCTGATAATTCATCTTTGCATCAGTGGGATAAAAAGGATTTTTATTTTTTCACAAATAAAAAAAACATATTTTAAATTTCACAATTTTTTTTTATTTTTACTGTATCTTATATTAAATAAATGCAGCTTTGGTAAGCATAAGATAACAATAACAATAATAACACTAAATAGAAAATATAGTCAAATGTAGTTTTGATTTCTTATGTTAACATTTAAAAGAGTATAAGGACAAAAAAAAATTATAAAAGGTTGACATTAATGTGTTTACAAGTTCCTGATGTGAATGTGCAGGCCCTTTACATAACCCTACATAACATGTAACACTATGCTGGACATGAGTCACATATGTAATTAGGTAGCAAACCAAATGGTGTTATTCTTGGTAGACTCCCATGATTCCAATCATTAAGAAAGCTAACAAGAAAGGTACAGCATGGCAGTTAATACAAGGCATATTTCCAGCCAGCTTTATTACTTAATTACACCTCCTCACAGGGCCATTACACAGCAACAGGTATCAGGTGGACTCTGGAGCCCGCTGTCATCTGGAGTGTTAGGGACAGGCATCATGGGGAATCACAGACAGAGAGTCTTGCGCCTCCAGGGATGTGTGTGTGAGGCAGACGGGACTAATTGGCACTGTTTGTTTCTGGCTGTATGTGAAAGGCTGGGCTTTACTCACCCTAAAACTCGGCCCTTATTTCCTACACACCACCTTCATTCCCTTCACCTGCCAGTAATGCCTCATTAATGCATTGTGGGTGATAATGTGCTATATGGGTAAAAACAAGGAATAGTTAATGTGGGCAGTAGTAGAAGTGATGAATTGTGGGATAAATGGGGTATAAGATAACATGCGAGTTACTAAACACTGATAGGTGAGACCAAGGATGTAATATGTTTATCAGCATCTCAAATTATGATATAATTTTTGCATTTTGTGTGTTATAATGTTGTTGTCAAATCTATAACTTATCGCCACTAGCAGGCTGAGTGTTACAGAAGGTGGGGTGGGTTGTAACATTAACATCCGTTAAAACATATGATGATTCCTTTAAAAAAACAAAAACAGACATAAAGTTTAAGACCTTCATTTTTCCCTTAATAAAATAAAATAAACCAAAATGAATGTCCGAACATATATTAAAAGGAATATGTTTGAGAAGTAAGTCCAATCAGTCCTGTAATTAGGATTCCAGCTCTGAGCCATTACAGCTCACCTCTTGCCACCGCCAGGTTTGTTTCAAAGGCCCTCCCATAGACAACATTATCTTTGATTAATTTCTGTTCATCAGCAGGGACGAGCTTGTTAAAGACAGTGAAGATCTCCTGTGCCGTCTGAGATTAAAGGGTGCAAGCGTGTGTCTGGAATGAGCGAGTAAAGCGCACAGACACACACGGCGAACACAAACTCATCTCTATTTCCTAAACACAGACACAGATCAAACCAGCTCCATCACACCCGCTTTGATGTTCATTATCAGCCCTTAATCTAATCATACCACCTAGCTGGATACAAGCTTCATCCACAGCATGGGAGAATCCAGACGCGAGCGCACACACGCACAAAGAAACCAGACGCTGAATGCACAAGCATGGAGACTTGCTCAAACACATCACCAATCAATACCAGACCAAATATTGGAGGAGCCAACTAAAAGAAGACTTACATTTGCACGCACACACTTACATATATTACGCATCAGTTCTCAATAAAATAGACACCCTTTCGGGTGAATTGCTCCCCCGCATGTAAGTTCCTCTCAGATTTGAGAGGGATCCTGCTTTCTGTGTAATAGCACTTGAAAAGGTCAAAGCTGCTCTATACTCCAGCAACCTCATTCTGCCTTGGCCTTTGCCATGACCAGCTTTAGCGTAATGCTAGCAGACACGTTTGCTACCTGACTCGAGCAGACAAGCACAAATAGACACATGTGCAGGCCTCACACAGAGCTATCCAAACAAACCCAGAGCAAAGAAAACCGCCAAGGTCATCCATACATGTCAAGATCAGCTTCTGCAGGAGCCACGGTAAAGAATGATGAGGGATGCTGTTTTAAAGGTGGCTCCTCCGAGAAGGAAAGCAACCTATTGTACCTTAATAAAACCTTCTTTGTCAGGAAAATAGTCAATTAAAGAGATGCTTGCTTTTGAGAAAATGTTGATCGTCTGCCTCACACTCTGTAAAAGTCTGTAGAATACGACCAAAAGTACTGTATTAAAATTAATAAATAAATAAAAATCTGTTTTGATTTTTTATCTGAATTTTTTTTTTTTTTTTTTTAATTGAAGGTTAAAGGAAATTTAATGTTAAATGTAATTGTAATTTTCTGCCTGGATATTATTGCATTATTGTCTTACATATTGTGTGAGACTTTATGAATTTTTTTACCAACATTACAGATTAATTCCCCAAATTTCTAGTAACAAGTAATAATTTTAATATATAATGCAATATTTTTGAGTAAAAATAGAACAACCATTTTTTTTAATAATAATGCATGTCATAATTATTCAAACCCTATTTAACATTAATGGTTTTTGTCACTTATTTGTATTAGGGGTGTCCTCCAATAGTCGACGATTCGATGCTTCGATTCGAGGAGCTTGATTCGACTCCCGATCTCATAGTCGAATATCCGCGGGGTGTTAT
>JAUCMS010000038.1:5755211-5787931 GCA_032357445.1 Enteromius radiatus
TAGATAGATAGATAGATAGATAGATAGATAGATAGATAGATAGATAGATAGACGAACAGACAGACAGATAGATAGATCGATCGATAGATAGATAGATAGATATACAGACATATAAAAAAGATAGGTGGACAGACAGACAGATAGACAGCATTTGAAAATAAAGGTCAATTAAATGTACTTAAAATGATTAAAAGTCTAAAAGTGTACTTGTTTTTTTACATCACAAGTGCTTGCTACAACCAAATTAGCATGTTTTTATTGTAGTAATAATCACTGTTGTAATTGTGTTTTAGTGGAAACTCTGTTTATTAGTTCATTTGTGTAAGGTCTTGAAGGTATTGAGATAACAGCATGCAGACATTAATTTCTTAAAGATGGGTCTGGGACAACTAGCACTTTACAGATGCTTTCTCCTGCTAGCGTGGGTAGCTTCTGTTGTTTAACCACTGCAGCAATAAATACAGCGCTAGCCTGTGTAGCATCATCTGGGATTTATTCTTAGAGAAACTTAGATAACATTTTATAACCACACGCTTCGACAGAGTTTGACTTACTGTGCAAATTTATTTCCATCTACCAAAACTCAAACCAAATTATCAGGCCTCATTACGCTAAACTCCCAAAAGCCTAACTATTAGCAGCAGAAGATCTTTCATTTGTTTTTTAAGATAGGCTAAAGCTTATGCACAACTGCCCCGAGGAAGGAAGGTTTTATTGCTCTGAGGTTGCTTATTCAAAGTTCTCGGTATGAATTTGATCTCTGGTGTTTTTACTAAAAGTCTTTATAGGAGGAGTAAAAAGAGAAGAAAATGAGACAATAGGAGGCAAACAGTAAGAAGCTATGAAAATTAATGCGGAGAGTAATGCTCACATAATAAGTGTTTGATGAATTTGATTTTGTATATAAAAGCAGGAAAAAGTTTGGAATAATTACAATTTTTATGTTTTTACGGCTCTTATGCTAAATACAAAAATACAGTATAAATAGCAATATTGTGAATTACCACAATTTAAAAGTACTGGTTTTTTTTGTTGTTGTTTTTTTTTAACACATATTTAATTTTTCATAAGGTACAAAAGATGCCTATTTTGAATGCTGTTCTTTTAAACTTTCTATTCATCAAAGAATCTTAAATAATATATATATATATATATATATATACACATACACATACACACATTGACTAAATAAATAATTTCAATAAAAAAAAAATCAATAATAGAAGGATAATAATTTCTAAAGGATCAGGAGACATGGCTGATGAAAATACACCTTTGGATCACAGGCATAAATTACATTTTGAAATACACATACAAAATAGGACACTTTAAATTTTTACTGTATTTCTGATCAAATAAATGCAGCCTTGATGAGCATTTGAGTAAAGATATCTATAGCAAATCTATGCACACAAAAATCTGAGAAGCAACTGCCTTGAGTAAGGCTCTTCTTTACTCTCCATTTATTCTCATTGATATTTAGACATTCCATACATCTCATGTGCCTTTTATTTTCTAAGAGTGGAAGTGTTCTCACAGAATCAATGCGGAAAGCAACCTTTCATCAGTGATTATACACTATAGTGTTAATGATTTGCAGCTACAAGATGTTGTGTTAACCTTAAAAAAGGAACAACGTGTGAAACCGTCATATGTTCTTCATGGAACCTCTATAGAATGCCTCCTGTCAAACAGCATGTAAAAAGAACTACTTTTTTTTGTAGATTGAGTGATCCAAACAGTTCAGAGAGCATGAAGAACGTACAGCCTTTGGGCTCGGCCGGGAAAAGACTTTGATTATTGATTCCCACTTTTTTTTCTGGAAGGAAAGAGAGGTGGCATAGATGTTCTTACATTTAAAAGTAAGATGGAGACCTTCTGACAGGAAAGCTCACAGGAAGTGAGAACTTCAGATTGCTGCTGACAAACCGCATGTTAGGATGAGGATGCAGCAGAGATGTGCCAACATCAAGCAATTTAGAGTCAATTTCAGGAAAATGAAATTTTAAAAATGCGATGGTAATACTTTCAGTCGTTTGCATCTCATTAATATCAATAGCCTCATCTGTTGGGAGGGAGACGGAGATGGTAAAAACAAACATGAGGAAATGATTGGAGAGGTTGAAAGACAAGAGACACCAAATGGCTCTGAGTCCCAATGTGCTGTGGTCTATTTATAATGGATCAATATGAGGAAGGGGAGATGGTGATGGGCTGGGCTTCTGTAGTGTAATTGGGTCTTTGGCAGCTTTCGCTCTAATGATGCATGTTTACGTAATTTCTGCCAGTTTATGGAAAATGGCAGGGAGTGCTTTTTTAATTGATGAAGGATGTTGCAACACTTCAGCAACCCCTGCTGTTGCTAGGGATTAGGCAGATATGATCTGAAAGAGGTGCCCTGTTATGACAGAAAAATAATACATCACATACTGAAAAACAGATTTAGTTTCCCTTTGGCTTCGTACAACAAAACATGGCTGCTATCCAAGTCAAGTTAGAGGAGATGTACTGTAATTCCCCTTAACCACTGCAAATCTGCACTACTAACCTGCTCTCTTAAAGGGCCAGTTCACATATACATGTGAATTCTGGCATTGGTCTATGCTGATATTTCTTTGTGGAAAACAAATGGAGAGTTTTTTTTTTTTTTTGAGGATTCTTTCATAGTAAGAAGATAGTTAAAACAAACTATTAAATACTACAAAAAATATTACAGTAAAAAAAAAATGTTGATTGGTTAACAGTAAAGATCCTTGCTGTAGACAGTAAAAAAAACTGTAACAGATTTAATGATAATGATCTAAAATAATGTTTAATGTACTATTTGAAGTTGTTTTATCGTTTAAGTGAAAAAAACTTAGTAATACATATAGGTTTAGTCAGAACTTAATACTGTATGTTGCTGCTGTTTTTTGAATACAGTTCTACCATTTTTTACTGTAAATGTTACTGTATTTTTTAACAGTGATACGGAACTGTCATTATATAGGAAATAAAAAAAAAAAAAACATTTTATGTAATAATGTAAGCGCTGTAATAAACAGCAATAAATATTATATACTTTAAATAATATACATTACTTATACATAATATAATGTGTGTGTGTGTGTGTGAGAGAGAGAGAGAAATTGGGTCACACTTTATTTTAAGGTCCAAATAACCATTCACTATGACTTTTGTTTCAATAAACAAGCAATTTGTGTGTTTATTAATAATTAGTAAGTTTAGGTGTTAGGGATGTAGAATATGGTCATGCAGAATATGTGCTTTATCAGAGCTAATAAACAGCCAATATATTACTAACAACTAGTAAATAGCAATAATTTGTTGCTATACTGAAGCGTTACTGAAAATTTTATTATATAGACTATATTCCAGTTAGTAAACCAGCTTTAATATTGTTATTAAAGCAAAAAAAAAACATTAAAAAAAGCTAAATTATTTAAATATTTAGCTTACATTAGCCTGACAGTGTATACAGTGTATGTAACAGCGAGATAGATAATGCTTAAATAATGAGCACAATTATTGCTCCTAAGCAGCTTCACAAACCATACAATCCCTTTCTAAAATGATACAAAATATGCAGATTTGGTTTTGATTGCTTATTGTTAGAAAAAAACTATGGCTGTAAAATGAATAAATTAGTTTTGATTCATCTCATTTTCAGAAAGAAATCTGAAAGTGTAATAATGTCAAATTATGGAAATGTGTTCAGATTATTAACTTTGACATCCCTACAAATACCTCTGGTTAAATAACCTTTCAAATCTCCTGAGGGTCCTTGAAACCTGTTTTTAGATGACTGCTGCTTTAGATGAAAAAAAAATCATGGCCTTTAAATTCTCCTAAAGCAACATAAAGCATAAATAAACACAAATTAGACCTGACCTCGCTGTGGTGCGGTTTCAATACGACTGTCCGACTCTTTAAACCACGTCAGCTCTGTCTCTTTTGTTCGACTGCCTATCTGTACATGTCTGAGACATTCCTTTAAGAGTCTAAAAGGATTGACTTTTCTTTGAGTGCCTCTCTCCTCTCTCTATTTATCAATTAATTGGTTTTACATGTCTAAGAGCCGCTGATGGGTAAAATCTAATGAGTGAACTGCAGGGGCTGTTGGGGGGCAGAATGAGCCGGACAGCGCTGCTGGGTGGAGATCCGTTATAACGTCATAGGGTTAGATGCATCTTCCTCCTCCCCATCCTTCTCCTCAGCACACAGCCGGTGCAAAAAGCTATTTGTGCGGCTCAGCCCAGCATCTTCCTATCTCGTTACTCAGGACTGATGCAATAGGATGCAATCCGGCTCGCTCGCTCCATCACTACTTCCCTCCCTCCCTCCCTCCCTCCTCCGACCTTCTCTTTCTCCTCTCGACTCACTCATCTCTGGCTTTTTCTGTCGCAGACCATCACTCCTGATCTCTCTCTCTCTCTTTGTATCTCTCCATCTGCTCGATCGCCCAGAGTTCACTCTCTTTCTCTCTCGTTCTCTCCGCAGACCTGGTGCTCTGTCCACATGGCTGAGGATGCTGTGTTCAGGTGGACCTTTGCAGCTGAACCAGATAAGTCCCATACGGTGTTAGAGGGGGATGCTGGGTACCTACAGCGAGTAATCCTGTTAATGGTGGCCTTTAATTAAAGAGCACACTGGGGAGCACCACTGGCCCCAACTGTCCCGTCCCGGCTCAGACACCTCCCTACAAGGTCACAGAGTGCAGAATGATGATGTGGATGAAGAACTTGTGACCTTGAAGTTGTTGAAACTATGTATCCGTGATAAACATAACTGTGGCTATAAAGTGCTGCATTTGCTAAAGAATCCAATCAACACGCACAACACATGGTGTGAAAACCATATGTTGTGGAAATATAGAGCATGTGTTGTATGGATCAGGCTTTTTACAGTTTTTTATTTTTTATTTTATAAATTTTTGTTCCAAAACTTTAAATTAAAAATCTTACAGCAATTCTTAATTCTGCATTTTTGAACGGTAGTGTAACATATTTTACTTAAAGTGAAAATGTGGATGACATAAAATAAAAGGAATTGCTCCATATACCTAACCCCTATGAGAGTTGAAAAGGGTGAAAAATTTGGGTTTCGGCGATGTAAAAAGAAAAAGCCTGTCCATCTGTATTATAAATTCAATCATAACAGGCCAACTGTTTTTTCCAAATATCCCATTCCCAGACCTACAGAAAGGATAATATATAACTTTACATTACACATGACAAGATGCCCTATATGTGTGCACATTAGCAGTAAATTGGGACATAGCTTACCTTCGTGAACGTGTCACTAAATGGCTCACAAATCTCAGAGAGAGTGGAAATTGGACAGTGTTCATGGTGCATCAGATAAAATTGCAGAAAACAGTGACAGAACATTGGCCAAACATTACCCTTGGGATCACACAGAGCATCGAAACACAGGCTTATCGCTGGCTTTTCAGCCCGAGGACAGCCAAACATGTCAAAGAGGAAGACATGAACTCACATTGGAATGATGGTACAATCAAGGAAGACAGATTGCCTCACAATCGCCAAGAATAACTTCATGTGCCTCTGTGTGAAAATCATTTGAGCTGAAATATTGTTTTCGTAGTCAAGAGGCATAAGGCTAAATTGTAAATCAGGGAATAATAGAAAAACAAGAAAGCGTCGTGAAATGAGTTTAACGAGTCATATAAAGCACCGCTTTTCTGCTCACTTTTCTATTTCAGGCTTTTTCTGATCATTACATTACGGACCTTTGAATGCCCCCAATGAGAACGTAATGTATGCACACAAACACTCTTGGTACAGAGGACAATATGTAGTTTAGACAGAGAGAAGTTGCCTTGGTTACTAAGCAGATGTGTTTTATCCACAGTAACTGGAGGTAGACTAATTGCAAGGCCAGTCCCTGTGGATCATCCTGAGGTTAAGTGCCACGCTCAAGGGCATCCTGTGGTGACAGGGCATCTCCTTAATTCTCTAGTTTAGTGCTTCTCAGCTAGTGAGGTCATGGACAGCCGGGTAAAAAAAAAAAATAATGATCAAACTACATAACCATGAATAGCAAAGTTATTAAATAGATATAGGGTTGTGCAACTTTAAGATAGCAAACATTATTGCATGTTTTTTTAGAGAATATGTGTTTATTAAACTTGTTTTACTGAACCAGTAGATTTTGTACAAGTGAAAAAGGCAGCAAGACACACACACAAGTTGCTGTTTTTTTTTTTGTGGGGGTTTTTGGGGACCCTTCATAGGTGTAATGGTTTTTATACTGTATAAACGTAGACTGTAAAAAATGGCTGTGATTTTAACAGTAAAAAACTGTGAAAATGCTAAAGTAAAAACCCGTTAAATGGTTAATTTACAGGGAAACACCGTAAACGGACATTCCCAGAATTCCCTGCATTGCATTTTAAATTTTGTTTGAATTTGATGTTTTTTCTTTGAAATAACTGTTTTTTTTGTATTAGTTATGCTTATTAGGGTTGTGTCACACATAATGTTGTTAAATGAATGTTTATTGTAAATTTTAGTTTAATAATTCTTACCATGATGGTGTTTAGTGTTTGTGTGAATGACTCTGAGCTCCTTCTATATATGTTACTTTTTAAAAGCTGCATGTGATGGGCTTTGGTTCATCATGTGACTTTCTCATCACCACCTGCATTTGGGGCTTATCAGTGTATTTCAAAGATACAAAATAGATCTCACTACTTAAATAGGTTGGTATATTAACATTATGTCAGTTATTATGGTTTATTATTAGAAATTACGGTATTTAACTGTAAATTTAATATAAAACCGTGAAACAAAAAAAATATTGATACCATATTTTTAATGGTTTTATTCTGGTATCCACAGCTGCCAGTTTTTTCCGTAAAACCTACCCCTTACAGGAAACTTTGTGCATTTTTAGATTTTCAAAAACATTTTTTTTTATGCCTTTTGAATCACTGGGACATAGGTAGTGTCTCATAAACCACCTTCAAGTTGTAAGTTCTCTGTCATAACAAATTTTTCACACACACTCACAAAAAAGAAAAAAAGATGATTGGTGCAGGTTTTATAAGAAATTACTATTTCTTTCTTCTTCAGAATTTGTTATATGACATTTTCTGTAAATGCTTTTTAATATTTTCCTGAACATGTCATTATTTATACAACAGTTCTTTCTGGTCCTCAAAATAAAAAAAAAATGGCTGACAGGCTGAAAGGCTTTTCAGGCTGTGTGATATTACAGTATTAACAGAATTCCAACCATTTCACCATCACTTTGCTAAAATATATAAAATTCAAAGATAATCATACTTTGCAATCACTTTAAAGTCAGCGGGAGCTTTTTATTTTTTTTTATAGACAGCCTATTAGCCTATCACTCTTGTAGGTTTACATGAACACTGACCAGTTGGAAACGTTATTTTATTTACAATTTAAATAAATTGTGAGTCTGATTTTGCAAAATTGTGTAAACAAAAATATTACCTATAAAGCCACAGAAGAACTGTTATGCGTCTCCTAACAAAACACTGAAGGCTTTTGACTTGAAACTGTTCAGACGGTTCTTTGAATGACATCAAAGTACAGCAAGAGCGATTAGAAAGCATGTTTTAAATAAAATAAATAAATCTTTCTGTCTTGCTTTTTTTGTTAAAGCAGTGTTGCTGTTATTCATCTACAGTTGTGCTGCTGAATTTTAAAGCAGGTTTGATTTTGTCTGCATTTACGGCAATTTCACTGTGCACTCTTGTTATTACGATAAGAAGTTTTTGGTACTCAGTTTCGGTGGTTCCGTCACCACTTAAAACCTAATGTGAAATCTGAGTCCTGAAGCAAAACCAGCAGAGAACCACTAATCTAGTTTATGTGCCTAGTTTATAGTAGACATCAAGCCTATAACCTTTCCGTTACCAGCCTTAATCCTGAACCATTTGGCTTCCATCACTACAGACAGACAGAAAAGCAAAGTGCTATTATATTGCATTTCTAAGGTTTGCGCTTTCAGAGAAACAATCTCTCAGATGGGTCAATGAAAGAATTGTCTTACTGGCCGTTTTATGAGGCTGATATTTCAAGGCTGCAATTACAGGCAGCAAGGCCTGATTTTTCTTTCTTTCTTTGCTTCCATACAACGTAAATCAACGTCTGTACATGTTACGGGCAGCAGACTACAGCGCTTATGCTTTGTGATGTTTCCCAAGATGCCATTCTAATTTGTTCTTCTCTACTGTACAGCACATAATGGGGGTGTGTGAGAGCTGTCTCTCCCGTTCATCTGCACTCGTGACAGCTTTTCAGGTCGGGTGCTCCCCATCTCCTCTACATCACTCTTTACTTTTGTTCTTTTTTTATGCTGCTTTTTACTCATCTTCCCCTCTCTCCTCTCTTTTATGCCTGATACCTTTCATCCTCACGGTTCCCCCTCGGATCCTGCATCATTTGACTCCCCACCCCCTACCTCTTGCCGGTCCGACTGAGCCCTCTATCTCTTCAGATTGTGTCCCATCAGACGAGCGGCCTTGTGGGTAATGGGTGCGCAAATCCCCCTCCGCTCCCCGCATCTCTCATGTTGGTGAAACCTGTCGGCATGGGAACGCCAGTCTTGATCACCCTTATCAAAGGAAGCCTCGTTCCTCTTGCTATGCCTGGAGGTGCTTTAGAGAGGAAAGAGAAGATCTGTCAAATGGCTTGGATGAGCTCGAGATAGACAGGAACAGAGAAGGTATGCTTTATACCCTTGGGCTACAAACACGAGCCAATCATAACCATAAAATGGGCTGCCATGAAAACAGTATATGGCAAAAAAGTTGGAAACCTCTCATTGTTTACCGGGAGTGGCTGCCAAACTTCAGCAAATTGACAGTTGAAGTTAATTTCTTCATCATTAACGGCATCAAATGTGTTTGGAAAACAAAAGTTTGGCAAATAAAAAAAAGAGCTACTTTTGGAAATTTTGCTCACAGTTGACTGCTTTTTCTCCAATAAATTAGGGGTCAGTGATACAAACAAACATGGATAAAGAAAAGCAATGTTTCTTTTATTTTAGTTTATTTATTAAAAACATATGCCAAGTTGTACTCTTTGCATTCATGCTGGTTTCAAATGGCTTTGCAAATGTGTAATTTTTCAAGAAAAATATCATACACAGATTGTTATAACATAATATTAACATAATATATTACTTTTTAAATCATAGTTTTATTTTTCATTCATTTTAATTAGTTTCATATTAACCTTGCTTTACGTCATTTTTTTTTCACTTCATATTTTTTATTATATCTCAATATGTTATTTTACAAGCTGAATAAACCTTGCCTTCAAAATATGTTTTACTATTTTTGCTTTAAATCATAATACATTTTAATTAAGAAAATAAGAACATGCCCTTCAAAAAGGTCAGTCTTATCATGTATTCAAGTTACTGAATGTACTGTATGAAGTGCATACCTTTGAATAGATGCATAATATATTATTTAACTCATAATAGAACATATTTCAACACTGAAAAACATATTTTTCATAGTTTCTGAAAACAACACTTTAACTGTAAATTTTAAACAAAACTTTACACTGTATAGAATCACTCGCTAGGTTTTTTTTTTTTTTTTTAAGCACTTAAGCAGTCATGCCAAGCCTCAGTATAAACAGTGCCAAAGACAAGGTGATGAATTTAGGACTAAAAGTAAAACAGCAGTAAACTGGATAGACTTTGGATGACCCACTGGACTAAAACTTTGAATTATAGTGTTTGGACCTCAACATCAGCTGCTGGATAGAAATCTGGATAGAAATCTGGATATGGCAGAAATAAGAAGAATGACTTCAGCACACTATGTTCAAGTACAGGAAGGGCTGTTAAAGTAACACACTGCTTTTAATTCAGTGCATATTCAGAAAGAGAACATTCTCAATACACACACACACATACACACACAGCACCAAATGAATCACCTCTTACAGCAATCTTGCTTTGATTAGTACTGTGTAATTAAGATGTCAGCCCAGAAGTGTTTGAGAAAACTATGATTGATGTCTACACACAAGTGAGTCTTCGACATCTCAAAATATTTCATCTTCTCACTTCATTTTGCAAATTGATGTCCATGAGGGTGGAATATCTAAGCCGAATATGCACAGAACTAAACAAATATGGATTTCTCCTTATGTGAGCATCTCTAAATATACATATATATAGCCTATATATATAAATATATATTTGTATGATTTACTTACAGTTATTGACAATTTTCAGCACCCCTTTTTCTGTTTTATTGCATGCTTGTGGCAAGCTAAAGTATACAGTCATCAACATCATCCCTTTCATCATTAATGTCATCTCAGCTATGTGCACAAGAAATCTGTGTGTCTCTGAGGCATATTACAAGAGTAAATCAAAAAGCCGGTGACTGCTAGTAGTCAGGCGTCATCTGAAAACAACCGATACACATGCCATATTAAACTACACTGGCTTCAGGATTAGTTACTAAACAACCACGTTCATTGAAACACATTTTCAGATGCTGTCAGAAAGTTCATTACTCCCTGTTGTTTACTGGACCCAGAGGCACTTTTAAAAGCTATGTATAAAACACTGAGAAAGCCATAGTTACACCTCTGCCTCGCTGGACTCTTAAAATAAGAGGCTTTGGTTCAAATTGCCAGACATTGACTTACTGCAGCCATAATCCCACAGCGAGAGCATAAATGAGACATTATTTCACACTTTGATTCAGAAGATAGTAAGCCTTGGTTTGAAGCTAGATTCATTTTCATTTGCACATTTGAAAAATGTAATCATTAACAGGTGCAGAGAGAAAGTGGTTCTCTTTTTCTGAGCTGATTTGGGGGAAATCTGCGGATTAGATTTAAATACACTAAATCTAATCAAATATTCAAAATACACAGCATAAAAGAATTATTCACCAGAAAATGTTCAATTTTGTTATCGCTGTTATCATATTACAAAAACGTACTTTTTGTAACAACTATACAAACAGAAGTTAAAGTATTTAAGTATTAAAGCTTAGTAGAAATATAATTTAAAAATATTAATTTAAATATTAAAAAAACAGACACTGCTGTCCAATTTCCTCTTCCATTCTGAAAGTCTATGTCGCTGCTATCATGGCCTATCAGGATACAGTTGACAGGCTTTTCCTGGGAAGACACCATCTGATCATCAGGTTTCTTAGAGGTGTGAGAAGGTTGAACCCAACCAGACCAAACCTAATCACTTCTTGGGACCTCTCCACCGTCGTGGCTGGACTACTAAGAGCTCCTTTTGAGCCACTTGATGCAGTTGAGCTGAATTTTTTGTCTATAAAAACTTTGCTCCTGCTCACGCATGTTTCCATGAAAAGAATGGGAGACCTGCATGCATTCTCAGTCAGTAACTCGTGCCTTGGTCCAGCCTACTATGACGTTATTCTGGGACCCAGGCCTGGTTATTTGCCCAAAGCTCAAAATGGTGAACTAGCAAGCGCTGCCCTCGGAGGAGGCAGACCTGACCCTTGAGTTGCTGTGTCCCGTGTGCGCTCTGTGCTTTTACGTGGAACACAGCTCTTTGTTTGCTTCGGAGGACAGCAGAAGGGGAATGCTGTCTCCAAACAGAGGTTGACCCATTGGGTGGTTGATGCGCATCCTCCCATGTTTTGGGTAACATCAGGTAATTTCGGGAGGCCGGGCGGGTGTTGGCTTGCAGCACCATTCCATTAGATCCAAGTGCTTTCTTCCAGTGTTTCTTCTGGTAAGAAAATCCAGGCACCCCTGCAGGGCCCTTTTACTGGCCTCCAGGGCATTGGGATGGTTACATTTGAGCTTCCATTTGGCCTGACACGCTGTTCAGTCGCAGCCTGTCAGCATTTAGGCCTCCTACGTGACGCAGTCCAGGTTGTGGCATTTTCCATAGGGACCCCATGATGTCAGTCAATGACATAACGTCATAGTGACTGACTGAAAGGGACTGTCTTGGTTACGTATGTAATCCTTGTTCCCTAAAGGAAGGAACAGAGACGTTACATCCCTCTTGCCAGAAGGTTGGACTTGTGATCGCTCCTCAGCAGAAACCTAATGGGTGTTTGCACGTCGCCATCTTATACTGTATACCCATATGTATGGGTGAGTGGCTAGGCATGCAAAAACTACTGGCCAATTCTCATTGGCTTTTCGTCCAAATATCAAAATCGACTGGTTTCCAAGGTGGGATCCCATGATGTCAGTCAATGATGCAACATCTCCGTTCCCTCCTTCAGGGAACGAGGGTTACACACAAGACGTTCTTTTGAGTCTGATCTTATCAATGAATTGCTTGATTTGATGATTTGTTCATGAATCACTGACTTAATGATCCAGTCACAGCTTATTAATAGTTCACTAGAGAGGAAGATTGTTAAATTATTACATAAAGTACCATCTGTTTCTCAGCCTAAGCTATTGTAAGACTTCAGAAGACTTGGAACATAGCGCGCAGTCATATAGACTGCTTTAATAATGCTTTTATGATTCTTTTGTGTCCTTTTTGAAGCTAGTATTTGTTCAACAGAACTGTATGGAAAAGAGCGATCAGGGTATTTTTCCTTTACTATTAAGAAATGAAAGTTTGGACCTGAGGGTGAGTAAATGATGACAGAATTTAAATTTTTGGCTGAACTATTCCTTTAATAAACAAATACACGCGGGAAATGTGTAGAACTTTTTCAATAGCAGACTGTTCTGCCAAATATGGAACATATTACACACAAATTTATATATATATATATATATATATATATATATGTATATATATATATATATATATTGAAAAGCTGTAAAGTGTAGCCTGAAATAAATTGCAAGCTAAATTGTGCTTCATTGTCTAAGGACATCATTGTGTCCTGAACTAGGGAATTATCTTTGATTCCACAGGACTCTGATGTGAATGTCAGGTCTATAAAGGCCATAAACACCTGCTGCACACATATGCAAAGTAAAAACACGTCATGCCATCATCTTCATTGACCTCCCTAGTGCTGCTTTTTCCTGTCCTCGTCCATATGTGACCGCTCTGTGTGAAAGGCAGTAATTTGATCATTTGACATATGCCGCTGTCAGCTGATGTTTTCTTCTGTCTCTCAGAGTGAGTGCATTGCATTTATCTTCTCGCATGAGCCTGACCTCGTCTCTCAACCTGTTGTCTTCTACCCCTTCATAATTACCCGAGCAGGGGGGCATAGCCGGCATTTCACACGCCTGCCTCTCAGAGTTTAACAGAGCGTGAATGAGTCTTTAAATGCATGCTATTTAAGTGCACACGTTTACCTCAGCCTTTGTTTTGATTGTGGTTTCAGTGGCATTTGTGTGTACCTGTACCTAAAACAAAAGGCACAACTAAGGGGAACTCAAAACGTATCCGGGAACTCTTGGACACTTAAGATACAAAAAAGAGGTGAATTTAATTGGACAACAAATGCATATATATTTAAAAGCAGTTTGTAGAGTATATGCAATATTAGGATATTAAGTAAAATAAAGATCAGGTTCCATAAAGACATTTAGCAAATTTTAAATGTGATTTTCTCAATATTTTGATTTTGTTTTCACCCTCAGATGCCAGATTTTCAAATAGTTTTATCTCCGCTAAATATTTTCCTATCCTAATAATAAAAGCATATATACTCAGATGCATACATCTTAATAATAATAGCCTAATAATAATAAATAATTAATGGCTGAACTGTTTGTACTATTATAATACATTTAAACTGTTTTTTAAGTGCCCAGATACTTTTTGGGGCCACAACGTAGATTGCAAATCAGTTGGCTCTAGTGAACCAGAAAACCATCACTTATATAATCATGGAAAATGTAATAATTATGCGCATGAAAATCAGTCCACGAAGACATAAACACAACACTTGGCTGCCAAAGAGCTGGATTTATTAATAATTCAGTATTCAGACCTGTTCTGCCCCACATCGGTTGAAAGAGCAGTCGAATCAATGAAGATAAACAGAATTAAATATGGGGATATAAAGTATATGTGTACCGTGACTTGGCTTAAATACATACAGACAGGAAATGCCATCTTCCTGTGGGAAATCTCCAGCCGATCAGTAGCAATCCCTGTCCCAAAGGAACAAATGGGTTTTTCCAATTGGATGTGATCCCTGTGATTCTGCATTTCTCAGTGCACTGAATTCCCATCAGGCATCACGTCTGGATGCCTGTTTGCAGCCCTTCACATAAGCGCAGCACATCAACAGCAGAGAAATGAAAAATCATACATAAATATGACTGTCACTGTTGATTATCAAGTTTAGTAATGACTTTATCAACCCTGATAGTGTGAATCCAGATACGCAACTGTAAAGAAAGTGCAATTTATAAACATACATCTTAAATGTGAAGTATCATTTTTTTAAATGTTAAAATGCCACACATATTCCAGCATAACGTGACAATTAATGTTTCATCAAATCCATTATATGCCTTTAACATTGGGGAGGAGCTAATTATTGGTCTGACCAATAGCAGAGAAGGGTTTTGAAAACTTGCTTGGAAATAGTAATTATTTTTGCAGTTGTTGTAGAAATGACAAACTGCATCTCTTTAAACTGTGTTGCCAACTTAGCAACTTTTCAGACCCTTGACTTTTCCAAAAAAATAAAAAAGGTTTAGTGACAAATCTAGTCAGTGAATGTCTGAAAGTAGTAATATGTCACCACATTCAATTATATTCAGATTTACATAAAAAAATCACAGCCTTTGTCTTTATATTATGTGTATTTGAGTTTGTCTGTTGATGTCTGGATAATAAATCTGAATTTTAGTGAAGATTAATGGCTTGGATGGGAGGGCTGGTAATACAGTATAGTCTTAATAGGCCATGTTTCAGTCATTACCTCATTTTCATCTCGCTTTCTGACAACAGAAAAATATACAGATGAAAACCATTTCATTAAGAAATTGGCTGTAGTAAAATACAGGACATGAGCAGGAGAGAGGCAAACAAATGTAAAAGGTTGACTCTAGGCTGAGTGCAAAAACGACACAATGACATAATGAATATGCATGATGTAATTTAGAAACATTTTCGCCAATGAGTTTAGCAGAGTTGCCAACATTGTCTGTAAATATTTGTTGGTGCTGAAAGCTCATAAATGTTTACAATTTATTTATGCTTCTATCTTCACACCAAACAGCCCATTTACACCTGATGTCTGAGGAACTGAAAACTAGACACATTAAATCCATGTATTTGTTTTACCTAATGGCAATACTTTGAGATACTTTTGATAAAAATTTTGCTTATCACCTCAGCACCCATGCTTTACTTCAACTTTGATAAGTTAAAAAAATAATTATTGATGATATTCAAAACCAAAAGCAAGGAACCATACCCAAATAAATTGTATTTCACAAATAATAAAATCCAATGCCTGATAAGCATAAAATAAAATCCAATGCCACTCCACTTTATTACATTTGGCTCTGTGAAAAAGCTCCATGGGGTTTTGTCTGGGGAAAAATAAGGAGCCTGCAGTACAAAACTCACAGGCTGCAATACAAGGCCACTCCATGTGCACACATTTGAATGCGAGCCTCAATTTGAGCCACTTACAAATCAAAAGCAGAGAGTCTAGTCTCCAGCAAGGCCAGGAAAGCTCTATGCATCCAAATTGCTTTGAGAGGAAGGGAGCATCTGGTCCATTGAAATCAACTTAATGCATGTTTGCCAAAGGGACCGTCTGGCAAAACAGTGCTTTTTTTTTTTTTTTGGTAAAGTCCCCTTCTCTCCCCCTCCTTTTGCACCTCTCTCTCCCCTCTTTCATGGTTTTGGAAGGGTTATATGAAAAGGCATGTAGGCTGATGAAAATGAAGCTTTTATATTGAGAGAGTAAGAGATGGAGATGGAGCGAGCAAAATTCGAATGGTCACGATCTATCAAAGGACTCGGATCTGCAGGCCTGACGGAGGGACAAAGTGCAACCTCGCATTTCATAGACCGTACTAAAAAACCTAAATGATGCCGACAGCTGTCCAAGGTTTGGGTGGGATTTAGGGTCAAAGGTCAATGCTGAACCAAAAATCATTCCATGAAGGTAGTGGATGCACTAAGTGTTACTCTAATCAGTCTGAATTCCATATTTTGGAAGTCATGATGTGTCTACCAAACATCAATCGCATCTAACACTTGAATCTACCTCAGCCAATAGAACCACAGCAAAACACCAAATTCCTAAAGTGAAAGTCCGGTACGAGCACATTAGCACTTCAATAGCCTACACACCTACTGCATAAACAATGTATGAAAGTCAGTGATATTAAATGCACACACACCCACTAGTACACTTTTCCTGCGTTGACCTCAAAGGCAGGGCAGAGCGCAGCTTGAAGCTGGTTGCTCTTGGCAGGACACGGGGAGTCCAGGCAGGGTGAGCCAGCCTCCCTGAGCCAGCTGCTCCAACAATAACTCTGTGTGTTTGGTTTGGCCTGATCTATAGCCCCCCAGCCCTAAGACTTAAATCCCCACAGCCGTCCAGCATGTGGCAGGGAGAGTTCTGATAGAGAATCCAGAGCGACTGATAGAAAATCTAGTCATCCAGACTATCAGGACACAAACTTCACTAGCATGTGAGGCTGAGTTATACTGAGGCCGTGGAGGTAATACAATAGGACTGCGCTACTGTGTTACTTACACTAAATTTATTAAATTCGCGTAAAGCCAGAATTTGCAACAAAATTTACATCATAACCATTTCATTCTGTTTTGTGCTCTTTATGAAGGAAGAAATTGCCAGAAAAGGTTTTGAGAGCAACAACACAGATGTCAAAATGTAATATTTATGTGCCCCCTCAGATTTCTAAGTCAAGTGTACTTTGAATAAAACATTCCACAAAAATATTTGTATCACCTGTTTCTTAATTAATTCATTATTATCGCAAGTGAAATAGTATTGAGTTAAAATGATGTGGATTAACATTTGGTTGAAGTCACAAGTTATAATACACCTACATAAAGGTTATTACATATGTGTAATATGTACATGTGTAAATTACTATTATTCAGCAAGGATGGTTAAATTGACCTAAAATGACAGGAAATAAATTGTTACAAAATAAATGCAGTTCTTTTAAACTTTCTACTGAAAGAATGATAAATGAATGAATAAATGAATGAATGAATAAATAGTTGTGGTTTACACACACACACACAAACACATGTTGTTTTTTGTGATTTATGGGGACTCTGCATAGGTATAATGGTTTTTATACCGTACGAACTGTATGTGGTATTGACCTACACCTAAACCTACCCCTTACAGGAAATTGTGTGCATTTTTAGATTTTCAAAAAAAAAAAAAACACAATTTAATATGATTTTTAAGCCTTTTGAATTACGGGGAAACTGAAAATCTCTATAATTTGCACTTTTTTTCTATGAAATCACAAACAGCATATTAAAAAATAGGAACTAAATATGCAGTTTGAAAAACAAAGTATTTTCCAGAGGTAAAATTAAAATTAAAAAACATGAGATTAATTGTGACAGCCATAAATAATACAGTGATTTAAAAACTGTATGTGCACATACAGTACGATCCAAATCTGTCTTTAAATCTGTACAAAAGCAAACAAGCGTTTTCCTCTCATACATGCCGACACTAAACACAGTTCATCCGTGCACTAAATATCGCTCGTCTTCACAACAAATGATTACAAAATCTGCCTGTTTTCACATGTATTGCTGTGCACTGTTCATTAAAAAGGAATATAAATGGAAGGTAAGATGATGTTGGAGGCTGCTGACCCCATGGCCTGTGTGTAATATCCCCAGTGTGTGTCGAACCCCCCTCTTCTTCCTCGGGGGAGCAGTCAGATTAGGCAGCGCAGCTCTGCAGAAGGCCTCTAATCACTCTGCATTAGCATAACAAAAGAGGGAGAGCGCCTGGCCAGTGCAGCCGCGCGCCACACAACCCATTACTGGCAGCCTTTATTACAATTATCACGTCCATAGTGCCTGCACTAGCGCTGACGGGCAGAGAGTGTGTGTGAGGGGTTTTAGAGGGGCTGTGCGAGTGTGTGTGCATATACAAGTGGCTGGGTGCGAGTGGGAGTGCGCGCAGCTGTGTATGCAGTGTGTAGTTTGAGCTTGAGTGCGTGTGTGTATGTATATTCCATGAGTTCTCAACGCCGGCTCTGTGTAATTCTCATCACGTAGTCTCATTCTCTCTTTGTTGGCTTGGCTGGAACGCATGAAAGGGAAGGTTGCGTGCACCTGATTTTGTGCCATCCGCACTGCCTCTCCCACCCCTTGCAGTCTAGATTTCCGTCTGAGCCGCCTAAACACACAAACACACACACACACACACAATCCCTGCTCCCCCAAAGCTCTGAGCCCTAGGCTATAGAAATAGGAACACATTAATTATTTTTCAGGGTTGTGATAACAATAAGCGCAGCTCTGGGATGCTAATAATATGATGACTCATAAGTCAGATTATTATAATTAATAATGATTACAGTGACACTCCAAATAACGTGCAGCCATCAACCTAATGAGAACATGCATCAACTTATATCTGCCTCGGGTTTCTAACCGATCCCCGCTGCCTCTCCAGGCATCTATTCTTAGAGGTTACCTAATACGACAACAAAAAGAGAACAGAAGTGAAAATTCAAATGGTTGTTTATTTATATATTTATTATTTCCAATCTGCACTGGAGGAAAATCAGCGGGGGAAATAACAATCAAAAGCAATAGTCTTGGGACACACTGATATTTCATTTGAAGTTCATGCAATCGGCAGCAGTTGACCCATATACCGCTGTTATACTGAGAAAAAAGCTAAACTTTGAACATCTAATTATGAATTTCGATGTATTTTCCCCCTCCTGAAGGCCAGAAATAGAAAAAACTACATGTTTGGCTCACAGCTTGTTTGCGAACCGCATAAACTAAAGCCGACCCACATAACCTTCATTTAGCCGTGACTCTCTGATAAAGCACCTCCCTAATTTCTGGCGACTTTGTGATAACTGCCGTCCCGTGTGAAACCGCCTCTGAGACTCCAGCCCGAGTCACTAACCTGTGTGTATTCATGATTGCTTGTTAGCAATTGTGTGTCCAATGGTAATGAAGTCTTTTGTGCCATGTGATTGCACCATCAATCAAAAATACACAGCTCTGATTGTTGCCGGTCTCCATTCCCGATGCAAAAGGCAACAAAGTGAAACACTTGCGCAAACTCAACATAATCACATGTCGGTCGGCACCAAGTCATACGCACACATGCGAACTCCACATAATCACATGTTAGCTGCCAGAGTGAACTATTAAACACTGATGGGGAACGCTGGTAACCAAGGTTACTTTTCATAAGAACAATCACACTCCAAAATGTCATGTGAGTGAAAGATTGCAGCAGGAACTCGAAGACCTTCCTAGTACAAAAGAGTATTGCTCCAGATTGAACCATATAACTAAGTCCAGCAGAAACAAAAAATAACTACAACATGTCCCTTTTAGTATGCATTGGCAGCTGTGTCTTCACTGAAGATCAGTTTAAGATTATTTTCATTTAAGCCGGTGAGCCTGTTGAGTTCAAACTGCTGTAAATGCATCGTCAGTATTCTGCTGCAAAGGTCACCAAATATCATGTTTGTTTATTAGGCAGAAATGTCCATTCACAAATGTTACCATGCAGTGATGCAATCAGGATCACGCGTTCAGCATCATACTTGATTAGGGTGGGTGTCTTGAACTAGTGCTCCTCCTCTGTATTAGATGAGCCTGTACTGGGCGATACTATAATTGCTGGTACATTAGGTGTCCCTACAAAAACAAAGTCATTATTTTTTCTACTTTTTTTCCAATAATAATATTTTATGTTATTTTAATTTAATGAATTACAAGACGAGAGTCCATAACAATATAATGATTTATTATCTAAAATAGCTAAAAATCATGATTTCTTCTTGTCCGCATTAGTCTGTGTATTTGTTGTGATCATGTATCAATGTTCAACCAAAATATTTTATAGTACTTTTCTTTTGGCAACAGTTTATTCATTTCATTTATTAAAGCGCTAAATAGTTACTTACTTAATTCTACAACATTAAATTATTTAAAATGTATTTTTTTCTTAGAAAAGTGTGTCCCCAAATCTGTTACCACATCATATTTTGCCTTTAAATTGTTGGAATTATCTCTTAGAATTGTATAAGTTACAGGAAACTATGTCACTTTCTCTCACTGATAAGATCTGAAGCACTGAAAAGTATCTGTGCTCTCTCTGAGAAAATATTTGAATCTAAAAACTTCTTACACCAAGAGATTTTTAAAATGTCAACTCTGTTACCACAATATCAAAAGGAAAACAGACTATTGTCTCCAGTGTAAGTCTACCTAGGTAACAGAGTCGACGGTGACAGACGGGGACACTAAATGTACCTGCAATTATAGAATGAGACATGTGTACTGAATGCATCAAGGAAACCATTAACTGAGGCTGAGGCAGCAATTTAATAATGTACATCCTGAAACAAGGATGTGTATGACATTGTAATTGTACTATTTATGATAGCAGTGTGCCTCCCGTTATCTTTCCTTAAACTACGTAATGCTTGTCTGATTTTATGGCTTTAGTCCAGTCTTGGTTCCCACTTTTTTGGGAATGGAAAGCTTTAAAACGGCAGCTTTGCCAGACTGACTTTGCACGCAAAATTGAATGTAGCGTCACAGGAAGTATGGGCGGGCCCAGACTAGTCTTGTTGATGATAATTAGCACTTTAGCAGTGTTGGGGAGTAACTAGTTACATGTGACAGAATATAAGACACCAATGTTTCAGGAGTTTAGGACAGTAACTGAACTGTTTTCTGTCAGTAACTGACAAAACTGTTCTTCTAAAACATGTCCTTTCATAATAAATATGCAAAATATATATATATATATTTTTTTTAAATAAATTCACAATTTCTTGTTATGGCTTTAAATCTATATCTAACCTCTGATCCTGAATGATCTCAGAGTAAAAAAAAAGAAACAGAAAGAAGTTAAAGTCTGATTTTGTGGCAGCTCATGAAGGATTTTGATAAGTCAGTCAGTGTTGAGTACTACTAAAAGGATAACCCTGCCTGCTTTAAATGTTTCAAAATGATTAACAGTTGAAAAAAATGCATTAGAAATGTATAAAGGTAATCATGTGTAATTAGTTACATTATGTTAATAAAGTCATTGAAATACTTATAGTATTATTACATTTTAAATAGGGTAACCCAATCTGTAGCCTAGTGCATTTCCAAAGTAAGCTTCCCAACACTGATAATTAGAACCATTTGTAATTATGGGCTGCCACAGCTGGGGTGTTGACCAATTAAATCTGGTTAAGATGATCGATTAGGATGGTGAAATTCTTGATGAATAGATTAAGGCAGACGCCTGGTTGGGACATTCAGCTTACTAGCATCTTTAGCATGTGATCTAGGCACAAAACACAACCCTAACCCTAACATTTTCAGAATGATGATCATTTATCTAAGAAAAGACTTTTGCCTGTAAAAAATAAATACATAGAGTTAATAAATAAAATCAGAAGATTGTTTAAATGTTGTTCAATCCTTAATTCCAGTCGTCATTGTAACTCTAAACCAAACCCAAGGGCAACAAGTGAAGGAAAAGAGGACACCTTATTAAAGAACAAACCATTTTGTTTTGGGACATGTAGACTAAGGACACACGTAAATCAAACACAAACAGCTATTTTTAGCAGAGTCTGCTGCCAGCATGCTGCTGCTCTATGACATATGATGAAGATGGAACAACCTCTTGTCTCTAAGAACCTTCTTCTCTCATCAACAAACCCATAGCATGTGACTTCAGAAGCTCAGAAGACAGAGTGATGTGGGTGTACACACTAAACAAAAGCACACCACATGGACAGAGCAGCTTACACTCAAGTACTACGTGTTCCCTGAACCCAAGGGAACAAAGTACAGACATGGACATCACCAGCATCATAGTGTCATCAGTATAACAGGTGGAAAGAACAGATTTGGAAACAACACTCAGTCACCACATACTCAAGCAGCATCTTAGCCTCAGACATCAGACAAATGTCCTACGCGTGACTCGAACCAAAATGTTTTCAAGAACTGTTGACACTCCACTCACAATAAGTCAGATTTTCCCTCCAATCAGTTCTTGGTGTTCTAGAACAAATGGAAACTACACCCACAATTGTTCTAGCTACAATAAATCTTCATATGTCCAATGTCAAAGTGGTCTGCATAAGGAAATGCGTAAAATAACTGATTTTAATGTAAATAATTGTGATTGGTTAGCAAGGCACGGCACAGAGTGTTTGGTCATATTGAGAATAACAAAGGCAGAGTTGATAGGGCTTTGCAGGATGCAGGTTTAATATATGAAGAAATGTCATTGAGCATAATTTCTTTGGCATCATCCATAATATAACCACAAAAAAATCATTAGCTGCGGAAATGATGTATACTGTAGCAAAGGTAAAGCAAAGGTCATCGGCCAGTCCAATAGTAAATCTTTATCAGTACTGTTAAAATTATGTTTTGTCAGCAGTGAAATCAGCTATAAGCCACCATTCACCAATTCCCAGCTGTAAACATGAGATATGACATCACCAAAACAATGAAACATCCATTAAACCACTTTCAAATCAAGGTTAATGACCACTGAAAAGATAATAACCGATTTTAAATAGCATATGTGATTATTAATAGCAGCATGTTTAGGGCATGAGTACCATGATTACCAAATGTTTTGTCAAGGCTATAGTGTTGTGTTATAGGTACTTCCATGTCAAGTGCTTCTACTTGAATATGAAGTACGATCATATACGGACCCTATGCAGATTGTTCTGATTCAAGCTGTTACCTGGCGGTGGGTGGAATATAATAACTCAACCTATCTATACCTATCTATAGGTATTACTTCAATGCCTTTTTCAAATGTATTTTAGATCAGCAAATCCCATTGAGGCCACAGGTATTAACTACAAAATCGTACGGCCTACGATTTCTCTCAGTTAGGCATTATACCTTCATGCTGTGAAATAACTTTACGGTATACGCAGAGGGGTTGATAACAATAAATATGTCTAAAATTAAATCAAAGCTTCATGTAGCGAAAATATCTTGCATCTTTCTCATAGATTGCAATTGCAACACCAAGTTAAGGAGCAGAAAAACACAGGCTCACATTACTGTGTATATATGTAAACTCTGGAAGCCCTCCAGGCAAATACACAGCAGGGACCGTGTCCACCATAGTCACAGACTAATTGTGTGATTGGACAGGCAGGAGCGTTGGGGGAGCGTTGGGGAACATTGGCAGAACGCTAAGCCCAGGGCATAAATCTAAGGTTCTGCTCTGAGAGCTTGTGACAGCACTGGCCCACATATCAGCTCCGAGCCCATCAGTCTGAATAATAATCCACAGGGGCTCATCAGAGGGAGGAGGGGCTCATTCTGCACCCCACAGCAGGGGACTTCAGGTTTATATAAACTTTGTCTCGATACATTTCAAATAACAGAGGATAGCTGAGTAATAACAGCCCCTGTGTATACATGTATGGCTAGAAATGAATTCTGAAAGGACATGTTGACAGTGATCGCATGCTGAGGCAGACAAACATAAGCCAAAACAGGGTCTTGGAACACCATTCCAGCCAGGACAGGTTAGAGGCCATAGGGTGTGTCCCAAAACCCCTTAGTGTTCCCTACTTCTTTGAGAAGAACAAAAAGGGTTGGTGGATGGAAGGAGGTCTTTACTGTAATGGCTTTCTTTTAGACAAGGTCACTGGTAAAGAAGGGGAGGATAAGGTATAGAGGAATGCAGAAGATCAGGGATGTCCAGTCCCACTTCTGGAGGGCCTTCCTGCAGTGTTTAGCTCCAAAGCATAGTCTCAGACACCCTTCCATCTAAGTCAAGTCAAGTTAGATGCCAGGGGCTATGCCCTAAAACCCCTAAGGATTACTTCATGACAAAATGACATTTTTGTCGTTAATCACTTACCCCGATGTCGTTCCAAACTCGTAAAACCTTTGTTTGTCTTCTGAACACAATTTAAGATATTTTGGACGGGAGGCTTGTGACTGTCCCATTGATTGATTGCCAAGTAAATAACATTGTCAAGGCCCTGAAAGGCATTGTCAGAAAAGTCCATCTGCTATCACTATCCAAAATTGTGCTACTATGGTGGCAAATTACTGAATAAAATCATTATTTTTATTTTCTTTGAGTACCAATATTATTCTCATAGCTTCATAACATTACAGTTAAACCACTGATGGGAGGTGGACTATTCTGATGATGTCTTTCATACTTTAATGTGCCTTGACAGTGAACAGTCAATGGGAAGGTCAAAAACCTCCCTGTTTTTATCCAAAATATTTAGAATTGTGTTCCGAAGATGAACAAAGCTTGGACCAACATGGGGGTAAGTGATTAATAACAAAACGTTCTTTTTGTGGTGGAGTAATCCTTTAACGTTAGTGGAAGGAAAATCGAAAGGGGGGGATAACATACACATGCTTTTACACCAATACTTTTTGTTTGGTTCTTTTTGACAAGTTTACTGATGAGGAAGAGGAGAATGAAGTGTGGAGGAAGAACGAAGATAATGACTGTTCAGTCCCACTTCTGGAAGTTTTGACCTCCTCAAGACCATAGTTAAATGATTCAGGTAAGTTAGGATCTGTGCTAAACTCTGCAAAAGATTACACTCCAGGAGCAGGACTGGACACCCCTAGACAAGATGCAGGGGGGACAATTGAGCAAACAGAGGAAAATATTGATGGAAGGATTAACTGCCTCACGACCTCCTGAGATAGAGGAGAAAATCACAGCATTCTCTAGGGCTCAGACAACAAGACTGATGTCCATCTTGTTTGTCATTCTTTTCCCATTGTATTCTTCTCAGTGCAACACACACCATAAAGAAAGGCCTCAGGCATAGCCCTGTTGTTTGCCTTAGGGAGATGACTAATCCAACAGATTACCTTTTTATACACCACCACCTTCACGTTCTCTAATCTATGAGCTCCCCTTTCAAGTATTCACTAAAGAGTGAATTCTGTTTTAACTCTTATTTTACCTGCATGACTCTTCACCAGGATCATTTTAAAAGTTAGGAATAAGAAGATTACGCTCACACCCTTAAAACCAGATTTTTTAATCTAATCCCTTTATGGTTCCAGCAAGTGATGCGAGATGTAAGACAAGAACCCATTGTGACACTCAGTAGGCCAAGTTTTTGTGCTAAAACAAATCTGAGTGTTAGCCGCCACCAACAGATGGGCTCAACTGCGGGTTTAATTGCACCGAGAGTCCAGATCGGACAGTGTTCGACTTGGCTGGATGCTTTAGCAGTATACTAGGCTCCAGGTTGGTTGTACAAGCTCCAAATGATTATTGCTCAGTTGTCCAAAACTGATCAGACACTGATATTAATGTTCAGCTGCACTCACAGTGACATTTAAACATCTGGCATGCTTATGTCAAAGACACATGGTCTCATCAATCAATGAGATGCTAATTTTTTGTTCTAGGAATAATTTATTACTTAAAATCCTACAAAAAAAAGTGATGTAAAATAAAAGTTTGCTATAATCTTTTAATATTAATTATTAGAAAAACATAATTTTTGAACAAAAAGACGGCACTACCTTTAAAATCAAAGTCATATGGGGCAACTAACACGCAGGAACACAAAACAGCAAATGCTATCAAAGAGTGGACCCCTGCAGACCCTTGTGACTGTGTGTCAATATGTCTCTTATTGACAAGGCAAGGTTGTAAAATGTCATGTCATGTAGTGTGACTGCTCAAAACAAAATGACATTCATTAATTAATAATACATGATATTTGTGAAATGTTTGTGCACCTAAGGGTATGTATTACTACTTGAAGGTACTAATATACACCTTTTTTGTTCCTTATAATAGTTTTGCCCAAATTACAAGCTAGTGATATACTTCGAAAGGGGAAACAAAATAATTTAAAACCTGCATGCAAATATCTATATGACAATAACAGCCCACAGGACAATGCAAGAGTCCATTAAGTGAAGAGCTCCTGTTGTGGTATTCAAATGCTAGCTTCACAAGAATCTAAAGAACATCAAAGCATTCTGTACATCAGTAATGTCAATAGTGAGCAGATTGCCAGTGGAGCCTCAGTATGTCTGTCAGGTCTTCGTTGCCTCCAGACCTTGTGTCCTCACACTCCCTGAGGATGAGTCATCTTTTGGCTCTGACCATCAGACAGGACTGGCTGGGTAGAGGCTGTCTGCGCCCCAGACATGTGCCACTTCGTCTGGCCCTCTCTTCCACATCACCAGGCAGGGATTAGCTCTGCTGAATGAGGCCACCCCAGCTCCCCAAGAAACAGGGAAAGAGGGGGTTGGCTCTTTGCTTTTGCTAAAACAAGACAATTTTTTTCTGGCAAGTTAACCTTTGCAGACGGCAAGGAGACTTTTTTTTTTTTTGGTTTAATTTGGGTACATTGGTATCTCCCATAGGTAAAGATGCTATTGGAGAGAGCAGAAGCTCTGGGCCTGTCAACGTGAGGCAATGAGGAGGCAGAGGGCACCTCTACAGTCAGAAAATTATATTTTCAAATATAAAGAAAGAAAAGGGTATAGCCAGGTCATATTGGTCCCGGTGGGAACGACAAAGTGCTTACTCTCAGAGCTAACTCAAACTCAACCAACTAATGTGGTGCACCCTTATCTACACTGGTGGAAAAAAAAAATCCCTAGTGGAGTTCAGTGCTGTCTATTTATTATTCCCAGAATGGCCGAGGTCTGTACCCCAGCTGTCAAGCGTATGCAGTCTTTTAAAATGGACTGTTTTGTGTTAACTGCTTGCAGTGTAAACACAATCTCAGCTGGTGTACCCATAATATTCTGTGCGCTAAATTTACCAATTTTGAAGGGAGGCGCTTTAGTGAAAAACATCACAACATATTCTCTCTCACTGGGAACTTACTTGTCATAGAAAATGATTTGGAATTGATCAAAGTCGGACCTCTTGCTTCTCTCTTGAAATCAACCCTGTCGTTTAAAGATTCAGCTTCTTGCTTTCTGCTGCGTTGTGGATGTCATTGTGCTAGCTTAATGCAACTTATCGCAAACTAATAAAAAATGTTATCAAGATCAGGATCCACAATTCTGTTCTCAAACAGAAATGAAAACAAAACCTTGAGTATTCTGGTTTCAAGTTAAGTTCAAACAGTACGTCTGTAACAATGATTACAATAAAAAAAAAATTATAAAATAAATAAATCTACTGTATGTGAGTGAGACACCTACAATGAATTTAAACAAGGTAATTTTAGAAGGATTTAAAAGAAGCTATGCGAAACGTAATGTTAAACAATAACTACATTAACTCTTCTGTATTATTTGAGTTGTAGAAATGTAAAGAATTGAGGGTTTATGGCATTATGTTTACAATAAAGCAATGAGTATTACAATATAGATTGGTCTCTTTTACTTCCATTGTCCGATACTTTATCCAATACCCCGAGTTCGAATCCCGTCTTGTGGTCCTTTGCTGATTGTGCTACCCTTTCTCTCTACCCAATGCTTTCCTGTCTACTCTATACTGTCCTGTCAAAAATAAAGGCATCAAATTCCAATAAATAAATTCTTAAAAAATAATGGGTGTTGCTCATTACTGCCCTCTGGCTTGCTGGAGACAGTGTGCATTCCAGGTAACCTGTCAACTAGATTTCAAAGATGTTTGAAAAGTGTTATCGCATAATTACAGGCTAAACAGAGACAGGCAGACTAATGTTTACATGTTTCTAGTTGCCTATGATGTAGTTGCAGACTTAAAAATGGCAGACAAGCTTTTGTAGTTTTTGATTGTTAGACTAATACTTTGACTTCAAAGTCATAAATTAGCAAAACAAGATCACTCATGTACTTAATCACAGTCAGACAACTCGACTGCTCCTCCTTAGGTCAAATGACAGTTAGACTGTCTCAGCGTCTCTGAGGCAAAGACACTTATCTATTCCTTGTTATATAAACCATAAAGAGAGGTCAGCTGAGGATGTATGCACTAAAGGGGACAATGTATACAAGGATTAGAAAGATATATGCAGTCTAATCTGTGAGGGGGTAATGAGATATAGCAAGAAGGAGGGGTTAGAGTAAAGGTTAAAGCTGGTGTGGGGTGGAGGGTGTTTGGCCGTGTGCCCCACTCTCTCTTCACATGCGGCGGCTAAGAGGACAGAGTGTGCTGCTAATCCATCAACAATTCTTGGGGAGAGAAGAGAGGGAGAGACGGAGGAGGTGTTGTAGATAAAGAGCCGAGGAGGAGGAGAGGAAAGCGGGGGCTTCAAAAGAAATCAGCTATTGATCTTGCAGATGACACAAATGTGTACTGCGTGTGTGCGGATTGTGGTTGTGTTTCTACAGTACACTTTGTGTGTCTACAGTACATTTTATCTACATGGAAAATAATTAATTTAAAGATGAAGTGAATAATTATTTGTGTCAACAGCATTAGCAAGTATCAAAGTAATAGTTTTTGAACAGTTTTTTAAAAAGATCTTTCATTGGTCGGTCAAATGGTTAGCCACGCCCACAAACACAAAATATTATTGGTTAAAACAATGTTGCTGTGTCAGGCTGGATGGATGTTCATAAAACAAAGCACTGACCTATAAAATCAACCAATAGGCCTTTACATAAGCTAAATGTTTGGTGTGAAATAGTGTTTCGTAACTTTTGTTTCTTAATTTTTAATCTATATACATATATTAAAGAAATGATTTAATCACATTTGTATTGAATTGGAAATAATTTCAAATGCATCTTTTCTGGTTGCTGTTTTCTTGTATTTTGTGTTGTCTGATAATAAAAATCTGAACCGCTATTAGAGAATGTAAATACTTATTAAATGTGTGTACTGGCATAACCACTGTATTCCAGCTTTGCTATAAATGCCACCTATACTTTCAGAGAGTGAATTTGCATTTTCATTCAGCCTTTCTGCCATTTTTGTGCATTTATCCAAACAGATGAATCACCTGTGAAAATAACTTCAACTAAAAACTTCAAATATTTGTTTTGGTGTGAACATGACTCACAAATAGCACAAATAAAGTTTTGTATTAAGCTGGTTATAAAACAATTCTAATACTGAAAACATTACAAAACATCACATTTAATCAGTAAATTTTAATCTCTTTGTGCTGAATTTCTAGATTATTTTCTGCAATTATCTGAGAATCCTGGCCATGACTAACATGCAGCATAAACAGCAGAATAAACGTAGCATCCTCAATTATCAAAACAAAATTGCTTTTGCATTTAGCCAAACGACAGTTTGTCAGACTACATGGGTGGGCCTGACATTTGCTACTTAGAATAACACGTTTGGTGCCTGAAATGGAAGTATTTTCAAATCACTTAAAAACAAATTAGAGCCATATCTCAACTGATGACATACATGGACAGAGCCACATATCAAGATCCCTCTGAAGTAATGAAAGAAACAAAGCCAAACACATGGACAACTGAAAGAGGAAATAGATGATAAATAGGAGATATGCTTGCTTGTGGTTCGGTTTAATATGAGGACACACTTGGCCTCTTCCAGCTTTTATGTCTGAGTGAAGGTCAACATCTCTTCATGCATTTCTAACTCTCCTTTCAGCGCCACACAATCAAGCCTGCAAATGAAAAACACAAATCACAGTCATTTGCTTTCATCCACGGCTGTGAGGATGGGCTGTGTGTGTGGTTCTTGTCTTACAAACTCGAAAGCAGAATCCCACCCTGCTAAATCTGTAATCTGAAATACGTTCTGCATTAAAGCCATTGAACATTTGCCTCCAAGGAGTCAGACCCCTTCCTTCACGCACCGTTCGTCTGTGCCAGATGCGCAGGGAGGCTGGGACTGACTGCCCCGTGTCTCCTCTGGCCTGATTCAAACTCCTCTCCCTCAGAGCTAAGGGGGCTTTATGGAGCACGAAAAACAAATGCGCTCTTGAAGACCCCATCCAGATGCTCCCCCTGATACTGAGGGCACATAAGCTACATGTGACCGACATCTGGGGTGACATCATGTAAATTTGACCGCTTTGCTCAATCTGTAATGCAGAGGCCACAACGGCATTGACATACAGTATGTCACCATATGGCAGGATGCCTGACGTTGTGAAGGGAAGGAGACATTGATAGCATTTGTTAATTTTCACTCAGTTGTTTGCTTTAGTCATTATCTCTTTCGTGTTTGAAGGAAAATGACCTTTAAATTTAATCAAGACTTTGTCACTTCTTATTCATACACATTTCTTTTTAATGCATCATATTTAAAACATATTAAAATAGATATACATTTCCATACTGTATATAATGTTGTTTTCAAGGCTAAATCTGCATGCATTGTTATTATACAGTATATTTTCATTTAATAAAATTTTGATATCAGACATTTTTTGCTTATCAGACAAAAAATGCAAATAATCAGTCTATAAATGAATTATCACCAGTTTGTTGTATTGGCCATAATTTTATTATTATTATATTCCTAATAATACAATAATAAAAATAATAATAATAAAATAAAATTACAATTGCCTTTGTGCAAAATGATCAAAAATGACATCAAAATGTTTCAAAATGACTTAAAATATTTACAATTATCACAAAATTAGCATTTAAAAAAAATGACATTTTGTGTATTTCATTAAACTTTTCTTTTAAAAATTCTACAAATAATAATAAAAAAAAATAATAATAAATAATGTATTATTTAGTTATTAATTATTATTATTATTTATTAAGGAGACTGAAGGTCAGGTCAATCTGATTCGTTTAAAAGTGTGATTTATACACCTGTAAAAGTAATATATATATTTATGTACAGTTGTCTTAATTTTATGATATTTAATGTATTGTTTAATTAAATAATTATTAACCCTTTATTTGTAACATTTTTTTAGCATTGTTAATATATGCCATTGTTTGTTTTTTTTATTTGTTGATTTTTACATCAGTGTTTAAATATTGTTAAAATATAACATATGCTACATAGTTGAGAAAAGTGAGAAACCTTTAGTCATCATAAATATTTATCACAGATTTTGTCAAAAAGATGACACTGATTTGTAGCGACACAGCAAACGCTACCTTTTACAGTATGTGTTTATAAAGGCTTTTTTTATCTACAGCAACACAGAAATGGAAAGATGTCCACAATAGGAGCGCAAGGTACACAATGAAGAGGAGAGGAAATTTGCAGGCCACTGAGTTTGCTTTCTCTGAGCTTTCAGAATTCCTCTGTAGTAGCGTTAGCGCCTCTCCTTCTATTGAAATGTAGACATTGATATATTGGAGGGCTGCCTTTAGAAGTTCATTGCCAAACAGGGTACTAATGAGGGGACCGGCGCCTGAAGCACCACACGCTTTGTGCAGATCTAGAGGATGAAAACATATTCAGGTGTCAATCTCACGCTGATTTAATAAAACTCACAGGAGATGGTTCATTGTTAGCGCCTAGCCCTACACGGAGCACCGCGGCCACTCACGCACCGCTGTTTCTCTCCATTTCCCTTTCTCTCTGTTTCTTTTAGACCTGCTTTTATGTCTACGCTGTTTTTACAGTCTATCTCGCTCTTTGTCTCTCCTGAGGAAAGAGGAAGCAATCAGAGGCCTTTTATTAGACCTGGAGGCTATAGAGAAGGGGTGTGGTAAGATTTTCCTCATTTCTGTCATAGAAGAGCTCAGCGCCTCAGAAACACAAAGCACTAGAAAACAGCACAGCGGGCTCCGCCAGCAGCAAATGAATAAATAAAGGCACATGAGAGAAGTTCAGTAACCAGAGTTGTCCAGGTATCACTGACTAAGGGCTGAATGCCACGCTTACATCCAAATAAACGAACAAACACAGACTTTAAACCCAATGTGAAATAGTTTGCCACCCAAGCTACTTTGGTAATATGAATCATTTGTGAAGGAAATAGTATGTTCCCTGACAACAACAACATATCTATTTTGAATTGATTGGATAGAATTTCACAGGTGAGTTTGCTATATGGATGCTGAAATAGTTATTTGACTGTTGGATAGCAGTACCGGTGGGGTGGTGGTGGTGGGGGCTGTGTGGAGAAACCAGGGGAAATATTTTTATTCAAGGTTAATTTTTGACATTGAAGTGACATGTTCATGCTACCTCTTTCATCTCCTTTACAGAACATCAGATCTGCATATAATGCATTTACATCGATACGTATGTCCTTCGTAGACACTTTCATCAGTGAATCTAGCTAAAAAGTCAAGTGCCTAGGAAGATACAAAATAGTACAAAGTTACATCAATGTACCATAAATACAGCGACTAAAGATGAGTTGAGCCTATAATAGTCAACATTTGAAATGGAACATTAAAGTTAATCAAAGCTGTCCAAAAAAAAGGGGGGTGCAAATGACACCAGGAAATGCGGAAATTTGACTGTTGTGCAGGTCTGAGAAAAAGAGTAGTAGTTATGTGTATATAGAAAGGATGAATCACAAGTGAAGTGACTTGTGGCCAGGTATAGTGACCCATACTTGGTAGGGCTGGCACGGTTCATGAAAAAAACCCGAACGGTTCGCCGGTTCATGACTTTCGCAATATAGCCTCGTGCCCCGTATGTGACGTCGGTGTGTTTCCCTTTCGCGCGAAAGAATTGAGTTGTCTACGGTGTG
>JAUCMS010000038.1:5792356-5819620 GCA_032357445.1 Enteromius radiatus
CAGGTGATGGTAATTAGTATTCCGGTGACTGAGAGCGTTGTGTGGAAGTGAAGGTGGAGCCTGGCGAAGATGTAACAGTTTGTTTGTTTGTGTGTTGTGTTTGTCTGTCTGTTTGCTTGTTGTTTATACATTTTTATATAAAGTTTTCATCAAGGATGCATTAAAATTCTTCAAAAGTTTGTATTGTAAAACAAAACTATTGTAAATTAATATTTATTAAATTATAATAAATATAACAATACATATATATATATATATATATATATTATTGTGTATAATAATAACATTACGATTATTATTGTTATTTATTATTACTATAATTTATATATATATAAAACATATATAAATATTAAACATATATTGTGTATAATAATAATAATTACTATTATTATTGCTATTATGATTACTATAATTTATATATATATATATATATATATATATAAAACTCACTGAAAAATCACTGTCACATGATCCTTCAGAAATTATATATGCTGATTTGCAGCTCAAGAAAAATGTATTATATTATTATTATTATTGCAAAAAAATATATATAATAATCTTAGGATTCTTTGGTAAATAGAAACTTAAAAAAGAAAAACATTCATTTTAAATTGAAATCTGATATACAATCTATAAATGTTTTTACTCTCACGTTTGATCATTTTTATTTGTCCCTGCTGAATAAAAATATTAATTATTAAATATCCTAATTGACCCGCAAGGTTATGCAATTACATATTTATGTGAAATATTTTGAGCAGACAGGGTCTTAGTTACAACAAATACACTTAAGTTATTTTACAATTTATTGACTTAAGGTTGTTAGATCACAAATGATCATTAACATTTGTTTTATTTAATTTATTTAGAATTAATTTATTTGGAAACAAATAAAATCTTACTGACTCCACATTTTTGAAAAAGATATTCACTTTCAAACACATCATGCAGCTGTGATCTTAGCTAAAAGAAATGTGTTGCTTTTAATTCACTTCAGTAGGGCTGATCAAGCAACACTAAATACACTAAATATATTAATTCTAAATATATACTAAACAGTTCCCTAAAAATAAAAACAGTTCAACTTATTCAAAGGAGTCAAATATGATAAATGTAAAATGAAAGCCAAATTCATTGTTTTCGGCGCACAGTACTCTGGCCGACAGGCCGCTATCATTTGCGTAATGGGCACCACACTCTCTACCAATCAAATGCAGCCTAACAGAGCAACCCCACACCATGGCAACAGCGGCAACGGTGGCCGTGGTAACAACAGAGAAGAGCTGTCGTCCTCAGTGCCAAAACAGGGAGCACGCTCAATAAAGATAATTACGCCTTTTTAAAGTGCTGGTTGCAATCCTTCAGCATAATGTGCTAATTGCTTAGAGATGTAAGGAAAAAAGCAGGATACAACATCACTTAAGGAAAAAAAAAGAATGGGGGTTTGATTGGGGGGGGGGGGTTGGAGGCAGATGCGGAGTATGAAATTATCTGTGGGCGCTCACACACACAGCTTAACCGCGACACGGACAGGATACAGGACGACCTCCCACACTTCTATCGGGAGATGACAAGAATCTGTCTGCTCAGAAACGCTCCACCTCCCCACCCCACCTCAACTCCGCATACTGAAAAGGTTACAACTGTCAGTCAAACACAACTCTTTCTCTCTGTCTGTGTCTCTCTCTCTCTCTCACTCTTGCATGGACGTTTACTTAGGACAGGACAATAGAAGAAAACATGCCTTCGCAGCAACAAATGTCAACGGGAAACATTGAGGAATAGTTACACATTAGACGGTTAGTGGGAAGGGGTGCGACCTAGAGATAATCTGCCCCGTTTTAAAAACCTCCGACAGGTATCTTGTAGCAAGAAGCAAACAAAAGAGGAGATTCAGACAGCGTCTGTCTCGTCCCAGTCTGTGCCGCGCAAACACGCCCTTAGAAGCAGCCCAAAACCTGGCAACAGGAAGCTTTTTTTAGAGCACATTTTTCATTTTCTTGACACACACACATACACACAGCGTAAAGTTGTTTTCCCCTTTGCCGGTGTTTGTAGAATTCGATTGGCTGAAACGTTGCTAGCCAAAATTTCTCCTCACTCCGGCAACAGCCGAGCACCAGTCGCCCCACGTCCTGTAAAGGGGGGCTTCAGTGCCTGATTGGCTCCTTTATCGTGCCCACCTTCCCTTCTCGCTCCACCAGCCAGTGTGCTAATTTATTCCGAGTGTCACACTCCAGTCTGAGCTGTGTGTCTTACTCCGCCGCTCTGCTTTGGCATGTGCCTCACTAACAGCAGGGGAAGGTGGGAAAGGTATGTGTGTGTGTGTGTGTGAGAGAGAGAGTCTGAGTACGGCGGTTGAGTGAAGTGCTTTAGAGTCTGTTTAGGAGGGTGTGTGTGTGTGTTTGTCTGGCAAACACAAGTGTTTTTTGTGGGAGGGGTATCTGAGTGCTGTCTGAGTGTGTGTTTGTTTGTTAGAGTTCACAGAGGACAGCGGATGAATGAACGTAGATGCTTCGCAGATTTATTCACAAATAGCATTGTCTGATTTATTCACAGTCAGAATCACATATGTGACATGAAAGCAGCAGCATCACACCCTTTCAAACTCAATGACACGTGGTGACTCAGATGAGGCTAAATGCTGAGTTGATTATATATCTGCTTGGTTTATTATATATGTATCTTTTATATGACACTAAGCATATGAAACAAAGCGTTATATACTGTATTATGTTATGTTATACAAGTAGATAATAAATGTAAGTATTACCAGTGAAATAAATGATTATGTAGGCTTAATACTACTTTTAGTGAAAATAATTGTGGGGGTAAATAAATAAATATTTTGTGTGTGTGTGTGTGTGTGTGTAAATGTGTAGACACACACACATATGTATATGTATATATATATATATATATATATATATATATAGGAGAGAGAAAGAGACAGTTATTATTTTATGTATATATATATATATATATAATTTTATTTATTTATTTTAAACCATTCAAAGGTTTAGGGTCAATATGTTTTTGTTGTTGTTGATGTATTCAAAGAAATTTATATTCAACAAGGAACTAATTAACAAACTTAAACTTATCATTGAAAAGTGGCAGGAAAGAAGTACTAAATATTTATATTTTAGATAAATGCTGTGCTCTTTTGATTAAAGCATTCTGAGAAACTTTCACAAAAAAAAAATATTAAGCAGCACAATTGATTTTGTTAGAATTACTAATAAGAAGAAATGTTTCTTGAGCAGTAAATGTGCATACTAGACTGATTTCTAATGGATCATGCAACACTTAGGACTAGATTTATTCAGCTTTTCCAGAAATAAATTGCATATTATAACAATTATTTTAAATGGCAATAATCATTCACAATATTGTGTTTTTACTGTATTTTTGATCAAATCATCTCAAACTGCATACATATGTATGATACATGACACAAACCCACCAAAAAATAAACAAATACCACACTGGGATGGTGCTGAATAACAGCACGAGTGTCAGTCCTGCCCCGATTGAACGGACAAACATCTCATTTACTGGTATTCTATGGCATTACAGGGGATTGAACAAGATCTTAAAGGTTAATTCTGAATAAGCTTTGACCTTGTGCTTCCTGTTGGGAGGCGCTATTGCAGGTGTCTTACGGCAGAACATCAATAGTGAGCACCTGTGGGGTCATTTGAATAATCTGCTTAGCGAGTTGTGAGAATGTTGCAGGAGCTCGCTGAGCTTGCATAATTTCCCTGCTGTCTCCTCCACTGAAGATGCATGTCAACAACTGAGCTGAGAGACACTTTTCAAACTAGAATTCACAAGACATTAGTACACAAGGAAAAATATTGCTTTAATGTGTCGGTGGAATTAGAAGAAAAAAAAGAGAGGAGGGGGGGGGATCATGGGTAATTTTAGGACACAAATCACAATCCATCACAGACATGTAACATATCCCAGAGGAAGCTATGCTGCTTAGATGTTCATAGCGCAGGAGACAATTGAGTTATGTTTCATGTAAATATTCACTTTACCTCTAATGTTTCTCCTAAAATTCTTAAGTAGAAATAAATAGAAACAAATGAGACATACATTAGGCGTAGATCATTTAGTGTCGGAAGAATTTGATTAAAAAAATGTTTAGGTTTGTACTGAAATGTGTGATTTTTTATTGCAGACTTTGGTATCTTTTCAAGTTTGAGCATAATTTGAGATGCAACTCAAAAATAGACATATATGACATTATTAGCATCTATATAAAATTAATTGTTCCGAACATGTATGTGTTTCTTCTGCTGACGGTAGCCATTGACTTTTATAGGTTACCAACATTCTTTAAAATGTTTTCTCTTGCGTTCATCTGAAGAAAGAACCTCATACAGGTTTTGAACAACTTAGGAGTAAGTAAATGATGACAAAATTACATTTTTGGGTGGACTATTCCCACAAATATTAAATCACAAATATTAAAACTGTTATTTATGTTTTCTGTGGGATAGGCTAGAATTACAAACAACTGCACTTTGAGATGGAGAGGAAAAAGCGTTTTATTACTTGTTTTCTTTGAGGTTTTCTTTCATTTTATTTCCCCTTGTTCAATATACTGAATAACTTGTGCAAAAAATATTACAAAACAAGCAACTCTGTCCAAAACCAACATCAGCAGATTGACTCATAAGCAGCATCTCTTTAAGCTCAGTGTTTTCTCACAGATCTTTAAGCATCGGGTGAATGTGAGAATAAGAATGGCAAAAAACAAGCAAAAAGTCACATGAGAACAGGAAGTAGTGTCTCCAATAAACCACAAGTGTCCTGTCATGTGATAATGCCTGCCTCTCATGTTCATAAATCAGCGGAATGGCTCCAAATGGACAGACTAATTACTGACTGCTCAAAAAAAAAAAAACTGCTCAAAAGATTTTAAATATTAAAACTCAAAATTACTTGAAAAACATAATGATCAGTGAGTGATTGGGTTTTCAGTGAGCACTCAGCTTGGTGAATATGCCTGCACCTGTGTGCCTGAAATCACAACACCTACAGTGTTTACTGAAGGTCTGTTGACTAATGGCCCAAAAATATTAAAAACAGATGAATAAATCGAATACAATCAAGGAATAGGCTATTTCTTTCTAGTTACCTTAAATTATTAAAAAAAAAAATGTTTAAGACAATGTGTGATTTGGCTTAAGCAAATTGCCTCCAATGTGGAAATGATGAGACAACACAATTAACATAATTTGTTTTTTCACACATTTTCTAATTAATAGTTTGAGGTGTGCAACATTTTATATGTCTATTTCAAATGAATGCGTTAAACTTTCTATTAAAAATGTGTGTGTGTGTGTGTGTGTGTATATATATATATATATTTTTTTTTTTATCTCACTTTTTACAAAAAAAAAAAAAAATTAAGCAGCACATTTATTTTTAATATTGCTAATAATCAGAAATTCTCAAAAATCTTCATAGTAGTATGATTTCTGAAGGACCATGCAAGACTGACTGAAGACTGGTATGGTAATGATGCTGAAAATTCAGTTTGATCACATTTTAAAATATATTAAAATATATTCAGTTATTTTTTAAATAATTCTATTTAATGTAATGTAGCACTATCATTCCTGAAGGGTCCAAAACACAGACACAACTGCAACACAGCTTCTCTCTCCTAATCACACTTACACCATTCAAACATATTTCTAACATACCCAACAAAGTTTATATCCACTGTACGTGTGTTTTTGGATCACATTTCAGTGACTGCTTTCAACTGGCATGAAGTGTACACAGATTTGAGTAGTTTTCCAGCAGGAACAATGCATATGAAGTGACCCTCTCCCTCGCCCGCTGTTGGCAGCCTCTGTCTTCAGGCTGTTAATTGCACTTGGCATCTACATGATAGGAAGTCAGACTAAACTGCCTCCGTGTTCTGTTTGAGTCTGGCTCTTCCGAAATGCAGCGCTCACTAAAATAAAATCTGAACAGCGTGGCCACACACTTCGACTGTCACTAGCTTCTTAATAAACTCAAGTGCAGTAAGCAAAGCATCTACAATTAAGTAAATGCCCTTATTTAAACACCAGCCTTCTTTTATAATAAAATAAACTGAACCCACTTTTAAAAATGTGAATTTTTCGCAGGCTGAAGGTGTGTTTGGGTCATTGATTTAGCACATAAATCAGTCTACAGTCACCCTGCAACAATTACAGCGACAGAGATTAAATGAGCCAATCAGGAAGCGCCAATGTCTTTGTTCACCTCGCGTTATCTTCAGGGCCGTCATCACCCATAGAAACACAAAGCCTTTCTGTGATGGATGAATGTGCTACTTTTGCTCGCAAGGAAAAAAAAAATACACATGCAAGATTTGAGTTGTTATTTCATCAGCCAATCATAAAGGCAATATGGTCGCACTAAACAAAAGCCTGGCGATGCTCCAGCTGCACATAACAACTGTGGTTTCTCTTCTTCCCTCTTCAGTTCTGCTGCTCGTGAAAAAAAGGCCGCTAATTAAAATAAACCAAACACAATGAATGATGCTTAATGGCTCTAATTCAAAATAAATGCAGGGAGCTCGTTGCCGCCGCCATTGTAACAGGCTTAAATATCTAATTAATTATTGTTTGTTGGTGGTTAATCATGGAGGGGGACAAAAGCAATAACCTGGCATTGTTATCAGATATCGTAAACAGGTTATTTCCGGGTCTGCCGATAAAACAATGAGGGTGTATTAATTGCGTCTTCTGATTGAAAATGACCTCGATGACCCTTTAAGTTTTAAATAAGACAGCTTTCTTAAAGCAATTCGCTGCTTTGCTGAGAATTCTAGTGAAATTAAATGGTGATTTGCAAGGATATATTTTCTTCCCTGCAGGAGGTCCGGAGCAGGAGAATCCCATTTAACTCCCACTCTGCTACCTTTGACCTTGGCCCACTAATTTAAATTATATTACAAGTTAATCATGTCTATTTATGGTTCGACTTGTTCCTATTCCAAATTATATATTTTCATTGAACTGTCAAGGCATCATTTAGCAACGTTAATATTTAACTCGGATACCTCAAATTAATTTTCTCACTGCGATTTAAGCTAGGAGATGAGCTAACCCTCAACTTCAATAATTAATGACAATGGATTAAATACCTATAGTGTAATTAATGGGAGGGGTAATTATTTATGTTACGGTTCATTAGTCAACTTCCTGCAATGTCATTGCTTTGCTTACTATTATTACCTCGGATAGCTGTTAACCAGGCCCTTATTTTGATTTAGTGATTAAACGAATTGGCTGTGACTCGGTTCTGTTGATCTCAGGAGCAGTGATTGTGTCATATTCTGCTCCATTACAATCCCAAACATTTTCAACACAACGGCAGAGGCCCAATCATATTTGACAGAGTTATTGAGAATATGGAAATAAGTCGTTGCTAATGAGCAGATGTGAGCTTGGCAGCGGGAACGCTGGCTCTTTCTTTTTCTCTTTCCTTTTCTCCTCTATATCCAACCTCCGCTCTGTTTTCAGTTCTCTCACTTTCTCTCTCCATCGAGTCATTGAATTTCAGAAGACCCAGAATGACTTCAAATGATTTCCTGTGACTTGCTATCGATCTGTTTTGAATCCAAGCACAGTGCGAGGTGAGATGTGCGCTTCTTTCTTGTACTGGTCCGTAGTCTAACTCTGCCATTGTGTATATAATATAAAATTATTGGGCATTATGAACTACAATTAAAATAATACGCAAAAATTGTATATTAATAAAGATGTAAAACATTAGTGCATGATATTGAATGCTTTATAATGTTAACAAATTAAACATTATTATAATAATTAACGTAATATAATGAATTTTAACATTTCAGGGTGTATAAATGAACATTAGTGTATTAAAACATTAAACATTAAATAACACTAACCTAGATGAATAAATGATGACATCATATTCATGATATCAAACGAATTAACTAATTAACAAACTGAACCATAATTATATGATGTATTATGAACTAATAATAAATAATTAGATATAATGTTTACACACTAAATAATAATGAACAATAGTATATTTATGAATTAATATTAACCTAGATTAATAAATTATGTAAAAATAGTTCATGACATCAAATGCATTAACTAATGTAAAAAAAAAAGAAACACAATAACATAATATTCAAGGTAAGTATGAATTAACAAAGTTTCAAAACCAACTATACTGTATATTCTCCTAATATAATAATGTAACTAATATAATTGTAACTTGTGTAACTGAATAATATAATATAACGTAACATAATTATATTTTATAGAGATAGTCTGAGATAGTGTTATTTATTGACATGCTATTATAGTTTTGGTTGACATTTTTTAATAAATATTTGTAGTTTTAGTTACTGTTAATAACCCTGGTCTGAGATGTAGTAACTAAAGAGGTTAAACAATAAACAACTTATTTCTGAGTTTGTAAATAGTCATCTCGTTTTACACAGGTGCATATTTGTAGTACAAGACTAATTCCAAGCTTATTCCAAAATAAGGCATTGCAAGTGAGTAGTAGTTCCTAAAGTTTTACTGTATGACATTAACTAAGTAGCCTGCGTGGTGCAAACACCTAGAGGAAAAGCACATAAAAATTACGTGCCCAGTAGGAATCCAGCTGAACAGCAAGTGAGCGGTCTCACTACAGTGATGGCTAATGTACACCCAGGACAGGGTGTGCCGCGTGTGGATGCCAGTGGGGTGAAATCTCTGCTTGCCCCCTCTGTGTGATGGATGGGATTTGCCCTGCTCCATCTGGGCACGGACGGGCCACATCCATCATGTCCCCAACCGAGGAGGAGAATATGAAATTGCTCCCCTCAACACACGTCTCAACAATATGGCATCTTTACCCTCTCACCCCACTGGTATACAATATTTCCCATGTTTCCCAATTAACTTTATAATAACCAACTGCTGTCTGCAGAGGTTCAGTCCTGTGACACTGTCGTTATGAAGTCATTAGGTACGTTCCCTCAGTGTCACTGTTTAACTAGCTGACCCGGAAAGAACTGTACTGTCAACTATGCCCCTGCAGAACTACCACACATGCATTTGCAAAGCTCTTAAAGGGATAATTTACACTAAAATGAATTTAATAATGAAAAGGTTTTACTTACTTTCATGACATTTTTTCTACTGTGCAAAACAAAAGGAGATATTTTGTTGAATGTTTACGCTGCTCTTTTGCATATTATAAGTGAATAGTGACCAGGGACTGTCAAGCTACAAAAAAAAAAAAAAAAAAAAAAAAAAATCTGTTATGGACTATGCTATATTTAAGTGCTGCAACATGAAAGCTTAATGTAAAACACACACACACACACATATATATATATATATATAATGTTAGTTTGGGAAAATTATTGCAATAAAGTTTAATTTATTATTATTATTTATTGATTAAAATGTAATTTTTACATTTGGAAATGTTAACTTTTTAAATTATTATATTCAATAGTTGTCATGTTTTCCAAAATATGTTAGTTTTTTAACACAGATATTAATGAATATGTTTTTTGCTGTCATACCAGGTTTGACATCATTAATACCAAATATATTGTAAATTTTAAAATAGGGCTGCACGATATTGGAAAAAAAAATTGGGATATCTATTTTTTCTGCAATATATACTGAGATATGCCAAAAAAAAAAAAAAAAAACAACAATAAGAAAAATCACATGGGGCCTCATTTATAAAATGTTGCACAGAAACCATCCTAAATTTGATCTTACGATCACTTCTCTGATATGTGTACGTGTGAATCATAGAATGAATGTACGAACAGAAATCGTGTGCACATCTCTTTCAGATGTGAAATGAATCACGGATGATCTTGAACTTGCACGCAAATTAAAGGTTTCCGCTCTCTGCCTTGTAAACTCCTAATTTATGTAACTTACATATTAAATATCCCCAATCGTCATAATTTTGAGCAGTGAGCAGCAAGAACATCTTACATTTTCAAAAACCTGCAATACTCCAACATGAACTTTTTAGTGCGCAAGTCTGCTGCTCAGACCCTGACGTGATGCTAAGCATGTCAAAGACAGCTTTTATAAACATGAGCTTTGGCATGGATTTAAGCATACACACACACTACAGATATAGTCTGTGCATAAGCACGCTTTATAAATGAGGCCCCAGATGTCTTGAATAGCTCTATTTGAAAACAACAACAACAAAACAATCAATGATTGGGATGATTTTAGGTGAGTAAATCAGCACAGATAATAAACAAATTACAAGCACACTGAAAAAAATGTTATGTTGAATTTATTTAATTTTATTACATCAAGGGGTTGCATGAAATACATTTATCTAAATCCAGATATATGTTTTAAGTTGAGTGAATTAATATTTTATAAGTTGAGTTTACTTATATATTATAAATTGGTTGTACTTATATTTTATACATTGAGTTTATTCATCTCTTTCAGTAATATTTTACATTAGCTAAAGATGTTCCATGAAGATATTTGGCAAATTTCTTACCGTAAATATACCAAAACATCATTTCCAATATTCAGTGCTAAGGACTGCATTTGGACAATTTTTAATATTATTTTAATAAACCTCAGATTCCAGATTTTCAAACTAATGGTCCTAAACCATACATCAATGGAAAGTTTATTCAGCTTTCAGATGTTTAAATCTCACCCTTTTAACTGGTTTTGTGGTCCAGGGTGACATATGGCATGCTACACCTGGTTGATGTCAAAGATGTCAAATGTCATTGATTGTTATGAGTCTTTCAACCATTCATTATCATGCCAAATTTGAATGATTTTTAGTCAATAATGACGAAACTGATAATGACAATTCCAGTCTGGTTTTCAGCACCACATCTCTTTTTGTGGTTGACTGAAAAAGGAAAGTCATAGTGGTTTGGTAGAATATGAGGGTGCGTAAATGAAGATTTTCGGATGCCCTATTTCTGTAATGTCCTTAATAGTAGTCTAAATGAAGTAAATATTTGCATTTAAGTTTCTTTCATTAGCCATTTCACCAGGTGCTTAACTGACAGACTGTGACTCTATGCTGTCGTTTCTACATCAGCTTCAAGCTTAATAAAAATAATTATCTACTAGCATAACAGCATTTAAAGCAGCAGAACGCCACACTACATTTCTCGAGATATAAATATCCCACATCCTGAGCGTGTAATGTGTTTGTGCACATGCAGAAATAAGGGTGGCATAATTGTAAGGACATTGAAAGCTCTAATAGCTCGGCCTTCATAAGAAGTAATAACCAAACACACATTGACTATATTAGCCATCTTCATTTAGGAGCCTCACTAACAAGCTTCCGCAACATTGTGCTAATGAATCTCTGCTCCAGTGTGAAGGGTCTTTATGTTTAAATGCATGGGGGAAAAAAATATTATTTTTCTGGCAAGTCCATTTGCCTAATTTTTCAATGTAGCGATCTCTTTTAAAAGCCCAGAGACACAAACAAGACCTGAAGAAAATAATTTTCCAATTAATGAGTTCCAGTTCAATACTAGGAAAACAAGCTCTCATTTTGGGAATTAAAAGCTGTGGTGAGTCAAATGAGAGACAGAAAGGAGTGAGAGAAAGAGAGAGAGAGCTGATGTGTGAACATATGTTCTGCTGTCATTAGCTTTTCCATTATCGCTTATGAGAGCCGCAGCTGATTCTGTTGTTTATAGGCAAATGTCGCTCTAAATGATGATTTCAAAGAGACACTTATAAAAAAAATAATCTGTGAAAATCGAGAGCAAGTTGCGTTACAGATGCCAATGTGCTTATGAAGAGCATTTCAGTTATAAAAACCTAACATACGCTTTATATTTTCAAGGACAAACATGCTATTTGAAATGTTCCCAGTTAAAAGCAGGTACAGTCTAGTTTGCCATGCGCCTGGTCATCCACAAACAATGTTTCTGAAAAGCCAAGAAATATCAAAGAAAATAAAGACACTGTGACAGAACAGAGTAGGACGTTGGCTGTTGGCTATGAAGGACCTTTGGGGTTTAACGGCTGACACTTGACTGTCAGTACCAGAAACTTCCAACATCTGAGAGAGAGACATGACATATATACATCATATATGCATCGCGGGACCACAAACTGTCAACTGTAAAGCTAGTCTGACTTAATGCCCTTTAAATGGAGTGGGAAAAAAGCAGAAAAAAGCCCATGCAACTAACGTAACCTGACATCACAGTCACTGTCTTAGTGTTGGATATACGTTAGTCCAGCGCTTGCACTGAGGAATCGAAACTGAGGGCTTGTCAATGTGTCATATGCATTGTAGACGCAAAGTGAGTTACACAATCTTACACAACGCCGTGCAATCCAACAAAGACAATACAGCGTGTAAGCTGGTTACTCTGGATCAGAACTGTGAAAAAGTAACATCATAAACACTAAACAATTCAGTTCATATCTCAACATTTTTAAATTTTCTATTTTGAAAGGGGTCAATGATTTCTTCCTTGAACATAATGGAACTATATATATATATATATATATATATATACACACTACCATTCGAAAATATTTTTGAATCACACAGAAACAGTTATTTTAAATTGAAATAATATATCACTATATATATATATATATATATATATATATATTTCTGGATTTTTAATCTAATAAATGCAGTCTTGATGAGCAGAAGAAACATCTTTAAAAACCATTAAATATCTTACTGACCCCATATTTTTGAACAGTAGTGTATATATATATAAATTAATTTAATAATAATAAAAAAAAGTGTTTCCAATATAGATATTGGCCATTGCTTTTGCAAAAAAAACCAACAACTTGTTGACAGTTAAACATTTGTGCTACCAAGAGAAATACAAATAACTGCAATGTTTATAATCACTTTTTTAGAAATCATACATAAATAATGTTATAACTATTACAACTAAACATTATCACATAAATTACCAGTAAATATGAGCGTTACAAATCACTGTAAAACATATTTCAGGGATATCTTAAATGCATGTCCTACAAATTAATAATTGAATAACAATAAACCATTTCATTAATATCCAAAATTCACATTAACTTTGACAGCCCTAAATACAAGTAAATGAATAATTAATAAATAAATATGTGTTTTTGAGATTAACAAACAGTTAGTGTAGGCAGTGTTGGGACATGGGAGCAGCTGGAAAGGGCTCGGGCCTCCAAAAATCCCTCTCAGTCTTCTTCTCTCCTCAAAACGGCTCCTTCATTCGCTCTGAAAAGATGCAATCTCTTTTCAAACGGGCATGTGCTGCTGTGTTCTACTTTCGCATTCAACTTTCACAGCCCTTTGCTCGCTCTCTGGGTGTCTTGGCTCACGGATGGCCCGGGACCTCCCTCTGCGCCTCCCCCCCACAGTCGTTCTTGGTTTCTGAGAGACGTGTTGGCAAGCAGTGGGCAAATGGACAAATAAATGACTTGGCGAGGGGAGCGGGCACGGAGGGAGAGCGTGGCTTGCCGAACCCTCTTCCTCTCCAGCGGCAAATCAGTAGCAGGTAAACAAGTTTGGAAGGAGCGGAAGCGTGTACGGTTTGGCTGGGACTCCTGGGGGATTTCTTTAGAGGGGCTGGTGAATATATTCACCCTCTGAGTTGTGGGTCTATCTGCAAATGCACAGAGAGCAGCACGACCACCTGGCACATCAGCCCTCGCTCTTAACAAACCCACCATGCGTGCGCTGCCTCAAACTAAACACCAATTTAAACTTCCACACATGCCTATTACACAGCGCGAGTTTTAATCTCCTTTGATTAGAAAGGTGTACCTTTGATCTCGAGGGATGGAATGAATTTTCATTTCATCTTCATGTTTGGACCGACTGCTGTGTGATCTGAGAAAGTGGAAGGATGTGGTTGTGAGCTAATTAGACTTGACTTGATTCGAACGCATATGAACGCTTCGCGGATTTAAGGAAACCTAAATGCATAACAGCAATTAGTAATTGTTTATTAATAGTTTAACGATATCAACAAACTACTCGCTTGTAAGCTGATTGGAGGAACATATAGAGCATTTGAAACTGATGTACTTTCTGAGAAAAATAATAGCGTTGTGTTGTTTGCCTGCTGTTATGTGTGGTTGCCTGGGCATTGCGAGGTGGTTGCTAGGGCTGTCTGGATGGTTGTTAGGTGGGAGTTTATGGACTCGTTTAATTTTTGTGATCAAACTGTCTCATTTGTTGGGTAAAATGTAAGTTAGTTATAACTTTTTTAAAATGGAAAAGTCTGTTACAAATACGTGGCACACTGAAAACAAAAATAAAAACACACACAAACGGTGTAGAAACCATATTCACTCAGAGACTGGTGCAAAAACAAAACAAAACACATATAACACACTGAATTAAACATTACATTTTGACATGGAAAGAATGAAAACGTATATTCTTGTAAACATATCCCAACTAATTTTGTTTTATTTACTTTGAAAAGTAATTTTTATAGTTGTTATATTGTAATTTAGGTTATGTTATTAATGTTTTATGAGAACTGATAAATGGCTATTATTACAATTCTGCAATTAGTTTTGTCTAACAAATGATAAATAAAACACCTAAATTAATAGTTTTCCACATTGCAAGTGATCTAATTTTGAGATTTGATAAAGATCTCTTTAAACATTAAATTATTCATTTTGAGTGTTGATAATCTAAACATAAAAATAGGTCAAATAACCATGAAAAATTATAGCATATAGTATACAGTATCCACATATATATCCCATGGAAGGCCAAGAATTAATAATAATAATAAAAAAAGAACTCTAAAAAACAATTTTAGTTTACATTTACTTTAAAGGTTTAGTTTTTTAGCTTTATTTCTATTCTGTTGTATAGGCATCTATATAATAATTTTATTTTTTCCCTGGAAATCAAAAATTCCACCTAATTATTCTGGGAAAAATAAACATAATAAAAAAATAACAAATAAAATAAAGTAAAATAAAAAAAAAATATATATATATATATATATGTATATGCATTTTTATTTTGAAAAGGAGCATTAATCATGCATTACTATTACCTAAAATGTATGGATGGAGAGTCAGATTGCAATTATTCCCAAAAGCAAACCATTTCAAGCTGCTTTCCATGGCTTACACCTACATAAACTAAATTAAAACTGACAATGTAGCAGTTCCTAAATCCAGCGCTGCAAACCAACTAGGTGTAAAAACGTCCTAAAATACAAAATAATGTCAGAGACAAAAGCTTGTCCAGCCATCTCTCAGCACTATTACTGTTTTCAATTTAAACCAACTTAGAGGGGAAGCATGAACCCAAAGGAGGGATTTGCATCCCAGTGTGTGTGTGTGTGTGTGTGTGTGTGTAGCAGGTGTCATTAATGCCCTCCAGAGGCGATGGCAGACTGAAGTCTGGCTGATTGGGAGTCTCAGAGACAAAGAGCTCCAGGAGAGACGGGCCCCAGCCTGCAGTTATCCCCCCAGCGGGGAGCCACTATCTCTGGGTATGGGGCAGTCATTTAGCTTCCCTCCATCCATCCCTCCAATGCTCTCCCTACCCGTTCCTCTCTAGCAGCAGGTTAGTGATGGATTTGATTCTCTGATTGGAAAGAGGGCAATTTTACCTCAGCGGTGCCCCACATTTGCATAATGATTTGCATAAATCTCTGCATTTTACACCCCATCCGTCTCTTTTTTCGGTCTCTTCATTCCTTTCATTTTGTATCAGGCATTCTCCTATGACTCGTTTACCTTTTCCTCTTCCTCTCCTCCTCACGTTCATTATTTTTGTGGTCTTCTCACTTTCGCTCGTGTAACATCACCACACTTTCATGTTCCCGCCAACAGACAACACTCAAGAAACTTGACATGCGGCACTGGGGAATTTTACGCCGTAAGTAATCATCCAGAAATATCCGGCATAACATTCACTCCTACCCGCAAAAAAAAATATGGCACTTGCATGCGACCGACGAGATTTCTAACATCTGCCACGCAAACAGTTGAGGAATCTGAGCGTGAATTGTGCTTAAATGAGTTCGTAAAAATTTTAAACTCTATTGGCTCTCCACGCCGCTTTATATATCTCAGTGTTTTCCTCTGTATCTGTCTCTCTCTGCTTTTCTCTCGTCGTCATTACCATGGGAAAACAGCAGAAGTGGCAATTTAAAAGAGAAAAACATCTCTCTACCTGACTGAACACACAGATGAGTTTTAGGACGTGGCTGCCTTGTGTACACACACGCCTCAGTGGGCACACTCTTTCAATTTCATATTCAAATCTTCTTTACATGGGAAAATATGTAGGGCCTAATGAAGGCAGGGCGGATCTCGCATGCGTGCGTGTGTGAGAGCGCGCATTTGATTCATATCCATGTTTCATTACAGCTGACAATGACATGAAGCCACAGCAACATCTATTTTCTCTCTCGTATATTCTCTTACTCTTTCACAGGCGGGCTCATACGTATCACTGTGCAGTGAAGCAATAGGAACCAATGCAGTGTAAGGAAACGCAATGGATGATGTGAAACACCTCTTACATCACTTCAGTATAACCCAAAACAACACTATACGGTAAACACTGCATGCTAACACTAGCTTTCAAAGGTTTGAGGTCAGGAAGATTTGTTTTTTTTTCTTTAAATGTAATAAGGATGCATTACACTGATGAAACAACAGTAAAGACATTTATACTGTTAAAAGGGATTTCAAGTAAATGCTGTTGAACTTTCTATTTATTAAATAATCCAATTTTCCATTAAAATATTAAACAGCACAACTGGTTTCAACATTGATAATAAAAAAAAAGGTTTCTTGAGCATAGATTGTTTCTGAAGGCTTATGTTATGCTGAACACACAAAACAAAATGTGTATATATATATATATATATATATATATATATATATATATATATATATATATGAAAATAATTTACGGTAAGAAAAAAAACAGCAGTTGTGGTTACCAGTATTTTACAACACAGTCTCACTCCCAACTCATCACATATTGATGCTTGGTCAGGACCCTTACACTTCACTTTTGATGCACAGGGTACCCCTTAAGTGTCATTTTTCGATGTGCAGGTCCTTTAAATAAGAAAACCCTGGCAACAATATGCTGACACAAGATACTGGGAATTTTATCGTCATGATTAAATTATATGTTGGGTAATGCTATTGCTGCGTTTTGGGGCGTGATTGTATTATTTAAAGAACCACATGAGTTTTATTTGTATTACATTATTTACACATTTATAAGCACATAACCCAACACCTGCCGCCAAACCTATCATTTGTCAGTAAAACACAACATATAACAAGTAGATACAGCTACTGTACAGTCATTATTTATTCGGCTTATGGTCAGTTCTTGCAATAAATACCTGTGACTGCATTTATACTTTCCTGCATTTATATTGTTCACGTCGAAAAATGCCACTAAAGGGGTACTTTGAGTGTCAAAAAGTCAAAAATTTAAATCTTAACATACAGTATATACTGTAGAAGTTTCACAGTGTCATTCAAATAAACACTAAATGCTTTCAGGGTAACACACATGAAACTGAAATAATGTAGTGAACATTAATTTAACAATGAACCTAATGTACAAAACTGTAAGAAAAAAAAAATAAACATTGTTTCTTGGAAAAAACAAAACAAAAAAAAAAAACACATGAAATTTGAAATGTAACACAGGGAATTCTGGGAATTTTAATTTATGGTTATATGGTTTATGTTAAAAAAATATCTGAGACGATGTTGTATTTTACCGTAAATAATACCATAAGTTTATGCTGTTTTAACTTGTATAAACAGTACTAAACTTTTATTAGATGTAAACATTAGATGTAACATACCTAATATACAAGAAAAGAAGAAAAAAAAATGAAAAGAAAAAAAATTTAAAGAATGTCGATTTCTATCACAAAATTATCATACATTTTTTATGTATCAATGAGTAAGAGAAATAAATAAATAAAACTGATATTTTAATCATTTAATAACACTGTTATATCATAATCAGATTCCAAATTGAATCACTATGTCAAAGTTTTTCATTTATTTATTCAAACCCATATAGATTTATATAGAGAACCATGAAGAGAACCATGTGCATTTTAAGGCCGGAACACACCTTATTGTAACCTATGCATTCCTAACAAGAAGTCATTTGTATACACTGAAAAATATTTAATTTCCTATGTAATTAAAAAAAAATGGCAATGACATTTTCAGATTCCTTGGGCAACAGAGAAGAGAGCCGTTTTAAATTTGCACTTCATTCAAATTGCCCATTATCACTGTAAAATCTGATTACCCTCTTTTGTATTTTACATACAAACCCTGAAGCAAAGTACAACCAAATAACCAAAAACAAGTGACCTCGTGTCATCACCAGCATGGTACATACTGCCTATTTATAATTATGGGATATGGAAATAATAACAACTTTTCATTTGAATATATTGTAATAATATAGTTAACTGAAAACATGTCTGAAAACATGTTTTTCACTCACTTCTGTCTTGTACGGTTGTATCTGGTTGACCAGCACGGCCTTTCTGATGAAGCTGGTTTAACAAAGAAAGCTAAAATGGAGAAACCTGATAGGAACACCTGCATCCTAAACACAGATCAAGCCATTTGTTTCAACAGGGCCTCTGTTACCTACAGCACAGCTGAAGGTTGAGAATCACCTGCTAAATTTTACACTCATGTGTCAGAGCGAGTGGATACTGCACAGTATCAGGTTTACACAGAAACACACCTAACACACAAACCTACACACTGACTGAGCCTTTCATGTCCAGACATGCAGGACAGATGAAACTTACAAGTGTGCAATTACATGCATGGACACCCTCGTGTAAAACACACTTCCTAAAAGAGTCCTTACTACAGAAATATTATATACTGATTGCAGATTGAATGGTTTCAACACTTAATTACATCATAGTTGCAATAAAATAACATTTTATTAAAGTTTAAAGTCATATTATATGAAATTAGTTGAAATCATGAGTGATTTAATTACGACTTCATAATTTAGAATGACCTATTATACTTATTACCTATTACCATAACATATCTTTTTTCACAAAAGTAGATGAATGCACACTAACAGTGTATAGACGCTATATAAACTATTTAGAATTTGTCACCTGATATCACACATACATTAAGGTTATACACACACACAAACAAACAAAAAAGAAAGAAAGGCACACCAACACAAGCCCCTGAAGATTCAAAGACAGACTTTTCCAAAACAAAGCCCTGCGCAGAGGTGACAGTCTCACGGGACTATAAAGACCAACATCCACCCCCAGCCGCTCACACACACACACAGCTCTCTGAAGTCCCCTGGGTGAAATCAGGCAGTAATAGGCCTCTCTCTAGCAGGCAGATGCATTATTTAAAACAGTGTATGAGACACAGAGTGAGGGATGGGGGAGATAGTGTTGTAACCCGGGTCAAATATGCACTTAAAGAGTTTGAGAGGGAGTGTTTGTAAATGCGTTCATTCCCCTCGTACCATGCAGACCCTCCAGGTAGAGCGAAACGCCTCTCGGTTTTCACGCTGCGCCTCGAGGGAGCCGGCGTTCGTGTTACTCACACTGCTGAGTCTTGTAGTACAGTAAGTATTTCCGTGGAAAAAATGAAACGCTTCTGACAAGAATGCGCATGTACGCACGTGTGAAAATTTTCCCCATCGTCTCACACTCCGACACATATCCTCTGAAACATTTGCATGTTTACAACAGCCTAACATCTTCCTGTTCCTCAACAACAAAGGCAGAAAAAAACATCTTCCGCCTCAGATATCTCTCTCAGTCTGCGGCAGTGCTGGAAATCAAATCTTCACCTTTCTTCAGGTCCTTCCGAATCAACCGTCGCAAACCGCAAACAGACCAAAGCGTCTAGAAACAGGTTTTATGAAGCCCTCCAGCTGGGAACGGCAGCCGACTTCAAAAATACTGTTCTAGTCTCTCCAAGAGAGACACATGAAAACAAAAACTACATAAAAGGTTCCTCGCAGTTCCTTGTGCAGATTAAAGGAGATGAATTCTTGGCTGCCCTTAATGCACGTTTAAGCCCAGGCATAGAAATAGATATTAATTAAGAGCGTGTCTGGAAGAAATAGGCCAGAAAAAGAGCAGGGCTTTGAAGCAAAGCTAATCTTCAAAAGCCTGTGATGTTATGATGTTGCATAAGGCCACCGAGGATATTTTGACATAATGGGAACAAAATAAGTGGTTGCTTTTTTTTCCGCCTGTTTATGTAAATACCACATTTTGTTCGTGGAATTACAATCCGCTAGTTAAAAATCACACCAAAATACAGACGTAGCGTGTGATCATACAGTGCGAGCGGTTGGCTCACCTGAAAGAAGGGTAGAATTAGAGGAAATAACTGTGGAAGCTTTGAAAAATGCTCTTTCTCCTGGGATGCGGGCATGAGACGTACGCATGCACTTCACACATAATGAATTAATATGCAAATAAAGCAAAAACAGACCTATTCGCACAAACACACACTCACTACCCACCACCAACACCATTTGCCAAACGGTCCAATTTGTGAGATTTATCTGCATGTGCTGTGCAGATGGTGAAGCCAATGTGCAGATGCAACATGCATGACTTTTTCAAACAAACATACACGCACTATGATATAACCTCATTCTGGCCTCCACAGTCAAATTTTACTGGGTACTAAATTCTATATTGTATGTATGGGTACAATGGTCCTAAAAAGACATTTGAATATTTAAAAAAGTATAAATGTCTTTGTAAAATGACAAAATATCAAAGCAAGTAGCATTTGATAGTTTAGTATTTTGAAACAAAATCTGATTTTTACAAACAATAACTTAATAGTTCACCCAAAAGTGAATTCTGTTATCATTTACTCACCCTCATGTTGTTCCAAACACTTTCTTTCCTATGGGAACACAAAAGACATTAGTATCTATTAATATTGACTTCCATCATATGCACAAAAATACTTTCTTTATGCTTAAAATAATCATAAAAACAAAATAGTCATACAAATAAAGGCATTACATATACTGCATGTTTTTATCCTTTTTATTATTTATAACATTTTTTGGACTTTATAATTTTATAAAAATATAAAAATATTTTATAATATTTTTAGGAAGACAAAACCAATGATGTTGCATTCCTTGTGGTAGTTTTCCTGAAATCATAAGTCAAATTTAATTAGTGTATTAAATGTGTAAAATGAGAATAAAGTCAGATTTTAAAATTCTTATTTTATTTTGTATTTTATTTATTTGCTTATTTTGCTTACACTTAAAATGCAAAAAGCTTTTTTTCAGCCAAATTAAAATCTTGTGATGCAAAAACATTTAATTTAAAGTATATTTAAACTTGATTGTTATTATTAATAATAATAATAATAATTCTTTATTTTATTATAAATGCTTTATTTTATTTATAAGCATTTCAATATATATATATATATATATATATATATAGAAATGCTTATAAATATTTGAAAACATTTTTTTTATTTTAAATAAATGTTGTTGTTTTTTTTAATAATGTTTAATATTACAGTGTTTTATGTGCGTTCTCATAACCAACAAATTGACTTGTCCCCTGATTTCTCTTCACCCTTGTGGCCTCTGCATACATGGGATGACATTATTTTAATTTCTATCACCAAAAAAATAAAAAAAGAGGTAAAAGACGAGACGAGAGTGTCAGGCCACCACGATTCAAAGGAAGGGTAATGAGTTGTCATCCAAGATCTGCCATACCAATCTATGCCACATCCCATATGACTTGTGTGTTGAGCAAACCAAGACCAAGGCTGATCTCCCTGAATAGAAACCGGCTACTGTAATAATCTGGTGAATAAACTGAATCTAATTGGCTCCTCGAACGACTCTTTATTATCAGTGTGACTGCACATTGTCTCAATTCTCTCTAGAAAGTGGAGATTTATCAAGCACATTTACATCCTTCAGCAGGAGGAGCTCAGCTACCAACTAAAGTGAACACTCCCCTCCAGCCAGTCCTTTTCACTCTAATTCTCATCAATATGACCCTATAGTCAGTTAGACAGTGTGCTTGCAGTCTTCAATCACCGTCAACATCTATAAAAGAACCTCAGAGCTAGAAATCAAACTTTGCTTAACACCGTCATCCTCAAACAGATGAGTTTAATCACTCTTTGTCTGCCTTAAGATAGTTTATGGGTTTTATCCAGGATTTCACATTTTGAAGCTCTATTGACGTAGAGCTGCGTTTGTCTGAGTGTGCATTGTGGCTATTGACCAATGAGGTTGAGACGTGTCATTAGAATCCCATTAGGCCTTGTGCTCCCCAGAGATAACCTATGACCTATCGATTCCTTTGCCTCCTTCCCAAGAGCCCTCCACAGACAACTCACAATACTAGCAATACCTTAAAAGAAAAATGTTAGTCAGGACTAAACACATTGTTAGCATTGTTAGCAACAGTTAGCTTTTCGAAGAAATAAAGTGTATCTAAAGTCCAAAATCCCAATGTAAGCAATATTTTGCTAATTTAACAGATGCTAAACTCTTAGTTAGCAATATTTATTTGTTTAAAAGTAACTGATTCTATCTAAAGCTAATACTTCAGAGCTTTGGATTTGTTAGCGATGCTTAAAGAAAACTGATGCAATCTAAAACAAAATGCACATGGTTAGCAATATTGCTTTACTAATTAGCAGCTCGGTGACAGGAAAATAAATACAAAATGGGGAAAGGGAACACATATGGATGAATTGAAGAAAAATGGACGCTGGGAAAGAGTCTGGGATTGATTTGAGAGGACATAAGGGGAAGTTTGTGTTTATAGGAGGGATATTATCTGATCCCTATATCCTCTAACAGCCTGCACATCAGGCTGAGTGCCATCATTGAGAAAACTCTCCATACAATGTTTCCACCCTCTCGAGAAAGAGAAAAATTGCTAGGTTAGATGCAGTCAATGTAGAAGAAATATTGAAGTCTGAAATGCAATCTAATTCTAAAGGGAGATACACTCAACAATAGGGTGACCAGGTTTTTTTAGGCTCAAACTGCAGCAAAAGGGGAAATAATAACAGGAATGATGCTCATTTCAAAAGATGTGCTGTGCTTCATGAAAATGGGAGTCATTTTTAGTGTTGTTCCAATCCAATCTCACAGGAAATGGTAAACTATTTTATGATACGACTACTACTCCATATGAATGCAAAAACATACAGTGTTTGAAGACCAACCTCCCCCCCCCCCCCCCAACAACATTCCTAAACATTAACCATCAACTGGGTGTGAGCGGGTCATAAAAAAACAAACATACATATTAAATTTCCGAATTTATTTGAATTTAGTCACTAATGCACCAAAACTTGAAATAATAAAATAAATAATTTGTGCATTGTAGTGTGAACTGTGAAAATGGAAGCTTTTAAAATATTTACCTGTTATCATTTCATTTCATACTGTTGCTAAAGATATGTTACTTTGTACACTCTTCATGTTACGGATTTAGCAAAGTGTGACTCTCTTCACTAGATATTGGTATCAGCCACTAAAACCTCTATCATTCAACCACAAGGAATGATATCAATTATTCACGATTATCTATTTCCTCACCAGAAGATAAACTACCTAGATGCACTGTGATTTTCGATGTTTCGGCTGACTTTGTCTCTTTCTCTCACACATTGACTGTGAGTCACACATCGACTTGATCATGGATGGAATGAGTACATGTGCTGAGCTATGTGATGGCTGTGGTCTCTCTCCCATTCACACACACACGCAGAGAGTGGGCAGATGTCCTACAGAGTGGAGATTAGGTTGATATGGAGAAGGAGCTCTCTGCTGAGAATCAAATGGAATCAGAGTCTCTCCACCTACCACCTGCAATCAATCCTGGGGAAGAGCTTCATCCTCACCGCACAATTACAATCAGCCATATTCAGTATCGGGTTTGTCCTCTTTGTTCCTCATTATCGACTACCACTCAACTCTGTGCACTCAACCTCAATAAAACGACAGGAAAGCCACTGGGAGAAAAATGGACGTGGACTGACAATCTGAGGGACTTGAGTGGAAGTGCAGGCCAGATATAAGAGAGCTACCCACAAGAAATGGGCGGGAAGAGAAAATAATTGGAGTTTAAAAATTGGGGGTTTAAAAGATTGCATCCTCATTTTACATTCAGTCTGGCCATGGCCAGAAAAGAGAAGTTGTAACCTGCTGGGATAGTACTGTTAGAGGAAAGTCGTTGGTAAAATATACACTTGTGTGAAAATTGCTCTATAAAAGTTTAAGAAATACTAAAACTCTACTTCACTTGTTTTTTATTAGTCCACAAATTAATGGCAGAACAGAAACATTACAAATGATATATCTTTACTGCAATTGTTTCTCTAAAAGAAAGCGAACTGAGAAAATAATCATAGATTACATTAAATGACCCTAAAACTGCAATGTGCTGTGACCCTGTGACCCAACAGGTAGTTTTGAAAAAGAAATAAATATGAAAAGTAAATTCACCACAAGATCAGACTGGGTAACACTTCACTGTAGACTCCCCGTGCCTCAGTTAACACATATAAAGTAACAATGATAACATAGATAGAGATAAGATAGTACAAGTATGTCATGTTTGGAAGTCATGACAGAAGAAAGCCTTTTCTATCTAAAAAAAAAAACAAACAAAAAAAAACAAGCATGGCAGCATGGTTTAGGTTTGCAAAGTTGCATCTGAGCAAACCATATGTCTTCTAGAACAATGTCCTTTGAACAGACAAAGCCAAATTTGAGATGTTTGGCCATAATTCACAGTGCCATATTTGTTGAACACCAAAATGAGCATATCAGCACAATTCCTTCATACCAAAATTCCCAAATACTACTGGACGGCGGATGATTTATAGCCACAGGACTTGGGCACCTCACAGTCATTTAGTTGACCCTAAAATCCTACTAAAGTATTCTAGAGACAAATGTGAGGCCATCCATTCGACAGCTAAAGCTTCAGGTCATGCAACAGGACAATGATCTTGAGCGCACTAGCAAATCTACAACAGAACAACTGAAGAGAATCAAGGCCCATCAAAGTTCAGATCCCATCCTGACTGAAATGCTGCGGTGAGAGCTGTTCATAAACAAACGCTCAAATTACGTTATAATTTTAAAGCTAGAAATATTTTTGTTACAAAAACCCATCAATCTGCTTCAAAGGACATGTGATAAACCAACACAGTCTCATATATTCGTACGAAGTGCCAAATTTGTGCCAATTCGTACGACCTCACTCGTACGATTTCGTACAATTTGTCTAAAACCACGTGATGTGGGTAGGTTTAGGGGCTGGGTTATGTTTAGGTCATTCGTACAAATTCATAAGAATTGGCATCTCGTAAAATACGTACGATTTAGAGTAAATAGTATGAATTCGTACGAGTGAGGTCGTACAAATTCGTACGAAATAGCCAACTCGTAAAATATGTATGAATTGCCGTGAGATCAGGATGGATAAACCCCCGAAGGTGCGTAGGTTAGTTTTATGTCAAAGTACTTGCTGATATATCCGATTTACGGCGCTACAAAATAATGGGCACTATTCACCAGCATTACCAAGCTTGGAAGAGCCAGGATAATAATAAAAAAAAAATCAGATTCAGAAATTCAGAAAGAAAATCATATACACCTAGAATGGCCTCATGGTGAATATAATAATTTTCATTTTCGTATGATATATTCCTTTAAGGTGTTTTCACGTGACTGTATAGTATATGTATATATATATATATATATATATATATATATATACACAAGCATACATTTTTATTTGAGCTTTACTTATTTTAGTACATCAAGTACACTTCATTATGACATGGTAATTTTTAGAATGTATGCCCTAAACATTTTAAGTATAGAAATGATAGTGATTATAGTGATTCAAGTGATTATATGTACAGAATGCATATTTAAAGTATTTCTGAATAATTAATAACTCCAGACAAAAAGGAACATAATATCAATGATCATTTAAGTTTACTAATTGGCAAATTTTCAAACAGTTTTCATTAAATGATCTGAGCTATAATACTTTGATTTGATACTTATAATCCTACTCGCCTTATTTGTTTTTACTGTATGTCTGCTAAAGAAACACTGAAATGAAACAAGTGAGACTACAGTCTCCTGGGCTGTGACAGAGCAATAAAACTTCCCTCTGGGAATCTAAAACTGTGTTTAGTGTTTACTTTCCAAAACAAGCGGTGACTCACTCTTCTGGAAAAATGGGTAAGAGAAACATTGCCTTGGCAATGAGAAAGCATTAGCACATAAACAGGCAAATGCTACATACAAACCCATGTCTAATGGATGTGAGAATACACAAACTGCACATCCCAGATGCCGTTAATATTCTCTCTGTTGTTCAGTCTGTTTCTCCTCTGCTCCTCGATCGCCCTCTCAAACAGTTTTGGCCCGCAGGAGTGTGTTGTTTACTAACCACAAGGGACTCTGTATCTCGCAGAATGCTGACTACAGCGGTTTCACACACAGGTTTCACAAGGCAGAGATGTGATAGGCCCGAGGCACACACACACACACACACACAAACACACACAACCAGAATAACAGAGGAGCATTAGCATGAAGAATAGAAAAGATAGCAGTGCTCAGAGGTAAGGAGCAGCTCTAACGAAGCAGTGTTGCCAGGAATAAAAATAAAAACATGCGAGAAGACACCTGTGGAAAAGAAAGAATTGTGTTTTTTCTCTATAATAAGCAATGTGGAAGGAACATTATCAGAGAACAGATGCAGCACAGAAAACTAGACTGAAATTTCCTAAAGCAAAAACATGTGCATTCAAGGAAGCACAAAAACAGTGTTGTAGTTTTAGGCAAGTTTAGGATTTAAGACATTATGAAAACCACAAACCTTCTGGCTTGGATTACTGCCAGAACTAAAGTCAAGTTTGGGCGGATTCAGAATTATATTCTCAACTGACATGTACTTGTGTCATCATGAGATACTATTAAAGTTTTGTTAGTTTTGGTTCGGTTTATTGCAATATGTACAGTATATGTATGTATATATATATATATATATATATATATATATATATAGCTCAACAACACAGTCTCACTCCAACTCGTCACATTTTGACGCTTGGTCAGGACCATTTTGCATCGTTTTTCGACGCTCAAGGTACCCCTTTTCAGGCACAT
>JAUCMS010000038.1:5823913-5835706 GCA_032357445.1 Enteromius radiatus
GACAATTTAAGACCTTAATTTCACGGATTTTAATTTAAGACATTTTAAGACTTTTTAAGGACCCGCGGGAACCCTGTGTAAACAAATAATAATTAAAAGAAAGAGAAAAAAAAAGTGTGTTATACATAATGGAAAACTCACACTGGCTTTGAACAGGAAACAAAGAACTGTGTTTTAATACAAATTCACAGTAAATAATTTTCCAAGATGAATAAAATATAAATGCATGAAATGAATTTGAGCAGTCTCTTCTTAATCATCATCAAATTTGATTTTTTTCCCTTGGAATACTGTGATTTGTGATTGCTGCTCCTTTCTCTTCTTGCTTGCCTCCCATGAGGGATGGAGGGCCTGCTTGGGTGGGTCTGACATCCTGCCTGGTGGACCTCTGGGATTCCTCTTCTGCTCATACGGTGGCCTTTCCCTCATTGCCCCTGAAGGACCCGCTTGCTTTTGTTCAACACCTTTAAAAGTCTCTCTTTTGGTTTTGAATGGACCCGTCCTCCTGTCAGTGCCAGGGTCTTGGCCTTTATATTGAGATGCTTTCATCCTACCCTCAGGACCTTTCCTCTGGTTCTGGAATCGAGGAGGTCTTGGACCATCACTGCGAGAGCCAAACTTTGCTTTCTGAGAAGACACGTTAGATTTGGACAACACTGAGCAAAACACAGATTGGAATTTACCAAGGTTCATCTCATGGGGTTTGCCAGTGGCCTCCTTGTCAGTTTTCTGAAGCTCGCTCTTTTTCTCCTCGACTTTACTTTTCCGTTTCTTGAATTTGCTAACCTTGCCCAAAAAGAAGTCATCATCATCACTCTCTTCAGACTGAGACGACTGCTTATGGAAACGTTCCTCTGTGCTATCATCAAAATATTCCTTCTCTTCCTCCTCATCTGATAAATCACTCTCTTCCTTGTCATTTTCTGCTTCAACCCTCTTGGTCTCAGGTAGGTCTTTTTTCTTTTGTGGCTTTAAGGTGGCCTTCATTTCTTTGCTTGCTTTGCTAATGTTCTTCTTACTTACAGTTGAAATCTTTCCAAGAGAACTTTTTATATTAGGAGCCGTGGCCTCTGCTTTCTGTGATTTAACTTCAACACTTTTGGGTTTTTTTGGAGATGTTGTGATGATCTTGGAAGGTGGCACTATTACAAGATCAGAGTCTTTACTTTCTGTTGGCTCTGCAACACTAGACGTAAGTATCTCAGGGTTGGAACTGTTCAGTTTTTCCTCTATCACATCACCCGTCACTTTACTGTGATCACCAATGTTCTCATTTGGTTTCTCATCTTTCTCACATTCCTCTTCAGATTCTTCATCCTCCTCAGTTTCCTCTTCAGATTCCTCGTCTTCCTCTTCAGATTCCTTGCCTTCCTCGGGCTCCTCTTCAGATTCCTCTTCTTCGTTGGTTCCCTCTTCAGATTCCTCAATTTCATTCTTGGACTGCACCGTATCCAGTTTCTCCATCTTCTTCTGCTCTGCCTTAGCTTTTTCTTCTTTGATGGCTTCTTTGACCTTCTGGAGCTTGTTGAAGAATCGGGAATGTGTGGCGATATGTGCAATGGCTCTGTCCACTGGGCTTGCCTGAGAGTCCTGCAAAACCTTCTCAAAGTCAACATTCTCCCGAAGTGCAGTCATGGTCACCCGATCCAGGTTAAGGCTCCTTAAAGCCTTGATTTCTTTCATGATTTCTGCTGCTTTTTCTTGGTTTTCCTTCACCTCAGATTCCTGACTCTTCTTCTTCTTTTTCTTCAGAGAAGCCACTTGCTCTGCCATTTTACTGATGATCAGCACCCTCGTCCTCTTCACTTCCTTTCTCATCCTGATCACTTCCTCTGGGATGCCCACTGTTTCAGATGATTTCTGTAAGAGACATTTCAGAATAACCTTAGAGTAAAGAATACTTGACTGTAATACTGTTTACAGAAAGAGTAAATAAAAGCATTTGTTTCAACAGAATAATTAATCAATAAAGGGAAATTATTTTACTATTTACTTATCTTTATTCCAAACCTGTATTCTGTTATTTTCCAGGTAACACACAATTTAATTTCTGAAGTATGTACAGTACCTTAGCTTTGGGGTCACAGTTGTGTTTAATTTCAGTAGAGCAAAGAGAATCTGTTCTGCAATTGTCATTTATCAACAGCATATTGTGAAGGTTCTTATTTACACTGTGCATACAATTTTATCTGCATCATAATTGTTTCACCATAAAGGGTTAGTTCATCTAAAAAATTGAATTCATTTCTTAAAGTCATTAATTACTCACCCTCATGTCATTCCACACCTGAGAGCATTGTGACCCTGCATAGACAGTAATGCATCTGAAAAGTTCCCAGACCAAGAAACATAGTAAGGACATTGTTAAAATAGTCCATGTGACACCAGTGGTTCAACCGTTATTTTTAATGAAGCTATGAGAATACTTTTTGTGTGCAAATAAAACAAAAACCATGGCTTTGGGCACATTTCAGATGCATTACTGTCTATGCAGAGTCAGAAAGCTCTCAGATGTCATCAAAACCATCTTAATTTGTTCTCTTAAAGATGAACGAAGGTCTTATGTGTGTGGAACGACATGAGGGTAATTAATGACTGAATTTTCATTTTTGGATGGACTAACCCTTTAATCTATGGCCCTGACAATGCAGTGGTTTGAGGATGTTGAAAAGATGCTTAAATCCAGTGTTTTCTTTGAATGTGAATCGATCATATACACTAGCATTCAATTTGTCCACAGGCTGCATTTATCTGATGGAAAAAAACATAAAAAAGTAATATTCTAAAATATTACTAAAATGTATAATTGTGTCATTTATAATCGTACCAACTACCATTGAAAATAACAGTTATTAAGAATATATTTTAAAATAAAATTTATTCATGTATTTTTACTGTCTCCTGATCATGTAATATGCTGATTTGCTGCTCAATAAACTTTTTTTATATATATATAAACAGTGTTGAACAGTTGTGCTGCTAGGCAATTTTGAGTAAGCAATGATGCATTTTTAGCAAATTCCTTGATGAAAAAAAAAAACAAAAAAAAACCCAGCATCTATTTAAAAGAAATTTATGTATTTAATAATAAAATAAAATCTCACCGACCCCAAACTATGACAAATAGTGTATCTGGATTTAACTATTCTTAACTAAAACAACAAATATACTTGATTTCAACATCAAATCCCAGGTTTCAAATATCTTTTTTTTCTTGCAAGCAAACACTGCTTTTCAGATTTACAGGTTTTCCATTTTCTGGCTATTTTTTCTATTTTTGTTTAGAAATCCATTTTGCCAGATTACAGTAATGTCGTTGGCATGGTTTTCACTAATGACATTTGGTCCTGAGATACACATCTTACCTGACACAATGGAGAAATATTTTGAATTATTTGAAAGCACGCAGAGGGAAATATTTTTTGTTAATAGTGACTATCATCTTCTTTTCTACACAAATCTATATGACATCAAGGGAGAAGATAAGATTGTTTAAAGATTCTTCAGAAATGTATCTTTTGTTTTCCACTGACAAAATAACAACATATGGGTTTGGAAGAACATGAGTCTTAATAATCTTGGGTGAAACTTGCACCACTTCAACCCCTTCACCACTTCAAATACAAATACACTTACCTCAACTGTTAATAATTCTTCCTTCTGGCACTGATTGGTCTGTTCATTTATTGTCACTACACTCGTCTTGTGGCTCTCCTCTGTGGAACCATGAACCTCCTGTTGCCTGTCTTCATTGGTCTTTTTATCATCCTCTTTCAGTTTCTCATCATCTTCATCGCCTGACTTCTCTAAACCCAATTCATCATCATCGCTGTCTGCTTGTGACTGATCTAGTGACGTGGAATTTTCTGCATTGTTTTTTTCTTGTTTTTCATCATTTAATGCATTTATTCTCTCTTCTTTGAAGGCCTTGATGGCTGCCTTTATGCTCTGGATTTTCTTGCTGAACTCTGGGTGTGTGGCGACGCGGGCGATGGCTCGTTCGGATGGGCTGGCCTCTTTATTCTGGCACACTTTCTCAAAGCTGATGTCCTTTTGTAGGGCAGCCTTGGTGATACTGTCAGGCAAGATGGTCTTCAGCTCATGTATCTCCTCCCGAAGTCTGTTCGCTCGTCTGCGGAACTTCTTCAAGACTGCCTCACTTCCTTTCTTCTTCTTCAGGACTAAGATCTGACGAATGATTTTCCGGATGAGGAGCACCTTCACCCTTTTGACCTCCCCCCTCATCTTGACCACCTCATTGCTGAGGATCAGTACTCCAGGCATCTTTATGTACTCTCAAAACTGAAATAAGAAAAGCAACAAGTAGTGTTAGCATGATATTGAAAGATTTTTATATTCATTTAATTATTTTTTATGTTTTTAACATCATCCTCATTAGGTCATGCTTAAGCATTTTCCATTTTAGCTCTAGGATGTTACTTGCTGAGAAACACAAGGACTGTGTCACAGCAATACTACCACAAAAATATTAATTTATCTTAACTAAACCATTCTTAAACAGAAATAAAAAATAAATTGAAAACAAAGGAAATGTAATTGAAATGACAATAATGACAGTATATAATAACTTTAATAAATAAACTAAATATGCACTGCACAGTGGTCATATTGCATCATAATTGCAGTGATGTTTGTGTACATCATCTTAAACATTTTGACAAAAACATTTCTTTAAGAGTTTAAAACACTTTACTGTATGCACATTTAAAGACAAGTGGAATGTCGCTAAAAATGCTTAGTGTGACGTTATTTACATACACGCAAAATAGTCACATTTAACATCGCAACAATGCAATCGCAAAGCCATGTAAAACGTTTGTGTACGTGAATTTTTAGTAAAACTGAGGCCTCTGTAATATTATGCAACGTAAATATGATGCCGACCTGATCAGATCAACACTAATTTGTGATTTACAAAACAACACACGCAAGCATTGCTAATAAACACAGATATAACCTCCCCACAACGTTTACTTCCAAAATATGTTATTAAAACAATAATTAATTCTCGAGACATGTCTAACAAGTTGTTGTTTCTTCTCATTCAGCTCAAGCATGGCTGAAGGCATGTGTTGAAGGCATCCGAAGTGTTCTATTTTAAAACACCATATTTTACACAATATGCCACCATTTTTACTTCAGTATTATTATACAAACTATCACATTCGCAAGTCATGTCAATGTCAACACTTACCTTTACAAAATAAACACACTAATCAGAACGAAGACTTGTCTGCTCAGGACGCCGCCATCTTGCCTTTGGAACGTAGTGCAGAGCGTACGACGTCGTTACGTCACTAGGCGTCCAGAATAAAAATGGGAGGGCCTCACGCAGACTGTTTTTATTTATTTCTTTGTGTCTAGTGGAAAGAAAACACTGACAGCCCTGCATTCGCGTAGCGATGCGCATCAGTATTAGGACGGTCACGTAGTTTTCTCTCGAGTGTTCAAATTTACAGGAATCTAAAGGGTGGAGAATGAAGCGGCGCAATGCGGATTGCAGCAAACTCCGTCGCCCGTTGAAACGGAACCGTATCACCGAGGGTATTCACAGCAGGTACGGACGGAGAAGCTCCCGAGCACTGACCGCACCGTAATGGCGTCTCTGAACTGAGCGCTGCTGTTTATGAGCTGTCACAGTCAGATACAGATGACAGCTCAGTGTGATCCTTCACTCCGGCCTGAGTGTGTAGCATATGCGTGGATGCTGGCTTTTGTGTATCATCCTTAGGCTTCAGTAGTGTAGAATACGAAATAATAAGCATAAGCATAGCTGGTCATGCCATGAATGTTCTTATATGTCTTTCATGGCCATCATCACAAGATCCAGCTTGTGCAATTTGTTCTGGATCATGGTAGCTGGTGTATAGCTGGTCTACCAACTACAATTCAAAAACAGCTTGACCAACTGGTAGCTGTTGCTGGTCCACCAAGAAAATAACTACAAAGCTTCAGCTGGATCTTACAGTAGGGCATTGAGATGTCTGATGTTGATATCACGTTATTGAAACGTTTTTGCTACCTGCGCTGTTTTCCTCATTTGTTGGGTTGTTGTAGTGAAAGGTAATCCTATACATTTTAGACTGTTCTTGTTATAGAAATGTTTAGGTTAAACCCTGTGGGACTAAATCCTTCTAGTTTTGGTTAATTCCACATGATACTGTTGACCGTGGTCCCATCTAAAAAAAGTAGTATGTGTAAACTACCAAAATCTGCTCTGTCAAGACCTTATTGGCTGAGTATATTTGAATAGTTTTTAATACATGTGGCCATGGACCACAAAACCAGTCATAAGCGTATATTGTGTTAATTTAGAATTATAAATCAACTGAAAGCTGAATAAACAAACTTTTCATTGTATGGTTTGTTAGGACAGAACAATATTTGGCAGAGATACAACTATTTCAAAATATGGAATCTTGTTTCATAAATTTTAAATATTGAGAAAATCGCTTATAGAGTTGTCTAAATTAAGTTCTAGCAATGATTTATGAAATTTACAAAATATATTCTCGGAACATGATCTTTATTTAATATCTTAATGATTTTTAAAAGAAAAATCTGTCATTTTGACCCATACAGTGTATTTTTGGCTATTACTACAAAATATTCCTGTGCTACTACTTATGACTGGTTTTGTGGTCCAGGGTCACATACGGGCCGGGGTTTCCTGCACTTAAGGGGGAAAAAGCCTGGAAGAGTCATGGAAATGTAAAATGTTAAAAGCCATTGAAATGCCTATAGTGCAGGCAAATTTCTGTGATTGTGGAAGCTCACAGAAGCAGGCTAGTTTATAAAATGTTGTCTGTTTAGAGACTTTTGCACACATGTGTAACAAAATGAAAATTTAATAATGTATTTTCAAAAAATATTTATTTATTGATTTTTATTTAGATAAAATTCACAACAGACATATTAATAGAAACCCTCCATAAAAGTTGTTTTAAAAGTGCTTACATGCACGCACTATGGACAATCAAAATACACTTCTAAAAAGGATTTGCACAAGATTTTAATAATGAATTCTTATGTTTCTTCTGATTTGTTTTGATCTGGCAGTACCTTCCTGTACCTGAAGTTTCTGGTCGTTTGGGCGCTGGTTCTGCTGGCTGATTTTGTGCTGGAGTTCAGGTTCGAGTACCTGTGGCCTTTCTGGCTTTTCATCAGGAGCGTTTATGATTCCTTTAGATATCAGGGACTGGTGAGTATTTGATCTCTCTGTGTTTTGTAATTGAGCAATTAATGGCTCGCTCTTTGTTTGATTCTTTATCAATCAGCTTTATAAATGTCCCCGAGCCACGTGTTCTACACAGGCTAAATCGATCATCTCTGCACTTCTCATCTGATTTCACAGGCGTTCTCTGTGTTCTTTGTGTGTGTCGCATTCACATCAGACATCATCTGCCTCCTGTTCATCCCCAAGCAATGGCTGTTCTTCGCCGCCAGCACGTATGTCTGGGTACAGTACGTGTGGCATACAGGTAGGTCAACTTTGCCCAAGCTCCATCTAACTTTCCATGAGTATCATTTTAGGAGTAAGGGCCCTTGCACACTGAGAAAATCCAAATTTTTTGGTTTGATTTTTTTTTTTTTTTTGTGTTCGTCAACAGACAAAATATATAGAACATTTTTCAACATACAAAACATTCAAACTCAGTGTGCAGTGGTTTTAAGGCCGCTTACACACTATAAAGTTGATTGAATTTTAGAGCACATTAAGAGAACACATAGGAGAAATGATTTTGTGAAAGCAATGCTCTATCATGTAACCGAAAGCTGCACAATCTGCCTCAGATTCATAATATGATCACGTCTTCTTAATTTGCTAAAGGGGAGCCATGCAAGACAAAGACATAAACATTTCCATCATTTTACATTAAAAATAAATTCACTCTGATATTAAATGCACTAAATTAATGAAAAGCGACAGTAATGACATTTTAAAATGTTATATATTAAATTATATTGATATAAATATAAATGCTGTTTTGTTAGGGGGTCATGAACTTTCTTTGTTTTGTTTTTTAACTGTTCTCTGAGGTCCACTTATAATGTTATCAAATTTATTACACCAAAAACATAATTTAGAAGTAGTAGGCTATTTTGTGTCCTGTTTTAGACTTCCATTGGCCAGTGAAAACATCAAACATGTGTATCTACTTGTGCTTCCAGAATCCCAGTTTACTGTTTTCTTGTTTGATTTCAATTTCTCTCAACATTTCTGTCAATGAAATGCTCTGTCTGAAGTTTGCTAGCGTGTAAACACCTAAAGCCTTTGTTGCAGATTATTCATTGGCATGATTCAGGAGCAATCTGCTAAATATTATGCAAGTGTTCACTTTTATAGCAGTTGCTAGAAAGGGTGGTGTTGAAAAGGCTTTTCTTATGCAAACGATTCAATTTAAATCTCTCTGAATATTCCTTTATCTAAGTGTTTGATGATAGCTTAAAAGAAAAATATGAGCAAGTGGAATTTTTTTTTCCCTTCCCTAAAGCACTTGTTGACATGTTAGTTGATATATTGTTTTTGAAAAGTCTTAACTTGATCAAACATGCAGTACATCAGGGATCATATGAAATATTACAATTAAAAATATTTGTTTTCTTTCTGACTATATGTTTAAAATGTAGTTTATTTTTTCAGCATCATCACTTCAGTCTTCAGTGTCACATGATCCTTCAGAAATCATTCTAATTTGCTGCTCATGAAACAATACTCATTTTTAAAAAAATAGAAAATAGAAAACAGCATTTGAAGTTGAAATCTTTACATGATAAATGCTTTTACTATCACTTTAGTTTAATTCAGAATATACTATATAAGCTTCCATGTAGAGATTCATCCTGCTCTTGTATTTGAACTCTGACTGAACAGCAGAAATATTTAATGGATTTTCAAGTGCTCCTGTCGTTATATGTCATTTTCTTGGGTCGATTCAGTGATACCTCAGGATAGAGGAGGAAAAGAATTGCTGACACTGAGTGATTGTTCCTTGAAAACTGCTTCAATATGCCTTGAGCTGTGACTGTGATTGCTCCTGCTGACACACAACTTGCAGCGTGTCTCAACAAGAGAGGGTACCTTCAGCAAACTAGAGCCTAGAGCTTGTTTTGTGAAACCTGTGTGATGTCATTGATCTCACAAACAGCCATTTTATTAACCTATTAGATGTCTAGGTCACTAATGGGCTACAAGTCATTGTAGTTTGAAGAGTAATGTTTTCCTTGATATGCCTTTAGAATGTTATAACTATTAAAATTTTTTTCAGTTGTTGAACATGATCTCTCTTGTTGTATTTTCAGAGCGAGGTGTGTGTCTGCCGACTGTCTCTCTCTGGATTCTCTTCGTCTACATCGAGGCAGCTATCCGATTCAAGGATTTGAAACATTTTCACGTAGACCTTTGCCGTCCATTTGCAGCTCACTGGTGAGCTTTGCTTGCATTTTACTTGCCCCCATGTTATTCCAAACCTGTATGAAAAAAAAAAAAAAGCTCACTAGCCTCCTTCACAATGGATCCTTTTTAGTTCCATGTAAAAAAAGTTTTGTCATTTTGGATGAATTATCTGTTCAAGCGCAAAGTCACACCATATTATGCTTCACCGATTTTTGGTTATTAAACATAGCTGATGTAACTGTACTACTTGTAATGCAGAAGTCAGTTTTGTATTTGTAAACACACTGGTGTTGTCTCCATAGCAGCAAATGGGAGTGTTGCCATTATCTGAAGGTGTCTGATGTTGAGTCATCAGTAGTTGAACCAATCATGTTTTTTTGTTTTCTGTAACATGATGTTCTGTTCTTTCATTGCAGCATTGGCTATCCCGTGGTGACGCTGGGCTTCGGGTTCAAGAGTTATGTGAGCTATAAGATGCGTCTGCGCAAACAAAAAGAGGTGCAGAAGGAAAATGAGTTCTACATGCAGCTACTACAGCAAGCCCTGCCTCCAGAACAACAGATGCTTCAGAGACAAGAACGAGAGACAGAGGAGGGTAAGATCACAATTTGACAAGTTTCATAATATGATCACGTCGTCTTAATTTGCTAAAGGGGAAGCCGTGCAAGACAAAGACATAAATCTTTCCATAATTTACATTTAAAAAGAAATGCATTTTGAAAATAAATGCAGTAAATTAATGAAAAGTGAGAGTAAAGTTTAATTGTCTAATTATTATTTTTTTAATTGTATTTCAGTTTTACCATTGTTAAATGTAGAAGAGACTTCTTTCAAAGACAAAACAGAAATACCTTTACGACCCAATCATTGAACAGTAGTGTATATGTTTTAGTAAGATTTTTTATCTACAGTCCCTGACAAAAGTCTTGTCGCTTGTGTACAAATTGACCTCAAGTGAATGAAAGTAATGAAGATTTTTTTTTTACAAGAAATGGCTCATTTTATTCCCAACAGCTTTTGTAATAATGTTTCAGTGCAAAACAAAGCTTGGTAAAGCCCATTGAGTAAATTTTCGCAAAGACATAAGTGTTGTCGCCTTATCATATGAGCTTCACCTGTGACTAATAATGGGTCAATTAGGTCTCAGGTGTGTATAAAAAGAACCCAGTACACTAGACCTTCACAACAACTGCAACTAGACCTCTGCAAACATGCCTAAGATTCACCCTGAGACTAAAGTGTTGATTATCAAGAGGCTGAAGACCAGATCCACTGCTGATGTGGCAGACACCTTCAATGTGTCTCAGTGTCAAGTACAGAGGATAAAAAAAAAAAGATTTGAAGAGACTGGAGACGTTTTTGACAAGCCCAGGTAAGGTAGACCCCACAAGACAACTGCTCGAGAGGTCCGTTTGTTGACTCGAAAATCCAAGGCCAGCCAATTTTCCACTGCAGCAGGGCTCCACAAGACCTGGTCACCTGAAGTCCCTGTCTCAACCAGAACAGTTTGTCGGATTCTGTCTCGAAATGGCCTCCATGGTCGAAGCGGTGCTTAGAAGCCAGCGCTAAACAAAAGACACTTGAAAAATCATGTGGAATTTGACAAGGCCCACAGCCTGCTAAAAGGATGAATGCTGGAAAAGTGGCAGAAGGTGGATTTTTCTGATGAATCTTCTGTTGAATTACACCACAGTCACTGCAAATATTGCAGGAGACCTACTGGAGCCTGCATGGATCCGAGATTCACCCAGAAAACAGTGGCGGAAAAATCATGGTCTGGGGTTACATCCAGTATGGGGGTATGCGAGAGATCTGCAGGGTGGAAGGCAACATCAATAGTCTGAAATACCAAGAAATCTTAGCTAACTTCTATATCCAAACCATAAAAGATGCCAAATTCGGCAGCAGGATGGTGCACCATCACATTCACAACCAGACATGAACATCATTGAGCATGTGTGGGGTAGGATGCAAGAGGAAGCATGGAAGACGAAACCAAAGAATATTGATGAACTTTGGGAGGCATGCAAGAGTGCTTTCTTTGTTATTCCTGATGACTTCATCAATAAATTGTATGAATCCTTGCCAAACCGCATGGATGCAGTCCTTCAAGCTCATGCAAGTCGTACAAGAAATTAAATTTGGATCTCACAGCACCACTGCTTGATTTGCTGACATATTTTTGTGTTTGCAGTAAATTTGTTCAATTTCTGTATAGGCGACAAAACCTTTGTCTTGCCAAAATTTGACATTTCTGTCTTGATTAAATGATAAATGTTTTTTCAGTGAAACTAATTTATTTCAATGCATTAAACATCATTTGGGAGGGTTTTAGCTTTTCATATGAGCTATTTCTAACACCAATTGATTAATTT
>JAUCMS010000038.1:5838727-5851119 GCA_032357445.1 Enteromius radiatus
ACGTAATATCACCGAACCTGCTGTGGCCATGGTACGGCAGCAAAGTTCCTTGATTATTACGCCAGATTGAGAGTATACTCAAACATATAGTTACAAACATATAAACAATAAAAGTGACTCACAGCTCAGACATTTTTTTTTACAAAATGTACAAAAACAAAAAAAAAAACACTAATAATTAATGATAAAGAAGAACTATTTCTATATAAAAAACACATATTATTACACTCTGAAAAATGCTGGGTTAAATACACCCCAGCGCTGGGTGAAATATGGACAGAACCAGCAATCAAATTGTTTCGACCCATTGGCTGGGTTAAATGTTTAACCCAATCTTTTGGGTAGCAACCCAACTGCTGGGTCAAAACAAACCAATTGCTGGGTTTCTCCATATTTTACCCAGCAGCAAGTTGCATTTAACCCAGCAGTGCATTAACAATAACTGCATTACTATTATTATTTTATTTAGCAAAAATGTGATTCTAAGCTGTGAAGTAGTGGACTGTATAAAGCAAATATGCTATAAATAAAATCTATAGATTGTACAGTATTTACATGAATAGAATCAAGCTTTGTTTTTTTATAAAAGTTGTGTTTGCACCTCTTTAAGGGTTAATATGAAGGATGGTGACAGAGGTACAAAGAGCCTGTAAACTAAAGGAACCACCCGACAACACAATACAGTGCCCTAAAGCTACGACATCCATTATGTGACAAACCTCACATAGTTTCAGACTTTACTTATTTAACTGTTTACGCTGTAGGAATGTATCCTTTTTGGTAAACTTCAGACTCGAGGATAATAAACAGTAGCAGAGCGTGGGTAGAACAGAAAGTAGGCCAGATAAACAGTGTTGCAGCAATAACACGTCTCGTTACATCACATTCATACATAATGTCATTTAAGGTTGCACCGGTATCCTGTTTATGTTTTCATACGGCTCTTGTCTACGGCGCTATAAAGCTGCTGGCTTAAGCCAAGATTTTCCATTCAAATGTCAAACGCAAGAGCGTTGTTCCCATTTCTGGCATTTGTCATGTCATATTCAGTAAATATAGAGGGTGAAATACGTTGCGTCCAAAGAAAACAGTCATTAATCCAAGAGGCACAGATGCACGGAGTGGACTGGGGAGATGGATAGGAAAATCAGCGGCACTATATTTGAGCTAATATAAATTAATAGCTACTGGTACAGGTCTCACTGGAGTTATCAATGGGACCGAGTTGCTTTCTCTGGGGGTAACAGACATAAAGAGCAAGAGGCTGGGAGTCTGGCACCAGCCGCTGTCTGTCTGCTCAGACAGAGTGAGTTATGCTTCCAAGATATTCTTTGCCTACAGCTATCCTTTATCCCAGAATATAATGGGGTTGCTAGATGCAGAAATGGCCCGTCATCAGCATCTACTATTTGTGTGAAGGAAGCTGAAGTGACAATTAAAATGATTAATATTAGTCAGACCTTGAGAATCATAAGACCAGGATATAAATACAAAGAGAGACAGAAGCGACCAAAATACATACGAGATGAGAACAAAAAAGAAGTAAAGAGGCAGTTGAAGGCGGACCTTGACTAAAAGTACTAAAAGCAGATTCTACTAAGTACATTTTTCATTATCGTGACAGCAGCTTAGCTGTTTTTAATAATAGTGTAGCTTTTTTAGTAGCAACATATCATGACAAAGCATCAAAGGCAGGTGAGATGAGGCTATAATCAGAAGCATCCACTTTCTCTAATAGTAAATGATTCTATTAAATGAACCAATTGAAATAAACAACTTAAGGCCCTGGGGCACGTTCCTGCACCTTCGATTTGACTGCAAAGTACTTGCAAAGTCTCTGTTTTTGTCTCATTGTATTTTTGTCAATTCGGTTTAATTTAACAAATCAAAATAAAAGGAAAAAAAATCTGTCCTGACAGCAGAATTAGAGGAATTTTGCACTGGTTATTATAGTAGTCGTCGTGAGAATATACTGACACCTACTGACCTGCATATAATTTAACGCAAATTTAAAATGACTTATTTAATGAAATAATGTAAGCAGATAAATCTGCTCTGATTGCAGATTTAAAGTTAAATATGGTTTCGCCCACTCTTATGTTCAAAATTAGGTAAGAATGTATTGAGCATATGCTGACAGCTAGTGTGGTGGATGTAATATCACACAACATCTTTTTTCCACATTAAAGTGATTTTATTATGGGCTAGAAAGATTCATATTTTGGTTTTGGGAGTCCTGAACAACAGGTTGACATGCATGCAAGGTCAAAAAACACTTTCATTTTCTTATAACATGCATTTGTTTTGACCTTAATGCTAAATGACTCTCAAACTATTCATTTTACGATTCGTTTATCCAAATCCTCTCCGGTGATTGGCAAAAGAGGCACCCAGTGGCAAATAATGAATTTGTATTTTCATTTAGAACCAACGTGAAAAGGCCGATAAGTGGGCGGCCAATATGCTAATGTTTCATTTTGATATCAACATGAAACGGCTTGGTACTCGTTTTAAAAACAACTCGTTTCAATGATTAACTTTAGAGAAACACACTGTTTTGTGAATCCTGTCAAAGCACAGAAAATACAAAGCTATGCAAAACATGTTGGTTTGTGTTTTATTACTGCCTTCCCTTTTTGGAGAACATATATAATGTGTGTGTGACCCTGGATCACAAAACCTATATCTTAAATATTTTTGGCAATATATTTATATTGGATATATATAACTGGAATATATTTGTAGCAATAGCCAATAAATACATTGTTTAGGTAAAAATTATTTTTATTTTATGCCAAAATCATTAGAATATTAAGCACTGATCCATAAGGATATTTTGTAAATGTCTTACTGTAATATACGTAAATATACTTTAAAACGTTTTATTACTAATATGTATTGCTAAGAACTTCATTTGAACAACTTTAAAGCTAAGTTTCTCAATATTTAATTTTTTTTTTTTTTCATTTCAGATCTCGGTCAAATAAAAATGTATTCTTATGACTGGTTTTGTGGTCCAGGGTCACACACACAAACATAAATATATATATATATATATATATATATATATTTTTTTTTTTTTTAGCTCAACATTTGAAAAAAAAAAGTTTGGAACAATCTGATTCTGACTTAAATATGAATTTTCATTTTTGTGTGAACCATCACTTTATCTACTTTACATAATGAAAAGCTTGTGGTTGTGGAAGCTACAGTTTAAAGGGCTTCCACTAAAGTAGACAGTTTCAGTTAGTTCATGGTGTCTGGATTTGATTGTCATGTGTGACAAACTCTGTGTGTGTCATTTTCTATTTCTATCTTACACTGGAACAATGGCACTTTGATGAGGAGCAGTCACTTTTTGTAATTCCCTTCGAGTGAAGCCAAATGCACTATGGTGACAATTAGCCATGCATCTCACATAAGGAAATCGGCAGGGCTAATCTTAGAGTCATCTCATATCTCAATGGGCATGACCTCAAAGCAGATATGTCTCTCCTGGGGCACTTACAGTAAGTCAAAGCCAAAACTATTACAGAAACACATAAAGTGACTCAACCACCACACCATAGAAGACAGCAGCCTGAAACTGTGATGTGGAAGGCATTGTGAGATGGTGGGTTGGGGAATCGAGAGGGTAATGACTAGGTCCAGAGCGCAGTGACATGAAAAACAGGCCTTGACACATCAGGGGAGGTTCTGCTTTGTTGTAGTGTTGCAGCAAAAGGTTACAAGAGGGGAAAAGCACGATACAGGAGAAGGATCAAAACTAGAGCAGTGCAGCAAAAGTCACACAAGTCAAGACAACCTCACAAGACTGATCAAACATCCTTCCTCCCTTACAACCATGTGCACAGGTACGAACACACACTCACATGGACGGTCTGAACCACAGAAGCAGACAGTAATTAAAGCTGTGCTGGAAAGCCCAGAAGGCTCACAGGAGATCAGTGTTTCTATGTTTTTTGAAAAGGAAGAGGGAGAGCAGAGATAACTGTCTAGTTGTTCACATGAATAAGTCTTCTACTTGGCTTTTAAAGCTGTCAGCTGCAGTTTTGAACACAGTTGCTGAGCTCCTGAACATGGCGCAAAATTCCCCTCAGATGAAAGTTTATAAAGTGTTTCAGATATGAGGTGAAACACCAAAACATGACAATACAAAGTGTTTTACTACAGTAGGTTCACTTTAAAGGATACTTCGAGCTAAAATGAGAAAATGAGTCACCATTTACTCAACCTCATGTTATATTATGAGAACAAAAGACATTTTTGAAGAATGTTTCACCTGCGCATAAAGTGAAAGTCAATGAGTTTGGAAACAAAACGAAATCTTGTTGACTTTTAGTGTACATGCAAAGGCCCTTTTCAAAACATCTGTGCTCCAAAAAAATACCCAAATAAATAAATTAAGTCATACAGGTTTGACATATGATTAAGTAAATGGATGCAATTTCCATTTTTGAATAAACAAACTCTTTAAGATGTTTTAAATGTTTTACCTCATGCTATACAGTTTCTAGGGTGTGCTAGATAATTGCTGGAGAATTAAGGTGGTTCTTTCTGTTCCCAAGTCAAAAGGTAGTCTCTCGCTCTCTCTCTATGATATTCTCTGTGATGTTCTGGTGCCTAGATACTGTATGGCTTGGCCTCTTTTAAAGCAAAAAAAAATCAATATAAATCTCAAAACGGAATGCTCATCCCCATCAATAGATGGCAATGTAGCATCTAACAGCACTGTGTTATGGTTAGCAATGCTAACACTAGCAAAAGAACTTCTGGATGCGCCATCAACTCTGATCACTTTATGTCAGTACTACAAATAATGCAAGGCAAGTTACGTACTTAAAGGTCTCATGTCATGCACCTTTTTGGAGTTTTATTTTAGGTGTTGATGTCCTTAAGAATATATATTTGTGGTATAAGTAACAAAAACCATCTCAAGCTCAGGAGCTCTGTCAAAAACTGGTCGATTTGACCTGTCTAATTACTACTCATGAGCCTCTCTTCTGATTGGCCTGTTTTTTGTGTGTCGCATGACCAGGCCAATCAAATGTAGCGACGTCACAATTATGTCACAACACTAGCTGGAAGCAAAACAAAGGGAAGACAGAGGCAGCTCATTCAAAACAATGCAGATTCAGCTACATAAGGAGCTTAAAATGTCATCATTTTATGATTTTGGGTGCCAGAATCGACGTAATACAGCCTCAAATTAGAAATATGATCTTATAACTGATTTTGCCGCCTGACAAAAAAACAAGCTGGAATAGCTGGAATAATAACGTGGCTGTAAAATTTGCTGACTGATGCAACTGAAATACTGTATATATCATCATTAATAGACACGGTGAGATCTGATTCACCTCATAGATCCTGTGAGATCGTCCGTCCTTGTGAGTGCCGATCTGGTTTTGTCTGTTAAATTCTCTGGACGGGCAACGCAGAGAAAGAGGAGGTAACTTTTCCCTGGATGACGACATAAGGGAAGATTCCAGATTGGCCAATTTGAGCTTTCATTTTCTCAAAGGCGAAGCAGGATACCCAGGGCTTGGTTTACACTTATCACCATTTCTAGCCACTGGGGGACCATAGGCAGGCTTGGGGAACTTATATTAATGTAAAAAAACAAAAAATCAGTGAAATTTTAATGCCATTGGACCTTTAAGTTTAATACTTGGTGTTATTAAGGTATAGAACAATCAATAGTATTACACTTAGAACTAAGAATGACACACACAACAAATATGCAAGAAAATTCATGTTCCATATGTCATGATTTTGCAACATTTATCACCCATTTAAACTGCAGGACTCATTCCAGCCCAAGGGTCATGGTAAACTTGCACTCATACTGATCCAAGACTGAGATGTTTACCTTCTGGCTGGGTCCCACTTTTACAGCTTACCTCACTTTAGAGGAATGACAGCATTTTCCTTTCTGAATAATGTGTGTTGTGTGTGTGTGTGCACTGGTTTGTCTGTGCAAACGGCACACGCTGGGATGAAAATGAGCTGTATTGTTGCAAGCAGGGCTGGGGGCCGTGTAATACAGATCGGTGTGGTGTTGTGGCCTCCTGCAGGGGCTGATGGAAGGAAACAGCTGTAAGAGCCAGAGGGAAAGAGAGAGGCATACCAATACTCAGCGCTTCCTGGAGAACAGCAGGCTCACTCCAAAACAACAGTGCCCTACCTCTCCCTTTCAGCACACATCTTTTTTTGTCTCCTATTCCGTTCTTGTTGTCTGCCCTTGTCTCATGTTGTCTCATTTCTTCTCATTATAATTTGCCTGATCTCTTGTCGTCTCATCTCACTTTGTCTTTTCACTTCTCAGTTCGTCTCATATCTACATTTCACCTCACTTATCATCTCTTCTCTTCTCAATTCATTCTCAGTTTCTTCTCAATTGGTCTCATCTCTCATCATCTTAATTCATCTAATCGTTTTTTATATATATATATATATATATATATATTTTTTTTTTTTTTTATCTCAGTTTGTCTCATCTCAGAGTATCTTTGGTATTCTTCTCAATTTGTCTCATCTTGTCAATTTTCTTGGTCTTCTCTCATGCTGTCTCATGTCTTCTGCATTAATTTCATCTCATCTTAACATGTCTTATACTGTCTCTTCTGTCCAATTTTAGATTTGTCTCATCTCCTGTCAATTCAATTTCCTTTTTTTCCTCTTATCTCAGATTGCATTTCTAGTCTCATCTCACTTCTTCTCACCTTTCTACTCTCATTTCCCCTTGTCTCATCTCATTCCTTCTATTCTCTTTTTGCATCTTTCCCTCTTGATTTGTCTCAGCGTCCCACATCTATTCTTGATATGTCTCATCTTAATTGGTCTCGTCTTCTCCTGTCTCCTAACCTCTGCTCTTCGACCCAGCTCATCTGTCCTCACACTGCTTGTTTATCTTTGCTCTTAGTGAAATGCACAGATTTTAAAAGGAGGGAGGGAGGAAAAACAGGGAGACGGAGGTCAGCGAGTTTGTCTGAGCTGATGTTGCTGTCATAACCGTTTCCCTCACAGCAACACTGAGGACGCACATAAAGGTTTCTGCTTTCAAAACATGTCCTGGATCAGGTGACAAGGTCAGCGTGGCCTGTCGGTGTGTGGAGGTGTAAGAGGTGGCCCGCACAGACTAAAACCATGCCCTTTCCTGACATTGTTGTCACCAGAAAATGTTGTAAACTTCATACCTTCATACTCAACAGAAGAACAAAGCTGTGATTGCCCACATGAAAACACGGAAGCATTTACTTAAGGGCTGACATCACTGTCATCTATTTAGAAGCGCATCTCAAGGAAAGCTTAATTAACCCAACACACATCCTCTCTCAAGCAAACAGTGCTCTCTACATTGAACTCACTTCAACATGTCAAATTTCAAACGGGCTAAGCAGAGTTCCCCGGTAGACCCATCCTCATTTTCTTGCTTGTCTTTAGCATCAGAAAGCTGGAACGCTAAACTTCTCAATTCCCAGTGAGAACTGGCACGGTTTGAGATCTGGCATTACACAGTTTGTCTGTAAATTATCCCTTGGAGAGGGGGAAGATGGCATGGCTGAGAAGTGTGGTATGGTCTGGTGTGGTGTGGCGGTCCCTAGCTACTCTCTCTAGGGGGTTTCGACATGCTGCATAAATGCAGCAGACTAAATTAATCTAATCGTTGCCAGATTGCACCTAATTTATGTCCCACAAGCGAGAAACCAAACCCCACACCTCCTCTGCTTTAGTAACCTCAGAAATAGACTGCAATACGCCAGATCCTGAAACAAAACTGCTTCATTGTCCAAAAGGAGATACTTTTCAGGCCAGTCCACAGGACATGGTACACAATGAATCTGTTATGGGAAAGACCTCCATTTGACATCTGCTCTGTGTGTTTTGGCAAAGACGATGTCTTTGAATTAATTTATAGACATTTATTTGTAGCACATTAACGTCATCCCCTGCTATAGAAAGAAAATTCTTCCTGAGTTGAAAAGCAAGTCAGTTCTCTCAATAAAATATCGCAATGAGTAAAACATGTTGTGGAGGCAGACAGTCCACATGAGTCTGAATATAAATACAGTTTTAAGTAGAAAGCCCAGAGATGGTCAGAGTTTTGCAGGAGGATAAGGGCTATGCAGAGGAGAGAATAAAAGGAGCTTTATGCAGCTTTGGCTTTACCTTGGTGCTGTTGGTGGTGATACAGTTGCTGCTCCCCCATAAGCCTCCACTCCCCATCTCTGTACAGTCAGCATTGTAAACACATTGTTGCCGCGGGCAACCAAGCCAGTGACTGGGTGGGTGTTTTTTAATGCATGACTGACAGTGACTCGTACCTCTCCCACAATTTTGGTCCCCCTCTCTCTGTTCTCCTCCAACACAATGCAAATCTGAATTGAACGCTCTAAATTAGGCTGCAACACTCTTCTGAAATACAATAAATATAAACAACTTATTTCACGCAACAAGTTAAATTCTGCACACACTCACATGAAAGCAAGATGTCACTGTCAATACAAGTGCACCTTTCTGGTAAAAAAAAAAATTACTGATTTGATAAATGAATTTGATATTACTTACCTGTAGGTTTTTTTTTTTTTTTAAATAAGATATTTGTCTGATGCTTTCAATCTTAGACTGCAGAGTGGCCCGTTACACATATAAAGCTGATACAGGCCTCATCATACAATTTAATTTATGTATTTAAAGAAAAATATTTAAATAAGCAAATCAATCTGTAATTTGAACAGGTTTAAAATTTTTCCCTATAATGAAGATTTTCATGGATGTCAAAATAAAAGTCATGTATTAGCGGATGTCAATAACATAGGATGAATATTATCCAGTAACAATGGCCATGTCGCTATATTGGTCAACCACTAATATTAATTCTTGAAATTATTTAAATATTTTAACCTATGCCTTTTTAAGTAATGCATAAATATTGTAGCATTTGAACCAATCAGGTGCAAACTATTTGTTACATTTAACAAATAACTATGAGGGTCTGTGGAGCCTTCCCCCAAAAGGCAGCTAACACCTCAGGAAGGCAAAACAGGCCTCTGATTCCATGGCAACCAACTGATAACACTGGTTTATTGCTTGGAGGAATGTGAACAAAGCAACTCTGACTAGTTCTCCCTTTTGAAAAGACAATGGACTTTTCCCTAAATTAATTCACAGGAAAACCTTCTTTGAGTGAGCACATGTCCTTCAGGTCATTGTGTGTATTGTTATTGTGCTTGTATATCGTCTTGTGTATGGTATACTGTTTTATGCATGTTTATGATAGATCACTAGCTAATATCACCTCATAATATCAACACATTTTGTCTTTGGTATCTAAGGACTCGTCTTCAGAAGATCTAATTGAGAGTGTATGTTATGTTTTGCTATCTTTGCAAAATTCAGCATTTTAAGAATCTCTTCTAATTTTTATAACAACCTCCAATCCAATGCATATGCACATTACCATGCTTAGAAACAAAGAGCTATAAAAGTTCCATCCAAAGCATCAGCACACTATTGGCTCTTTGACCCACAAGAGGTATGACCTCAACACGTTTCAAAAGGCCCCAAAGCAGAAACCCTCCTTGCTTTTTCTGGATGCCCCACCATCTCTCTCGTCTCCTGGCTAAGCCCCCGGGTCCGATGCAAATGCAGCGCAGTCTGCAGTCTAGGAGACTGAGGATTTAACTCCACGGCAACACCTAAGTTTTACACCGGGCCGAGGCCTTGGCTTTTCATGTAAATCAAGATACACGGATCGCAACAGATCTCTCTCTCAGCTTTTCTTTCATCTACCAGTCAGGACATATTCAGAATTCATCCCTCTTCAAACCAGGAAGATCATGATTGCCAATCCAAAACCTTGGAACCGTCAGGACTTCGAGACTGCATAGGACAAGGCAATGCAAGTATCGTACATATACATATACTGACTCTCTTTTCATTACTTTCATTTTGGCTTTTCCTATTGGTTTACCTTTAAGCCTTCTTTGCACTTTCCCCATGTGTGAGTGTATTTATACGTGTGTGTTTAGTTATGTGTTAAAGTAGTGTTAATAAAACATTTGCACAAATTAAATGAGTTTCTCATTCTGCCTTGCAAATGAATGTCCCTTTATGATTTTGACCCATGCTACATGCTCAGTTTAAATCATGTCATTTGAATACATTAAATAAGGACAAGCACTGCTAGAACTAAAGCCTAAGAATGAACTTAATTTCAATTCAGTTTAATCCACTTTGATTCAGATTCACATTTTAGATTTGAATTCATATTCACATTCGGATTCTGAATTCAGATTTACATTCATATTGACATTCCGGTGCAAATTCAGATTTTAAATTGAAATTGAATATTGAATCAAGACATTGTGAATGTCAATCACAAAATCAGAGATCTGTCATAATCTAAATTTTCTTTGGAACCAGACGTAAACACTTATATATCCAGACATCAAGAAGCACTGTGTGCAAAACCATAAGTCAAAGAACATTCATATATACCTGACATATGGCCACTTTATGGAATGACTTATGGTTCAGCAAGCTTAAATTTTTAGCCACAAGAAGACGGAGGTAGAAGAGCTATACTAGTCCCATTAAGACATAAAACACCATGCTTCAGTCATTCAACCAATCAGAGCTCTGCCAGAGGGTGTTAAGGCCTGTCACAACACATGAGTCCTCAAAAAACCTGTCATATGGCTGATGGGCTTTTATAAAAATTCCCTTTGAAATGTTATATATATGACGTCTGTTTGAAGTTTAAGTTTCCATTTGTGAAGATGGGTTTGTACTCGATGTTGCGCGCCTCATCTCATCTATACTTAACACCCTTTCTGACCCAAGGCATGGCCTCAGAGGGTTGAATGGGCTTTTGGGTCAATGAGAATCTGTGAGGGGAAAACCTGTGATGACTGAACACATACACATGCATTTGAAGTGAAGTGTCACTGGCCCAACAGTGTGATTCTTTCCTTGATAAATATTTTATCCCAACTACTTTCTTCACTTACAGTCAAATGTAAATACACTAATCCAGCCATTATAGACCAAACATGGGTTAAAGAGCATCGGATGGGCTCTGCACACCATCTCAGGCGCAAAAAAAAACATCCTTTGATTACACGACCACACTTCTTCTACCCATTCCACACTTCACCACTATCCCCAACCCCACAGGTGAGAGTTGCACGACTAAATGGGATTTCGTTCAATGTCCCTTTCGGATGTTGCCATGGAAACCCCGACAATAACAGCATGCGGGGTTACATGTGGCTTTGTGTATGCCGGTTGTCGCTGAGGCATCATGGTAGAGAAAAACAGGAGGCTATTGTGCACAGCCCTAGGGAGTGGCATTGACATTTGCTTTTGCAGGATGCACTCTCAGCTCTATTATAACAAGATCCATGGCAGAGTGCCTCAACACAATACCAGCCTACTTCTATTGAAGACTTGTTGTCCAGGAGTGATTCATCACCAGAACTGTAGGGACTCACTAGGCGCAAGGTGGACAAAGCTAAGCAGGACACTAGAATTGGAAAAACTAGAATTCCTAAAGAGAACGTAATTGGAATGTCTCACTGATGTAAATACACAGCCGGTCTGGATCACCTTCCAATGGATGTGTTGGCTGCATGCCGTAGGGTAATTTTCTTGTGTTGCTGGCTGTGTGTGTGTGTGTGTGTCTTCACAGATGCATCATTACAGTTTGGGTCACTGCAGAGCGAAGCAGGGGACTCCTTTTAACAGACAGACAGCCACTGCTCAGGAACACCACCTTCATCCACCTCAAACTGGTAGACCTTGTCTCTGCCTGCTGCCCAGACTAACAAGCTACCGTGTGCTGGAATATAAACAGGAAAAAGAGCAAGACTCAGGAAAGAGAACAATGGTGTCAAACTGAGACAGTAGTGACTGAAAATCTGAATCCTAGAAATTATTTGAAAACCATGTGCTATACAACTGCAAGTAGAAGAAACAATAGTACCTGATGGATTTATTATTTTCTTATATATTGAATATATAGCAGTGTGCATACTGTAAATAATTACTTTCTATAAATAATCTGTGCATTTATCCACCTATCCGGCTTATCCAACTATTTCTCAGATGGACCATTAACACTATATCTCCAATCTCAGACAGGAGTGTCAATATTGTCACAAGCCGCAGTGTCTGTATATGTTTTTTTTTTTTACTCTTTTTTTTTTTTTACTTCCATGATATGACTGACAGACTGCAATGGTTTCTGTTAAAAATCCTTGTTTGTGTTCTACTAAAAAGTCACCTACATCTGGGGTAAGCAGATAAACATCTATATATATATATATATATATTTTTTTTTTTTTTTTTTTTTTTGGGGGGGGGGGGGGTTAAAAAAACCCTTAAAA
>JAUCMS010000038.1:5851690-5879676 GCA_032357445.1 Enteromius radiatus
TTTTGAATTTTGGTAAAGATTGTATTTAATAGTTAAATTATTAGAAATTTAAAAACTCATAAAGCGAATGTTACATAATAATACATTTAATCTGAACGCAAACAGAAGAGAAATACAGACAATGAAACTATATAATACTGAACAATACAGAACATTTTCTAAAAATATATTTATATTAAAAATGTATTCTAAGGTTCTGACTGAGATCACCATATTATTACTAAAATAATTCACACTGTAAAATCATGTTAAATTTAAATTACCTTGTTAGGAAATTACTACAAAACATCAAACCCACTTAATTTTTAATGACCTGATCTGACATGCCTTTGTTTGAGGTGAGATCAAAGCACATTCAACATTCAACATCTGAAATTGTGTTTCTAAGTTTATTTGTGTCCAATACCTTAAGAACGCTGAATAAAAAGGGGGGGAAACATACTAAACTGACCCACAGAGGAACACGCCACGCATTTAACATACACCACAAATCTCCAGACTCTTCACAGTTGGTTTAGGCTGGTATCCAGACTGTACTCGCCAGACCTGTCACTCCCAGCATTCCATCCTGCTGCCATGACAACCAGTTGTAAATGTCCTAGACCCCCTGGTGCGCGAGCATTGCCGTGTGACCCTGTCCTGTCAGGGGTCAGTCTCACTGCACATCATAAGTAAAAATGGAAAATTGAGCCATGGACAGACATGCCTGAGAGAAGGACACAGCGAGAGAGTGATCGAGCCGGCCCGCCCACTGACCGCTCATCAACTGTCTGAGCCATATTGCACACAAAAATGGCAATGGCTGTCTCAAAATAACATGCACCAATCTGACTGGCCTACTTCATGCAGGTTTTTACATCATTCTGCCAAATTTTGTGAGGTTGACGACATCAAGTGATTATCAAGTATTTTATGCAATTTATTTCCTTATTCTTTTAAATGTATATTATTCTCTTTTTAGTATTCTTTCCTGTAAATAGACCCTAGATTTCATAAATAGATATTATTACAAGTGAAATACTATCTTTACATTAATTCACATTAAATTTATTGTAATGTGTTACATACTGTTTCTTTGTCTTTTTATTATTTTTTTTATTTTTATTTATTTATTTTTATTTACTATTCTTTCCTTTCTAAGTTGAACACTGGATGTCATGTTGCCTAATTTTAGCTAAATTTACATTCAGTGCGAATGTAAATTGCTTTAATAAATAAGGTTATATTTCAAATTTGTAAATAAAAGATTCCTGGAGCATGTTTTACAGTAAATAGTGTGTGTGTGTGTGTGTGTGTGCATGTTTATGTTGTTTATGAGGACACAAACTTGTATAATGACATGGGTATGTCAAAGGTATTACAAGATGCAGGTGTTTTATGAGGACATTTTCAGTGTCCCCATAATTGAAAAGGCTTAAACAACATACTAAATGTTTAAAAATGTTTTTTGAAAATCTAAAAATGCACAAAGGTTTCCTGTTTAGGTGTAGGGTCAGTGTAGGGCAATCCCACATACAGTCTGTACAATATAATAACCATTACGCCTATGGAGAGTCCCCATAAATATCAAAAACCAACGTGTGTGTGTGTGTGTGTGTGTGTGTTTTCTCAGTATTTCCAAAATGTACCTTTATTTTTTACTTATACATTTCTTCATAATTATTTGGTGAAATGTAGCAATTTCTGAATAAAAAAAGTGGCCAGACAAATACTTATATGCAATATGCAAGCTATATATATATATATATATATATATATAGCATTGCCAATGTACAGTATGTGCCAGCTATGTTGAGCGCTTGACATATCAGTCAGACAATCTCTTCCTGTCTTAGAAAGTTTTAGACCATAACAAGCTGCAATGTGACCAGATCGACTACACTGCCTAGCTTTACTGAAAATATGAAATCAGATTGTCCCCTTTTGTATGTTTCTATTCCACCCACATATTAAAGGCTTCCACCTTTCAAATTACAGGTTACTATAAAGCCTGATTTCCCATAGCATGTTAATTACACAACACCTCATATATTTGGTGGAGCACACAGGTGGTGGACAGCCTCTTTATTATTAAGGGACTTAGGTAGAACGAGGAGAGGTGTGCATCTGCTTCACTGAGAGGCTTATGAGCTGTAAAGACAGACTTTTATACAAGCGGTTATTGAACTCTCCTCATCAGATGACTCCGGGTGCCAGCTGTCTCTTCTCTCACCTTAGTGTGGACAGGTGTGGGGCCACCTGCCATGCACCTGCTCCTCGCACTGTCCTGCCGTGCAGGTGCGCTGCCACTGGATGAGAAAAGGCCTACTTTCACTCTCTCACTTTCTCTGGCTCCTGTTCTACCTAGAAAGATGAGGCCATTATTTCATATCGACATCCAGATTTCACCTTCTAATCTCTAACATTCTGTAATTGCTGTATAAGAATCTGAATCATACTCACAGAAACACAGATGTCAGTCCATCACACAGTTGTCCCAGGCCACCTCACACAGATGTTCAGGTACAGTGAGAAGCATGTAGACAGGGTCACTCAAGTGAGAAGGACTGGTCAAACTGGCATTCAAAGGCTGATGTGAAATCCCACGCGATGTCCACTCACACCTGAAACCTACTGTAAATAGATCAGCTTTTGGATTTAATCATGTGAAATATACAACAAAAACTATCCAAAACGTCTGGACGATTAATATACATCCTGTGTTTGAAAATATGCAATATCCTGCAAAGCATATTTAAACCTTCTATATTCTTCATGGGCAGTTCATATTGATTAAATAATGGAGAAAATCAATGCAAAACATGTGTCAGCAATGTGTTAGAATCATAATTTGTCAAGGCAGTGGAGCTTAAACTAATGTTAATAGCATCAACAATTACATATCGCTTTTTCTTTGATGAGAAAGTTTAAAATCTGCCACAAATTACTTTGTTGTCCCAATGTTGTACCAAGCCTGTGTGGCGTTTCATTTTTTCATTGAAAAGTATTTCATGATGCTTTTTAGGTGCATTTTTATAATATTAATAGCTTAACAGTACCTAACAGTACTAGGAATATTTACATAAAATAGAGTAAGTATTTTTTTTTTTTTTTACAGAAAAATGCTGATTACTACTATTTACTTAACTGTAAGTGACCTTATCATTAGAGTTGGATCGTAACTGACAACATTAAATTACATTTTAAAAACAGACTACAGTTAACTCTTTTTATATTGTTTACAACATTACATATTATTCCCACAATAACACTACATTATTCATCATTTATTGATCATAATTTCTCTTTTTCATCTTTTAAATGTTCCGTTCTAAAATAGCCTACCGCTTATATTTTTTTTTAAAAAGGACATTCCCAGAAGTACCTGTTTGATGTTACATGATTATAATCTCTTTAAATAATTTGTTTCTTATTTTTGTTATAATTTATGTACATTAGAGTGTTTGTGTAACATTTTAAGTTATTTGGTTAATGTTTATTGCGCTATTTTATTGTCTGAGTTGTCCTCAAAGTATCCTTTTGCTGTTTGTGTGTCTATAGCCTATAGTCTATATGAAAATATTGGCCATGTTTAATGGACAGGCCACTTACGATGAATTCATGATTCATCATGATTTTCTATTGCACCACCTTTATTATTATCAGGGTCTTTAGTGCATTTTACAGGGGGAAAAAGTGTCACTTTCGGTCACTTATACAAATCACCTAATAAAATATAGTATATAATTTGTGAAATATAGGATATATTTTTATAATGAATTTCTGTCAGCCACTGCTGCCTTTTTATCATAAATTAAACAGGACATATTTACAATTGTGTAGCAAATTTAGGAGAAAATAACTTTGAACTGACATAAGGATTTCATTTTGAGGTGAACTAGAATGTTAATCTGGTTCACAATACATTCAGCTTGTTCAAACTTACATGTGCATGCACGCACACACACACACACACACACAAAAGAGCAATAAACATAAATGGTTCACAGAGGTAAAACAGCCTCAGTCTGATCATTAACCAAAAAGGGGAATACCAGATGAATTCAGTTTCGTGACAGATAAACAAATGTATGAAGTCTCCCTAAGTACAAACAAAGAATAACGTCATCCATCATGACATGACAGGTCAAAAGTGATTCAGTCAGCACTCTCAATTGAAGACGTTTTATGCTAATAAGCCCTTAAGGATTCCACTGATCACACAGGGGTTTTAGGGTCTACAGATGAAGAGAAAGATCTGAGGGGGAAAAGTGATACATGTAATTGATGAAGACTGGACCATAATGTTGTTTTGACATTTTGGTTCAGTCAAAGGATACTAATAAAGCAATGAGCTTTATTATGAAGTACATCTCTTCTCAAGTATCAGTCATGTCCGTTAAGGTGAAAGGTTTGTTCAAATCCCTAATGTAAGTATGAGAAACAGCAATAATAATAAATTGTCTAAGAAAAGTACTAGCTTTGGCTGCTCTGTGCTAAGTTTAGCAGCAAGACATCTGAAGCCAGTCTTTGTTCCAATCTTTTGAGAAAAAAAAGTGACCATCTTGTCAAAAAATTGCCTTTGTTTTTAGTATTTAAAAGGACATGGACTAGTTATGACAAGCTGTCAAGACACTGTGTTTTGCTCAAAGAAGATAGTGCTTAGCTCAGCATGTACACATACTGACATTAAAAGCTCTACTGACACCTATAGGATGCGCAGAAAACTGCAGTAAATATAACATTCCTCCCTTATTTAAAAAAAAAAACATTGTAATTCAGAATCACACCGGGATCTTCACCCTGTCAGTCACCTTTGATCACAAAACTATTTCAGACTAGATTTCTCTTTGAGGTGATAATTTGCAAGCATATGTAAATCTTTAAAGCTCAACATGAATGAATGTGGTTGCATACAGAGGGAATAAGTGTTAGCGAGCAAGAAAGGAAGTGGGTAAATGAGTGCATAACATGTATAGCATTATTATTTTAAAGGTGGAAGAATGGTTTGATAGACATGTTAAATGACCGGATGTGAAACCTCCTTTAGCTCTGACAGTCATAATTAATCATATAAATTGCTGTTATTAACAGCTATCTGCTGGAATCTGGCGGGAGATGTAGAGATAAGAGCAGCAGACATGGAAATAAACTCAAACATCACAGTCTGGCATGCCTGATTGCCTTGCATCATATTTTGTCTGGCTGCTTAGTCTAAGGAAGACAAGAGCGTCTAGCATATTAAGCAGAGCAGAGTTCTCGTCAGGTCAGTTTGAGCCGTGTGCAGACTGAGTCTTAATGACACACACACACACACCTCATGTTTAACTCCCACCACTGCAGTAATAAAACACACCCAGCACCATTAACACTTGCTTATGGGAGTGTAAACCAGTTAAATGCTGCAGTGCTGGGCACATCAAGCCTGACAAACTGCATGTAGTTATTCACCTATGTGTCATTTCAAACCTGTATTCTGAGGGGTTTTCAGTGATCACAGAATGTCAAGCTCCAAAAAAGAAAAGAAAAATAGAGAGAGAAAAAAAATCACCATCAAAGCTTCATAGCTTTTTATGGTGACTTGTGAAACCATAAATCATTCATAATTCAATATAAACCAAATAAATAGTGATTTTATGCTTGTAAGGATTCATATTATCTAAATTATATATAGCCTTACAGTTTCCTGTAGAGAAGCAACACACTAGCATGGGTCATGGGTTCAGTTCTGTATATATTAGTTTATATTGCATTTAATTGTTCATGCATATTTTCCCATTTTATTTTCCTTTATATATTGTAACACTCATTTAAAGTTATTATTTAAAAAATTAATAATTAGCAAACCTTAACAAATCTCATAATGTACATTAAAATGTTGTGATACCTAATTTACTATGAAATCATAATTATTAATGCCTACACCTAACTCAACTTTTTGATTATTTCCTTCATTTATTGAAAAAATTATTACAAATTATTGAAAATAGATAGATTTGAATATGGAGAAGGAAAAAAAAATCTAAAATCGGAATCGAGCTTGGGTTGATTGCAGGAGTATGTTGTACACTGTATCTATGCCTCTGGAGATAATGTTTTGTAATGTTATCTACCCCAATCACACACTGGTGAATGGAGTTGCAGTGCATTTCCACCGGCACATAGCGAGCATTTTCAATTTACTCCTATGGAAGTTGAGCTTAAATGCTTGTGCAGTGCATTGTGGGATTGAAAGTGGCCGAGAGCAGCCCAAAGTTTGGGCATTCCTTAACTGTAAAAAAAAAAAAAGGAAAAAACACCAGACAACAACCAATCGCCAAAGAAGAAATGCAAACAGGGTGTAAACATTGTTTTCAGATGTGTTCTCTGCCCTATATTTAGCACGCCCCCAAAGCAGTGGTGTTGAAGTGTTGCCAGCAGCACTGATTTAACGCACGCAGTGGAAACACACCTTTAGTGAAAATAGCCTCTGCCAACAAGGCAGGCTATTTACACTTATTGTTAATAGACACTCCATAATCCATATTTATTAACCAACTACCATGCTGTATTTACTCAATTATGAATGGCTTATTTATTACTTTTTAGCATTATATATTATAACATTTTAATATCATTGTTAATTATCAGGTATATGCCAGGATTTTAATACCTGCAAATCCCAAATTATATTCTAAATAGTTTTTGTTCAATCTTTGGTTCAATGGTAAACACAAGCACATTTTACTCTATGCCATCAAATCCATCAGTAATAACCTTGAGATTTTTCTAAACGGTTACTTGTGTTGAAATGGTGGTAGCTAATATGTGTACAAATGGGACTACAGAGGTTGTTTTAAGGGGACATTAAAAGTCATCACACCAAACAGATAAACTCACCCGCTAACTCTCACAGCCTCGCTGTGTTAATAATTGTGTATAAAGACTAAACAAACAGTCAGACGCCATTCAATCCATTTGACAGTGGTGTGGTTTGTTTATAGCCTAAACCTAGGTTTTTACTTTTGCTGATGGTACAGTATTTAGGCTTCAGTTGTGTTCATTTGGGAATATTATTAAAACAGGCAAAAATCACATACTTTTGTTGGTCAAAGAGCTTATTTTCTACACCAATCCAAAAGCCAATGGAAAATCCAAATGTGTTTTTGTCATTATCTCTCTAGTACTCCATTCAGAGAAAGTAACACTGGTTAGGAACAACATGAGGGTGCATAAATGACAGGATCCAAACAACATGGCATTGGCTCTAATATTTATATTGCACATTTCATTATGATGTTCAGTCCACACTGGCAGTAGAATGCAGATATTCAAAGGCATTTTTGAATGTCATTTGGCTCCAGTATTATTTTAAAAATGGATCCTGTCCTCAATCCTTATGTGACTCTAGTCTCGCTCAAAACCACTTAAGATGATTGTTAAACGTGACTCTTGCCAGAGATAATACAATAATAAAAAAAAGAATGACTTAGCTAAACAAAAAAAAAAACAAAAAAAACAAGCTCTAGACAAGCAGTGCCTGGCGCGCTGAGATTAGGAGTGTGTGTAAAAGTTGACAGGAAAGAACAGAGGAAAAGGAGGGGGGCTGAGGTGAATATTGCTCCCAATCTGTTCCTGTTTGTCATTAGGCTGTATTCGACGGTACGTGTTTATAGTTTATGAGTACTGGGGCGCATATGGGGCAGATGTCTAAGCACTGCTGGGCTGGAGGAAAGCAGATGTCTGTGCATGGCAGAGCTCAAAACTTTACCTTACCTCTGCAGAATCCCTGCCGCTGCAGGGCCTGAAACTGGCATGTTTGCATACACAGCATAGCAGCTACCAGCATCAACATAGGAACAGACACCTTCAGGCCTCGTCATTTAACGGTCACAAGTGTGATTACATCACGTGACAGCAACAGTCTGCACCTCAGATTTGATGCGCTCGCTGGCCTGGTTGACATCTAGGAGTATCATTTAAAAGGTGAAGTGTGCGGCTTCTGTGTCACTGAAAATAATGACTGGTTTCAAACGACTGGTAGTCGTGTCCAAAACTTAGTTCACCGGTTGAGGCAATATTGCTATATACCTACATGGCTGGGATAAGTAATGTATTTCGACTGTTGATTAAGTGCCATTAAAAGCATTTTTCTTATGCTTCTATGTTTATGTTCAGTAATTTCAATTTAATGGCATTGAAAAGTACCTGTTCAATTTAATGTAGTATAAATTAATATTACTAATTAATTAAATTTAAACTAAAATGCAGTTTCTTGACTCAAACAGTAAAGATAAGTTAATTGGTTTCATTTTACATATTTTTGGGGACATATAAGGTATAAAAACCATTAAATTCGAAAACGCCACTATATATTATTCTGAGAAAAGTAATGATTAAACATCTTTTTAAACAAATATAGTTAGCACACTAACTTTTTTAAATACTTCAAATAAACTAGAACTCTTATGTTTAACAAGGCTGTATTTATTTGATCAAAAATGCACTAAATACCATACTATCAGCAAAATGTGTGGCCCTGAGGACTAAAGTAATGATGCAGAAAATTCAACTGTACCATCACAGTAATATATATTTTAAAACATTAAAATAGAAAACAATAATTTATGAATTATACCAAATGATTGAGGTATAGTGTAACATACTGTAAGCTGCAACAAAGAAAGAAACTAACCAAAATTAAAAATAAAAACAAAAATAAAAACTATATGGCCTACAACTCATTTGATATGTCATATTTAGGTCATTATTCACAAAAAAAACTCATATTTGCATTTGTGCATATCCAAATACGGTTTGTACAGACACAAGCCCCAGGGGATTCTGCTAAACTTCTACATTTGAGTTCCTCAGAAGAACATTATGAAGTATTAATGATGACAGAATTTTTCGGTGAGCCATCATTTTAATTGAATGTATTTCACAACACTAAGACCAAACACTTTCTCTCTGTGGTTAAGATTTTCAGCATTTATCCTGCTTTAACATAGAAATCCACAGCACGAACAACATAGGCCATTACAAGCAATGCTGGCCTTTAATATATGGGTCACATATATTATTTCCACCGCCTTTTAAGTTTAATCCAACTCCAGTAATCTAGACATTCTCAGTCTTTCGATCAATATGCTTCAGCTGAAAACTTGAAAAGGCAGGTTTCCCACTGTGAATTCACAGAGTGAAAAACCCTAACTTGCTTATACAAAGAATCATTAATTAAAAGCACTGGTACTAAATAATTCATGTCTACAGAGGAGCTCCCTGCGTAACCCGTGGCGTTAGACCTCAACCTCACGAACAGCGCATGCCAAACTGTGGTATGCATCTCAAAACTCTTCCACGTCAACACAGCTCTGGGTTACACAGGAAGTTCAAACATTCCATTACAAAATGCCCTTTGTTGAGGGAACAACACTCGGGACCTGTTTGGATGAGCGCCGCAGACTAATGTAGGGAAATTTTCAGGAATTTTCCACGACCCAACAAGCACAATTCCATTTGGAGAGCTATGGCCAAGCGAAGCACAAATTCATTCACTCATGAATAGCCCATATATAATTTATTTTCACACATAAACAGCGTTTCCATCCCTCTCCACCGAGCAGTTTATGTTAAATGAGCAATTTCATTAGAATAATGTATTCACAGATAATGTCGGAGCATTAGCATGCTAGCGAAAGCGAGCGGGGGATGTGTCTTTGAAGAGATACTCTAATGAAGTCTAAGCGAGCCGTGTTGGCATTAAAAGGCAGAAGTCCAGAGCGGAGCAGTCAGTCAGTCAAGTGCGCCCCGCGTTGGGCTTCAGATCAATACCCCGACCCACACTTCTCTGTTCGGCAAACCCGGCAAAAGGCACCCCACTGCTAGAAAATTAATGAGGATTTTTCTCTCAACATTACCGTTTTGCAGATAAACACATGACAAACTCCAGATAGAGTAGGGAAAAATCTAGTAAATTCTTCATCAAAGATATCCCGCGTACCAAAAATAATTGTCATTTTTTGCAGGCCGAAGGGCTAATGAGAGTTGAGAGGGAAGAGATAATCCATGCTATGCCTTTTATGTCTAAGCTTGGATTTGTGGATGGGCAGCTCTGAAGGAATGGGGGAAAAAGAAAGTAATATATACATATATGCTTTAAGTCCGACAGCACCGACTTAATCTGGATGCATGAGATTTTCTGGTCAGGGACAATGAATGCAATCAATCATTAGTCTTTAATGCTACGACTCGTACTCGGAGTCTTTGAAACACTGTACATTCATAAAGTGTTGATGTGGAACATTCATAATTGAATGGACTTGCGATCAATCGTGGTCTGGGGTGTACGGCATACTTAAAGACAGTGGATCGGCTTTGCTGAACTGATTGATTCTCTTATTGATTGATTGACTGAAGGCTTCTTAGACTCTTCAAGCGTACGTCTGAAGGACCACTTTAGTTACTTGTTAGGACTGTCTCATCCATGGCTTAAGAATAAACAGCTGAGGGCAGCTTAGTGCGTCACTTAAAGCATCAGTGATGAAAATGAGGGCCTTATGCGCAGGCATGAACACTGAACCAATCCTATTACTTGAAAGGCTTGCATTCTTGAAATTCTGCACTGTAAAAAATGACAGTGATTTTAACAGTAAACAACTGTGAAAATGCTACAGGAAAAACCTTATGATTATTAAATGGTTAATAGTAAATTCCTGTAAAATTAACAGGGAATATCTGTAAACTGATTGTGATGCTTTTTCTTTGAAATAACTGTTTCTTATTAGATTTTCCTTATCAATTATGTTTATTAATGTTATATTGTTAAATTAATGTTTATTGCATATTTCAGTTAATGAGTGTTACCATGATGGTGATTAGGAATTAGTGTTTGACACTGAGCACCTTCTATATATGTTTATAATTAAAAGCTGCTTGTGATGGGCTTTGGTTTATGTGACTTTCTTGTCACTGTTGGTTATCAGTGTATTTCAAAGGTACAAAACAGATTTCACTACTTTAATAGGTTTGTATATTAGTTAATGAAATGACAGTGTTTAACTGGAAATTTTACTTAAATCCGTTAAACCAAAAATTTGGTTACCGTATCTTTTTACAGTCGAATTCCGGCAACCACAGCTGCCCTGTTTTTTACTGTATTTTTTTACAGTTTCACTAAAAAATGATCATTTCTGTAATAAACTTTAAGAAGTCCATGTCATGTCGTGTAACCAAGGTGCAGTAAAAAACAAAACAAGATCATTTCACAACATCATGACACATACTGATAAATAATTGAAATCTTAAATAAAAAATACATAACCCTGTACTTTGAAAATATATATTTCAGAACTTTTTTTTAAATAATGTAACATAGTTGCAAGGAAAATATGTTATTACTTTTTACTTGATGGTTATACGATGTTACATTTATGGAGTCATTAAATTGAAATGTTTCATTGAAAGATTTGAAAAACCTTATGAAACCAACCTTAAAAAATTCATTTCCAATGAAGGAAAGATATCATAGAGACGACCTTTGCAGTCCCTCATGAGAGTGTCAAGAACAATATGCTTCCTAAAATATCAAAAGTAAATTCACAAACCATAATTACATTGTGCCTATATTTTTAACTGAAATACATATTTAAAAACATGTTTGAAATGCCATGTGTATTCAAGTTTGAATTTTTAAGAAAAATATGTTATTACTGTATGTGTATGCTCACATGTATTCACATAGTAAAAACCTAATTATTAATTGAATTAAATGGAAACATGTTTGTTTTAATTTATTATCCACATCTGTCTATCTATCTATCTATCTATCTATCTGTCTACCTGTCACCCTAAACTCAAAAAAAGTATATTTCCAAAATCATGTCATGAATTTTAAACTGCAATGTAACCATTATCTGTCCCTAAAATAGGAGAGGGATAAAAAATGGTTGAACAATATCTTTAACCCAATCTTAAAATCAGACAGGCTGATGGGACGAACAAGAGTGTCAATATGTGCAACTGCAGCTATTAGAGCGAGAAAGAAATGTTAATAAAAAATTATACTAATGACAAACCGTAAAAACACTAAGATCATCTATCAAGAAGCGTTCACATATTGACACGCACATTAGACTGTACGAAACAAAAGCTGTCAGTTTGAGAGACGGGGTGAGGGAGGTTGTCAGAACAGGATGCTAAGCAAGCATACGAGGAAATGAAATAGCGTCTCGCAGACAGAAGACAAAGGTTGCTGGGAAAAAAAACAAAAAAACATCAAACTCTCCCTGGAGGACAAGAACACACACAGGCTTCTGAGAAGAGCTGTGACCCAATTATAAAACAGCAGAAAAAAAGAGCATTCAATAAGGCCTTGAGAGACAAGCCCTGAGTCCTGAAACATTACAGCCCTTCTTAACCCAGCATGCTAATTGAGCTGACTTACTTTAAACTTCACTTTCTCCTGAGTGTGCTTTAAATACAGTCTCTCTCAGCAAACCGACATGAAAGGTGACGAGGAGCTGTACTGTACGTGCACTTGAAGGAACTCTCTTCTCTCCCTTGCTAATTCTCACGAACACTGAACTATCACTGTGAAATATACTGAGAAAATTAACATTCAACCCACAAAACTCAGTAGAATCTCTGCCTGTATTAAAAAAAGGCTCATTTGTTTTAAGCTTTGTTTTAAGTTTAAGCTTAAAGTGTCTTTAAGTAGCCGTCTCAAAAATAATGTCAATTCTGTTTTAAGGAGCTCAGAGCTGGTACTTACATGGGGCAAAAAAAAAGAAGAAGCATAAGTTAATAATAAAGTTAATCATAAATAGTATAGACATTTTTGAAGTAAACATAAAGTACAGTACTGTACATACATACCGTAGCAGATGACTACATTTTTAAATAGACATGAGAAATACATTAATGTGTGGACTGTTATGTTTTATGTTTTAGGGCTGTCAGATTATTAAAATGATAAATCATGTTGTTTGTGTTAACATGAATTATATTGAACCTGCATAAATGTTCCTATAAATACATTTTATTTTTAAAACATGCATTCTTATTAATACTGAATAAATATGTTTTGGTACTAACGTGCAGCAGGCTAGTTCTCACCTTCCCATTAACACATTTTTCACTTACACTTAAAATCATGTTACCATTTATAAATTAATTTGACAAAATAAATGCAATACCCGCCTTAAAGAAATATAGAAATGTTATACATACTTAATTTAATGTCCTAAACAGTAATAGCACTACTACTGTGAATATGAATTAAGAAGTTTGGCATAACAAATACAAATTACATACAATGAAATGAATGAATGTCAATGATTAAAACATTCAATACAAGGAAAGAAAAAAAATTATAATTTTTTTCTGAATTTTATTTGAAGCACTAAGATTACTGAAAGTGAAATAAAAATAGTTGGAATTAATAAAAATAAATAAACAAAATGCCACAAAAAAACAACCTAAAAATCACTTAAAATAAATAAATAAATAAAATATTGATTCCTATAATACACATGCATAAATATTACTAAAATAACACTGCCCACACGTTAAAAAATAAATACGACCTCAGGTTGTGTCAATCACATCTATTTACTGCCTCCGAAACATTTATCCATCATAAAAAAGTAAAAAAAAAACTCGGACAGCAATGACCTTCACCCTTTACATACTTATTATGAGAGTGTATGTACATATATATATATATATATATATTATTAAAAGAACACAAAATGAATATATAAAATTTACAGTACTATTATATACATATATATATATATATATATATATATATATATATATATATCTTTAAAAAAAAATTATATCACATGATGTATAACCCCTTTTAGGGGCAGGGTGCTTTAGAACTTAGAACAAAAAAAGCCAAATCTAAAAGAGACCAGAGTCATTTCACAGTTGAACACATTCAGAGTTGCACCCACATAAACTGCTTTCATCATATAACACATAAACTGCATGTAGCCCTTCACAGCCCTCTCGGGACACAAACATGTTACATAAGGTGAAGTGAGTGCAGCAGATGCCATTTGGGACACATCTGTTTGGACGGATTACCTACCAGCCACAAACATGGAAAAAATAATACTGACATATGCTGTGTTGCCATGAAAACAGACAAGGTGAGGCGTTTAATTCCTTCACAAAGACAGATAAAGAGAGGCTGGACTAGATCAGTAAGTGACTGAAGCGGGTTTGTGGAATGGGAGAACTTGTATTGAAATCCCAAGCAGTGTCAGAACAGGGATTGTGGTATGGAAGAGCTTAAAACTGAGCTCTGAGCTTATAAGCATGATTTCATCATTTCCCATCAGCTTAGACACCGTCTAACCGGTGACCTACTCTCAGTGTTTGTGTGCGTGCGTCCTACTGAGCTTTCATAATAAACTCATGATGTCCTCAGATAAATACCTGTCAAAAGATGGAATTACACGTCTCTAAGCAGGTGCGGCTGGGAAAACAGAGCTGAATATGGATGCTGGGTGACTGAAGGTTGACATGAAGCTTGCTGATCGGTTCAGGCAGATTAGAAAATTGATTTCTCCGCTTGCCTTAATGTTCCACATGTAATCATCTACATCTGGTTTATATAATAGTTGTACTCCCACAACTGCTTTTAAACGTCTGGACATTCATGAAATGAAAATGCCATTGCCTTGAGTTTTTGGACAAGCAGAGAGAATCATATAGACATATAAACAACATGATTGAGTTGAGACCCCCGCCCTGCATCCAGATGATGCAATGGCAAACCACTGATGACAAATACTTCAAACAATATTACTAGAGTTAATCCAACATCACACGCTAAATCTAAAATCAATCTCCTGAGTACACTTAACTGCAAAGATTAGGTTTAGAAAAACAGATGAGCATTAACTGGGAAAGTATGATGGCAACAAAAACCTTGTTTGTACAGTGAAGGATGAAATTAAATGTCAAAATAAGAGTCATGCGACCTGTCTTTTTATGATAACATGGCATCCCTACCAGATTTTCTATCTGGTCTTCTACCCCAGAACGCAGTGTTAATACATTTACATGTTTAACATTTTAGCAATAAAATAAAAAATGTAAGGTTAGTGGTCGTTGGTTAAACGTCTTATGTATACGGCACACACAAATGGAAACACTTAAGGAGTTTCAAAGTCGTAGTCTGATTGGTTGAATTATACAGGAATACTGGAAGACATGTGTCACGTTCTTGTTCTGCCTGGAAGCCTCGGCCAATGAACACTAGCATAGATTCCAGACATTCAGCCATCAGTCTCAGTCGGGCTACATGAGACTAAAGTTTAGTGAGTGTTTATATAATAGATATTAGATGACAGGGCCCTATGATTTCTGTGATAATGCAGACAGAATCACAAAATCCTCTCATAACAATGTAATTTACCATGTAACACAAAATGTCTCTGAATTAGCCATTTTGGATCAATACATCTAAATCAGATCAGAATATGGACTAGTGTAGATGAATATTCATTTTGCCAAGTTCAATGTGTCCCTAGGTCAACATATTTTGTTGATCCTGGAAAATATAGTCTTGGCAATATCTCTACACCTAAACCTTACCCATAAGTAATGCCTAAAATCAGAGGAAATGATAGATGACTGACACTGATGTACAAGCACCAAACACTGATTGTGCTAAACTTCACAAAAACTGTAAACTGTTTCGTTTGATCTGATTGGTTAATCACAATGTTGTTCCAGGGTCAAAACAAAGATTTTAAAATCAGGTTAGCGGAGTATTAAGCTGCAAAAGAAGTATCGCTGAAAATCTGCGAAAAAAAATTAATTGAATTCATATGAGTTGAAGTGGAATGAAATGAAATGAATTGAAAAGAACAATACTTTTATGCAGCAACACATTAAATTAATTAGTGACAGTAAAAAATGTAAAATGTTTCACTCATTATTATTTCAGATTAAGTTATATTATACATACTAATTTAAAAAAATACATAAATAAAAATGAATTTGTTTCCACAAAAAAGTTTTAAACATTGCTAATAAAACAAATCTTATTAATAATTGAGTAATGGTAGATTCAGATTATGAAAATTAGTTCATATATAGTGTAAGTAAATACTCACAGATCTTCACTTTATAAATATGTATACTCATACACAGCATAAACTTTGCCTGAACTGTCCGACCTAAACTGTTATTCATCACAATAGTATTTTCTTCATAACACATTTAGAAGCAGCTCAGCTTGTGTTTATATGGGTCTGCTGACTGGTGTCTACACAGCCTTGTTTGTGTCCAATAACAGAAGAACGTGTGAAATATTTGCCTTCAGTAGGCAGCTGGTGGAGTACAGTATAGCACAAAATGTGACAGATTGCTGAAATGTTATTTGGATTACATTAGCTGGCCAGCTTAACTGTCTTTACATCAAATAAATATGGAGAGGACAGCAAAGATGATTTCAAATCGAAGCAATCCAGAGGATTGGTGTCACATCAAAACAAGAATATGAATGGACACACACACACACACGCACGCACACACACCCCTGCATAATAAAACAACTTTCAGAGACAGTAAATCTCTAATCCATTTGTTGACTACAACTACTCATCACCTACTGGGATAAAACTCTTGTTTACCATTTTGTCTACATTCCATGTTTTAAATAAAAATATATATGTGAGCATATGCAATGCAGCGATAGATCATAAAATGCACTCGGAGAATGACAAGAGGCAGCAGAAATGTCTGCTCCATCTTGAATACTGACACGCAACCACAATTATTCATTTGTGGCCTAAAAATATGTCCTCTTTTTTCTTTCAGCTTCCAAATGGCAGCCTCTATAAAAATCTGAATTGTGAGGCTTTTACAGACAGGCACACATTTTCAAACCCGCTAGCAGTCGAGAAGCTGTCATGGTGAACAAGGCACTGCCAACGAAACAAAAGCAAACATTTTGACTGGAGATTACAGTTAGAGGCTTGCTGGAAGTCTGTCACCATGGCAACGCATGGAAAAGGGTTGAATTGCCCCCTCTGTGAGCGCTGAAGATGAAACAGACATTAAGCTAATCCTCCACCTTATTAAAATGTAAAGTCAGCAAAAGAGGCACACACGCCAGCTAAGACGGTCTCAATATTCTCTTCTCCTCCCACCTCTCTATTTTCATTCTGTATGTGCGAATATGTACATATAGAGAAAGACAGTCTCTATGTGAAAACTAACTTATAGTAGCATTTTATATTAAATCCTCTATTATGGTTATTATGGTAATATGACAACTACTATTTTTCAAATAAAATACTGATGCTCCCTTGTTATCAAGATAACGAGGACACAGTCGCAGTGGTTTCACTACAAATACAGCTTTGATTACTTTATAAAAAAAAGGCAATCCTAAATACTGCATAAATTAAAGCACTTAATGTAGCACTTAAAATGATCAAGCATGTGAATTGCGTAGCTTGTCAGCTATGGCTCTGTGTATTAAATGCTGCTCCATTTGAAAAAGATTGTGCAGCCCTACTTTAAATGTTAACGAGCTCTGCTGACCCCGCCCATCTCTTCCGTGGAGTGATGAGCAGATGGTAAACTTTAGCTGTGAAACGGATAACTAGCACATTATTAACCCTTTCAGCGGTGAGTTTAAAATATTTCAGCGGTCCTCCCAGAGTGAGGTTTTTTTTTAGGCGACCATTATTTTAGAACATTTGTCCTTACTGTTTCCATGGCGATGCATCTTGCTTGTCACGTGACACACCGCAAGCACAATAACGCTGTAAAACAGATGGATGGCTTTTATTTATTTTTATTTTATTTTTTTTATTTCAAATATTCACAAACATGCTTACTCTGTCATGAACAATCTGGTATTCCGATTCACAGATATATGTAAATAAGTGTGTTTTGTCGTTTAAACACCTTTATAAATGATCTTGATCACGGTGTGATCTTATAATATTATAAAATATACTTTGAGCTTAATGTGTTTTCTTAATATGGACCAACAAATCATAAACAATAAGAATAATGATATGTATTAATGAAGACATTTAGGTCAATTTCCATTTTAGTTGCGTCATAAGGAAGCTTGTTTCTGCCACTGCCAATAAAAAAAAAATACAAGGTAATTGCGACTATTTATCTCACAATTATGACCGTAAACTCACAATTGTGAGTTAAATAAATCGTTAAATAAAAATTAACCCTAACTTTTTACATTTGAGTTTAAAAGGTTTCTAAATGAACAGATCCACAGAAGACGTTATCAGCATAATGATGTCAGAGGCCTCAATAAATGCGCTGAGAGAAAACAGTAGGGAATATAGGGCCAAAAGGAATGTTGAGTGCTCCTTATCTAATACTCAGAGATATCGTCAGCAAAGCTTCTATCTGATGCCCACGAGCCCACTGTGCCAGGAGGTCATGCTAGGCCAGAAAGCTTAGAGGGAGAAATTCAACTCAAACTACTTATCAAGGTCAGCAGTCAGACCAAAACAACCTCCAGCCTGAACTCCACGGGTCTACAAAGCAGCTGTGCTCAAACTCCTTTTTAATCGAGTGAGCGAGCCAGCGGTGCGGTCACCACAAATCGGCAGGGATTTCAGCATTGCTTAGTAGGGCTATCAGGATTACCACCGCCTGTAAACAGTGTCTGCTTTATCACACATTGTCACAGCTGTTATCTTCCAGCTCCTGTATGTATGTGTGCATGCGTCTGTGTGAGTGTCTGTGCAAGCTAGAGTAAGAGGATCATAAAACATAACAGTTCAATGTGAACTCTTTAAAAGAGTTTTGTTTACTTGTCTTGTTGTGGTGGTCTGCTTGTGGTTTTGGGTCAATGTCATTTGTCAATGTTTGGCCATCAGTGAGTGAATTTAAGAATTTGTTTTAGGAAAAACGCATAGAGAAAGTACAGACTAGCCAAAAAAATCTAGTTTTGTGAGAAGGCTTGGATCATTTGAATTTTAAATGTATTCAAATTATTTTCTGTTAAAATACTTGCTTGTATAACTGTACAAAGAACCATAGGTAAGCTATTTTCAGATAGATTACCATAAAAAGTGGCACTACCGAGCTATTATTTGTACAACACACTCAGAGACAAATAAAGCATCAGGGATTTGCAAAATGACACATTTTCAAAATTGACTGTTTTGGGTGGGTGGTTGGTGTTGACTGAATGATTAGTTGACTAATAGGTCTACAGAGAGTTCACTTTCACATGACTCATTTCTTGGGGGACATTTACATCAAATCCGTTCTTGCATCAACATGGTCCCACTCAAGAAAGAACAATCAAGCAATCAAATACGTCTATCTGAATGTGTATGGCTGTAGCAGCAATACTTTAAATGGGATGAATTTAAAGATGCAATTTTGTTAAGAGAATTTTATCATAAAATCTGCAAGCTGTCAGCTTGCTAATTAAAATGCTTCTACTGAAAAAAGAAAAGTACATTAAAACATGCAGATCAACTTCCTAGACTCTTGGATAGTCAATTAGTTAACTATTGTGACCCACTTTCATACCCAAAGATAAACACAAACACTGTTATGAATATCTAATATCTAAAAAAAGGTAACTGTCCACTAGTTTTTTGATAATCTGCTGTTATGCCACTGTATAAAACTCTGTAATGTGCCATATTGTGCAAAATATCAGTAAAGTGTGAAATTGTTGGGCATATGTTTCTGCATATATTCACATACACCCATACAGTCTTTATTACATACAGATCTGCCACCATAGATGCTGGAAATTCCTTTTTTATAAAGTTCCTGATCCAAAGAGCAATGCTCAGTCACAAGCTTTTCAAACCGCCTCCCTGGGGACAAGCAGACACAAACACATAGACATCTAAATCACTACCGCTGCTTTGAATCATCCTGTTCCTTCATCCCCTGTTCCGCACAAATAATCTAAAGCGCTCATTATCCATGGAGCTGCAAATCAATGGCAACAATTAATTACCAGACAAATGGACCTCCATTACCCATAGTCATCATCAGAGCAGTCCTCCCTTTTATTAGTTATGCTGATGATAATAAATGTAGACTCATCAGTCAAGCCAAACTCAAAGAACAGCTCCTATTTCCCCAGAGCATCCAGCACAGAAGATCTATAGCTCAGACTGAGTAAATAATGGATGGGACAGAGATAAACATGAAGTCTCTGTGGGTAAACAACTTCGATTACAAGTCCTTCAAAGACCTTCAATGGAGAGGCAGTTACTGTGGGCATGAGTGGAACCTGAGGTCTTCTGCATCAAACTTTTGATGTAAACCAGAGAATCATTAAACCTCAAGAAAGCACTCATGCCTGGTAAGTTTTGATGGTCTCATACACCTCAAAACCCAAGAGACAAAGTGAGAAACCTGAATAAGAATACAGATTTTTTTTTTAACCAAGTTGGCACTAATTGGTAATTAGATTTGAGCTTCTCCAATAAACATACAAAAACCAATTACCAAAGATCTGGAAAAGCTTGTCTTCTAATCTTATAATCCTGCCAATCATGATGATGCTTACCTCCCCTCACTCTCAAAGATCTTAAAACAGAATTTAGCTCTAATGCTGCTGGTCTTACATGGAACGGTCCTCATATATTTGTACCTATTGATGACTGTCCAGTCTGCTTCTTTTTCACGAATTCGCACTTCTTCATTAAACTAAATAAGCAAATTTGGAGTGCTGTCCGGGGAGCGAGCCGGGAGCTCGGCGGACCCCGAGCCTTGCTGGTAGTAACCCTAGCGAGGGCAGAGCGGTCCCGTTCGCCCCCCTTGAAGGTGCGAAGAAAAAGGTGGCGAAGGGGAGACGCTGGTATTTATGCCGAGGCGGATAAATTAAATTACGAATAATTAATAGGCTAGTGGGCGATGATACTAATGAGCGTCAATGGGTACCGGCTGTGCAGACACTCAGTGTGCTCTTCCCGAAACTATGTTAAAACATCCCTTCGTAGTGGACATCCTCCACATATCTACAGTCAATCCCAGTTGGGAAGGAGCTAAGAAGTAATAGGGAGTAAAACACTGCTAGTTTGGCTCCACCTGGTGATTTCTTTTCTTAATCTACAGACGTACCTTCTACAGAATATCTTAAGGATAGTCCACATCTGTCAACTCAGTTGTTGCTATTCATTCTAGCGGGTTCATTGTTGTAGGTACTTACCTGTCACACATCATTAGGTGATGCAGCTCCCAAATTGCCTCGAGAGTCACTTCAGTCAAGGTGTGAATGACAAACACTATGAAAGTGTCAATTAGTGTAAACAGCTGGAAAAAGCAGTGGATGAGTGGTTCAGCAGGGAAACCAAGAGTTGAAGTTAAAATCAAGAGGAAGTTATGGGGAGGCAATGAGACGTAAACCTTAAAAAGGGACAACTTTGAGAGGTCACATAGGACTTTTAGTGCTGGGACAACTTTAAAAAGAAGTCCTTGGAATAAAAATGACAAAATCTTGAGGTACCTTAATATCAGATATAACACAATGCATTGGACTCTGGAGCCAGAAAAGGTTTCCTTCATACTGCGATAGGCAATCTCTGCTTAAAAGATAAAATGTAAAAGGAGCCTGCAATGACATTTCAAATTTTTGATAGTTTCTTGGCACTCTAGAGACATGCTTGGCTTTGTGTTACACAGCACTCTTCACCAACCTTTATTCTTTCTATTGTCACACAAGTTTGTGCTTAGCAGGGACAAATGGCTTTTGGTTGGTAAGCCTTGCAATGCATATCTTTCCATCTGGCATCTTGTCTTGTTTGATTCGGGGCCAAAAAGCCTGTTTTACACCCTTCTTTAGGTGTGGAGAAGACTGGATGCTGTTGATTCTGGGTGGTCCCCCTGGACAAGTGCTTTCCAACACTCTGTTGGGACGTTCACAAACAGGATCCAGGTTTCCATTCCAAGACATTAATCAATGACAATTACAAATATTTTACCTTTTATACCTACTCTAGTTTTGAGAAATCCAGAATGGCAATTCCTGTGTAGGAAACCTTCAAAATAACACTCCAAACCATCAGTCCTTTGGCAACCGTTTATGAAACCCAGGCAAACTTCCATATCTATATCGGGACTGGAGCCTACTATACTGGTCTCATTTTTATTCCTTTCCCAGTCCCTTGACCAAGTGTGAATTGATAATTTACTTTTAAAAAACATCAGTTTTCTTGTTTTTTAACTGAATTCTATAGTTCATACTCTTATGACAAGTTCACATAGACATGTAGTCTACACTGGAAAAACTTGCGGCATAAGGATTTTGTCTTTTACAGAGTGGCTCAGTGGGAATTGTTTTATCCCAGCATAAGCTAAAACTTTGTTCTTTACTAAACTCTTGAGCTCTCAGTTTCACATCTACTTGTATTCAGTTCTCCAAATTTAATTTGGCAGCCCTCTCCCAAAATATCCATGTAACCACATGGAAATGTATTCACTTCATACAGGCTATCAGTGATAAAGCCACAACCACTGTATATCTACTACAATAGCCTACTATGCCACGATGCGGGAGTCTGCTCCAATGACTCAAGTGACATCACCACAGCACCCTGTTAAATTACAAGGACAGTCCCCTTTGAATGACCTGGGGTTAAGTGCCTTGCTCAAGGGTACAATGGTTATAGAATTTTTATTGTATTTATTTAACACAGCATGAAACCTGTTTATGGTGGAATTCATTTCTTTAACTTTCACAATGTTGCCATAGAGCAGTACCATAAACTTATTAGAGGGACAAGCCTGGAGCATCCTGGAGTTAAGTGTCCTGCTCAAGGGCACAATGGTGACTGTTCGCAGGTCACGCTTTGTAAGAATCACAGCAGCAAATTTCCAGTTACCAGCCCTGAACCTTAACCACTACACCATAGCACCGCTTTGTTAATAAATGGGAGAATTTGAATCTGCAAGTGTTTGGTTATTTGTCCAGACCTCATGTATAAAATGCACACATAATAGGACTGCTCTACATTTGAATCAATGAACATATTTTAAAAAGTGGTTTGAAAATATTCTTATATAATTATGTCTCAATTTACAAGTTAATTAAGCAGAATTGAATTGCTTAAATGCACTTACAAAAATAATTAAATCAAACGAATGAATCTTCAAAATTACACAAATTTAATAATGAGATTTTTGTTCTATGAAGCTTGAACAGAACTATTCATAAAAATATAGCAACTATCTCTCATTTCCCAGCAAGTAAACATTACACATGCACTTATATTCATGCATATGGCAGACAGTTTTATCCAAAGTGATTTCTACTGTACTTTAATTATACATTTTATCATTTTATCTTGCTGTTCCTGGGAATCAAATACATGACCTTGGTGTTGCCAGCACCATACTATTTTGTGTAAGCTACAGCAATGATTCATGTTATCATTAATATGCTATTGATATTTGAGCTATTAAATCAGCATATCATAATTAACTGAATTTATTAAATTTTTTATTACACTGAAAACCTTGCAGTGACAGAATTGGAAAATGGGACATTTCACACATGCAAGGTCCATTAAAATCAACTGCATGATGCCATATCTACGACAATGCTGAAGTGTATTACAAACACCACAGAATTATTCAATTTATAACCTACATGGCTTTTCTACACAATTCAACAACTATTCTTGCACAATCAGCACCACTAAACAGCACACTGTCGACTGCTTTCAGTGTAGTTTCAAAAGGCCCTATATCTCGGGGGTGGCATTTATTTACAAAGGAAGACTTTTGTGTGTGTTTGCATATCCTCCACAAACAAACACTTCATCTGTCTTTGGGCTTCAAAGTTCCCCGTGGAGAGCAACGGCAGCAAGGCGCAGTTCAAAAGAACTGCAGAAGAGAATGCAGAGGGCTGGCTGACAGGCGAACAATTACACATGCTCAATCAAGCCAAGAGAACAACACAAATAAATACACACACACAAATCCACATACACCTACTGCATGTGTTAAATGCTTAAAACAACAACTGTGAAAGACTGAAAGGCTTCATTCACTACGCAGATGAATGTGACCCAAAGAAATAATTCCATGTATAACTGGCTAAACATTTTTTAAATACAAAGATCTTAATGTGTGATCTTCATAAACTCACCCATATGTGAAAAACATTCCAAACACCTTAAATGTTTATGGGAATCAAATAACAAATTATATCAAATTATTAATTATATGAAGTATTCAAATAATGGTCCTGATAATTAAGGTAACAATTGCAGTTTGACTTGTGCCTCAGAGCATACAAATTAAATACAATAACAATGTTATTTTGCCTTCAGATGCCTGATGTTTGAGAATGCAATTCTTATTATACCAAATCATTTTGATAACAGACTTTGGCTCAGGAATTTCAAAGATGGTGTGCGCTAGCTAGTTCCAATCACATGATCTGTTGAGGCAAACTCACATCAATTTTCAATGTGCATAATGAATTAATGCGTTTACTCTGTACTTTATTCATGTCTTCTTACAGTACTGTAAGGTCTTGTGTAAATGTTTGGTGAAAAACTGACATTCCCTGAAATGTGAAGGTATTCTGTTTAAATATGTATGTTTATTAAGAGTTTTTGTTATCAGTTATGTACATTTTGGTTTTATATTCCATCTTTTTTTGTTTAATATATGTTTATTGCATTATTTTAGTGTCATGTGTGATGCCATGATGGCGTTTTGTGTTTGTGTGAATGACTCTGTGCGCCTTCTGCAAACTAGTATAATTCAGCTTGTAGAAAAGTTTTTTTTTTTTTTTTACTACGTAATATATGTGTGTGTGTACTGTGTATATTTATTATGTACATATAAATACACACACATGCATGTATATGTTTTTTAAAATAATTCCATGTATATAAATTTATGTCATTATATTTTATATTATATACTGTATAAACATATTTTTTTTTTCTTAAATATATTTTTTAAATTGTTTGTTTTAATATATATTATGTAAGCAAAAACCTTTATTTTGGATGTGACTAATCACCGGTAATCATTAAGCACTAATATATATATATGTGTGTGTGTGTGTGTGTGTGTGTGTAAAAGTAAAATTTTATCTTATATCTCAACAAATGCGTTTTTTGTTTTCTCAGAATTTTGGTGTTACTTTTTTATATATCTTTTTTTCCCTCACAATTACATTTTTTAAACTGTTTTTGAAAAAAATAAATAAATAAATACTAAAAATATAGGAAGAAGGAACTACATGTAAATGTAGTGACAGTAACAAATGGACAGAAAGACTGCAGTTCAAATTCAAATGTAATCAACATCATCACAAAGGTATATATCTTGTAATAGGACAACGCTGTAGTTACAGTAAAATGTCCAAGTTTTATATTTTCTCAGCTCATTTTCCAGTCTGTCATGTTAAAGTAGGATTACAGACCATGCTAATCTGATTCAGGCCACCCTTTCACAGTAATGAACTATGCTTTTCCAGGATTACAACGATTGTTTCATACAAACACCTGATGTCTCATAATCTAAACCACCTAATACCATGATTTAGCCTACAGTCTGCCCATGTTTACATCTGTTAACCACAGAGACATTTGCCTCTTGACCAGGCTGTACGTAAACAAGAGTAATGAAGTTTGTCAGTTTGTGACCAGATGGAAAAAGGTGAGCCAGGAGCAGCTGTCATGGCCTGTGGTTGTTGGGCAGCAAGTAAGTGCGCATTACAATCATTCTGAATCCAAACTATTTTATTAAAGTTTGAACAAATGACGACACTTTGGAAAAAATTCCACGTCATATAGCAAGCCCTGGCATACACAGACGAGTCTTTCTTTCTCTGGCTGAAATCCCCAACCCTATATAACCTCACCCGCCCTCTGCCTCCTTACACCCACACGCTCCAGCAAGAGCGAAAGAAGCAAAAAACATGTAAAAGAGTGATCAGTCCCCGGACTAACGTCAGTGCTGACATTCTGTGCAGCTTTTCCAACGTGAGGGGAGCGTGCCTTGTAGATACTCTTATCCCGCTGTGGCTCTCTAGGTCGCTACATTCCAACCCTGCCACCCGGCCGGCGCTGGAGTTCACGTCAAGAGCCCGCATCTGCCATCACCAGGGTCAGGAAAGGTTTGACACTCATACGCATACACACACAATAATGAGGAAACACTGAAACAAAGTCCAAAAAATGTGAAGGACATGAGGGAGGGAGACAGAAACTGATTATTGTTTTAGTTAAACTTGAACTATTTATGTAACAACGTCTAACAAAGCCTTGATAAAGTGCTTCCTAGAACAAATATACAAGAAAATAAAATCATTGCAAGGAATAAAACCCAATTCTTTTCATTTATGTCTCACAATAGTGACTTTCCCTCTAAATTATTATTGTTTCATAATCACACCTTTAATATTGACAGTGACTTAGCATACAGTATGTGATTTAACTCATAAATTGTGATTCAACATTACTCGTGACATTTTATCTTACATATGTGACTATTTCTCAAAATTGGGAATTGTGATTACTGTGACTTTGAACCTCAAAGTTTTTTTTTCTCACAGTCATGACTTTGTTTTGTAATGTAATGTAATGTGACTTTCTTACAATTGTGATTTTATATTAAATTTTGACCTTACAGTATATCTCAACAATTGCGTTTATATATATATATATATATTTTTTTTTTTTTATTCATAACTGATATATTTTATCTCACAACTGTAACTGTTTCTCATTATTGCAATTTTGTACCTCTCACTCGTGACTTTACATGATTTTCACAATTGAGAACAATTTTTTTTCATAATTGTTCATTACTCACTGTAACATGTTATCTGTCATTATTGCGAATTTGTATCTCGTAATTGTGGATTGCATCTTGTAATGTGACTTTCTCACAAACTGCGAAGTACATTCCCCATAATTATGCCATTTTATGACTTTACATCTTGTATTTGCAACTTTAAATCTTATGATTATGCCCTTTTATCTCACAATGTGACTAAACACTTTATCAAAAGGCTGCTCTGAGCATCTAAGCCAACCCAACACAGCAACATTAGCTCAACATTAGGCTGACCAATGATAGATGGAGTGTTTGGCTAAATTTTTGCAAGAGGCACAAACATGCACACTTCAGCAGGAGCTGACCTTGGGAGATAAACTCAAACATCAACAGACTTGTGACTAACCTTGACAAACAAACTACAATCCAGTCACAAGCCAACAGTGACAACAAAAATTGGCACTGCGGTTAACCAGTCCAACATCACTGAAAAGGCAACAAATGGGGTCAGATAAAAGCTCCCGTAAGCCTCACATTCAGTTGGACAAACAGTGATAAATAGGTAAATATGTGATCATATGTGAGGCTTAAGGTCTGCGGCAATAACTAAACGTGATAAGTGAAATCCAAAAGTGATGGAATGAGCGAGCAAGGGTGAAAGCAGGCTTTACGGGATTTCTGTCTCCAACTGACACACTGGAGATACAGCATTAATGCTCGCAGCACCATCTGGCCCCTGTGAAAAGAAAGCCACGTTTCTCTGGGGATTTCAAACTTATCTGCACTGGGATTATAGGGTGCCATCTTTGATTCATATTCAGAGCTGCTTTCTAAAAATGACTGTGCCTGTTATGTTATGTGTGACTGCGTGGGTGGAGAGGTAGAAGGAAAGTGAGAGATCAGGGGAAGACGCGAGTGCTTCATGGTCTGTGGTAAAAGAAGAGAGCTGGTGGGCCGATCATTCTAGAACGACATGAAGACTATTCATATGCTAAATTCAGAAACAAAGTAAGTGTGGAACAATCGTTCAAAGATTTGGTCTAATTCAGGTAATGCAGCAGCTCAAACAAAATGTAATCAAAAAGTGCCTGTGTTTTCAAACTTAGTATCAGAAATGGCTCCAGAATAATGATTCATATATAAATAATGAATTAGCTTATTGAATTCTGTTACGTTTAGTCCTTAGTGGTGTGTGTGTATTCGCGCCCCACAGCGAGGCAGGCAGAGAACAAGGCTGAGACACG
>JAUCMS010000038.1:5898439-5932188 GCA_032357445.1 Enteromius radiatus
GTAAAGAAAAACTTTTATTTTGGATGCGATTAATCGCGATTAATCATTGCCCAGCACTAATATATATACAGTATATACAGAGAGAGAGAGGATAATTATAGATGTAATAGATGTAAAGTAAAATAAATCATTGAACTTTATGTAGAAAAGTTAAATCGCCATCTTCTTTCCAACCAAAATGACTTGAACTCACTCAGCATCGTAATAATCCTCTTAAGTGTGAACGTCCCATTAGGACTTGAACTCAACATACCTCTTCCTCTTACCACACTGTAAGAAATGACAGTGTTTTTACAATAAAAACCTGTTCAATAATAATTGGAAAATTCCTATAATATTTACAGGGAAACACCGTAAACTGACATTCCCAGAATTCCCTGCATTGCACTTTAAATTTAGTTTGAAATAACTAGTTTCTTCTTAGTTTTTTTTTTTTTTTTTTTTGGATCAGTTATGTTTATTATGGTCGTATGTTACATGTAATGTTGTTAAATTAATGTTTATTGCATTTTTCAGTTCAATAATTCTCACTGTGATGGTGTTTAGTGTTTGTGTGTATGACACTGAGCACCTTCTTTATATGTTACTGTTTAAAAGCTGCTTGTGATGGACCCTTTTCACAACACTGATGACGCATTTAATGTTTATTCTTATATTTTTAAAACATTGTATGCACATGTTTAACACCATTCTTTGTATTATATTACGTTTGCATCAAATTACAAAATGATTTTATGCTAATGCGAGGATGTTTCTAATGCAGCGTCTATGAGAAAGATGATAAATTTCACATTGTTCTCTCTTTTGACTGCCGTTATCAGTCTCTCTCTATTTTTTCTTTTTATTGAAAGTCATGAAAAAGCTATTGTGGACTTTTTCTTTTGCTATTTGAGCAAATGGAAATGCAAAAAAAATAATTTGTGGTACCATCCCATTCACTGCTTATCAAGTTGACCCAACTATGATGACTTCTACTGCGGAGAAACTCCGAAACGTGAAAAGGGTCCGTGGGCTTTGGTTCATCATGTGACTTTCTCATCACCACCTGCATTTGTTGGTTATCAGTGTATTTCAAAGGTACAAAACAGATTTCACTACTTTAATTGGTTGGTATATTGACATTATATCAGTTATTGCAGTTTATTACCAAAAATTACGGTATTTAACTGTAAATGTAACTTACAGTTAACAAAAAAAATACTGTTACCATATTTTTTTTTTTACGATTTTATTTCAGCAACCACAGATGCCTTTTATTTACCGTAAATTGTACGGAATTCTTTTTACAGTCCACAATTGTATGCCTGGTTAGTTGCTGATATCTCTTTGTAGGAAACAATTTGGAAGTTAAAACTTTATTTCAAGAAGCAAGTACCTGTGTGTATTTGAGCCCTGCAAATAATAAGGTGACTTTGAAAAATTGTAACCAACAGAGGAAATAAATATCTCTAAACTCTAACAGACAAAAGTATTTTAGCATTCCTCAGGACAATATGGTTCTAAATACTGCATGTAGGAGCATGATTAAAGAACCTGAGAATTGTGAATTAGGTGAAATGTCACGACCAGGTCAGTGAGAAATGTGGTTGTATGATCCCATTGCTGTGAGTTTAGCACCATGACCGATCTTGTATGTTAAGTAAACAGGAGACCCCAGGATTCCTAATCCCCAGTGAGGGTCTCAGAGCTTCTGGCCACATCTTTCCCAAAGCCAAAGGGAATCCAACTCCTGCACTGATAACCAGTTAATCCCCTCAGTTCGTTAAAAAGTCTTTTATCTTCAACCAGCTCCATTCCAAACAGCATCTCTCTACATTTCAACTGAAATTCAAAGCAAGAAAAAAAATCAATGGTTTGACCAAAACAGTACAACATCAGAGTACCACAAACATGCCGTATCGCTATACCACACAGAAATCCTCTAATCCAGCTAAAGGTTACCCTCCTGTCTGTTCTCTTCCTGTCAATCCCCAATCAAAACCTGTCGTGTTAATATAAGCAACAGTCTCTGGTCAAATCACGAAGGAACCACTATTGAAAGCATATCTAAAAAGCACCTGGGTATTGAGGGAAACTACAATCTGTGCACCCCTGACACGCTCGTCTGAGACCCGGACACTTAAAACTGAGATGGCTGGTTAATGAATCCTAAAGGAAATCAATGAATTGTGAGGAATATGATGCCTGTCTTATCAGCCCCCCCAGAGGACACACCGATTTCAATGAGAAAATAGGTTTTTGTGGATCAGGGCAGAGAGATGATGTTCATAAACTGCTAATGCTATATATCTGGCATCTCATCTTTAATCACTTTAATGCTGTCCGGCAGCACAGATAAGGAGAGAAATGACTGAGAAGATGAGAACTTGGCACACGAAAGGATCTGATGTATGCGATTAGATAGGAGCAAAACCATCCTCTCACATCACCCTGTCCCCCACAAAGAGCATTAGCGCTAAATATGTGCTGAACTGATAGAGGTTGTGTAGTTGTGTAATCCCACATGCGTACACAGGACAGAAGTAGAAAAGAGTTCACTTTTTTTAAAAGTATAAGCAAAACAAATTAACTTCAAATTATTAAACCAGATTCTTCAAAAAAATACTGTGAAAGTCTTTCTGATGAAACATTCACTGAAAAACAAAAAAGTAGAGTAGAGTAGAGTGTGGTAAGGGTACAAAACACAGAACACCATCAGGGTAACATAGCACTACAATAATGCAATAAACATCTACTAAGCAGTTTTAAATGTAACAAAACATACTTTATACTGATAACAAAAATAAGAAAAAAATTGATGGGCTATAAAATGTAATCGTGTCACAAAGACTTCTGCAAATGCTGTAAATAAGGCAATTCATATCTTTTAATTATCAGAAACAAATTCACTGGAATAAATCACATTTTTGAAAAGAATGAATTGGGCCTTTCTAAGTCCTTCAGTAAAAATGATTTCCTGAAATGCATTGAATTTATATTATCAGAAATAAAGAGAGAGACCACTGTTAAGGTAAATACGTTTGATATTCCCTAAAAACAGTGATGGGTTATAGTTTGTTAGTAAGTTATATGAGAATAGCTAAACTACCATTGTGCAATACATACCAAAAATGTAGGGAAATGTAACACTTTTTGACTTTCTCAGTTTGTGTAAATTCACATGGGGTTCAGAATATATATATACAGTGAGGAACATAAGTATTTGAACAACCTGTGATTTGATTTGAAGTTCTCCAACTTAGAAATCATGGAGTGGTCTGAATTTCACATTGAAGGTGCATTCCCACTGTGAGAGACAGCATCAGGAAATCACATTGTATGATTTTTAAAGAATTTCTAAGTATGAGTATGGGGGGAGTAGGTCTGGGCGACGTCTTTTGGCATGTTGGACAGGCTTGACAAAATCGCTTTGCCTCAGCGTCCAATTCCGGCCAGTGAAAACGGTCCTGAGTCCTCTGGGTGGTGTTGGCTGCCCCAAGGTGGCTCCAGCACAGCTTCCGTCTTGGATTTGGAGATGACCAACAACATCTTTTCCTCCCCCGCCACCGAGAAACACAGTAGAGCAGACTGTTCTTACAACGAAGTGCGGGAGAGGATGGGGGCCAGGCTGAGCATCCTTGCCCTCAACCACGCTAGAAATGTTATGTTCCCAGAATGTTCTCGGAACACATTCAAACATGAAATACCAAGCAAAAAAAAAAAAAAAAAAACATTATTATTATTATTTTGTGAACAAAAACAGATTATAAACAAATATTAAATATGGTCATGTATAGAAAGGGTGAGCTAGACAGAGGGGACAATTTAATTCATTTCAAACTGGCTTTATTGCCACAATTTTACAGTAAAGCATCAAAATGTTGTCAAAATAAGGAAAACAGTATAAAGAACATAATGATTTATATTAATTATATATTCTGTTTGTGTGTGTGTGTGTGTGCATTTGTCATTCACTGTCTAATAAGGTGAAAAAAAAACCCATCTTGTTAAAATTATAAACTTACTCTACCATTAATAATATTTACATGATATTTGTTAGGATGGAGTTCCTCGCTGCCCCTCTAGAGGTCACCCCATCTATAGCCCCACCTCTACTTCAGACTTCATTTCCCATCATACATCACTCACTCACACCTGTCTATAATTTCCACTCACTCCCCAGCACCTGATCTTCATCAACACACCCCTTCCCTCCTGTATAATAGCCAGGTTCATACACAAACTCATTTCGAGGTCTTGGATTCCCTTAGTGTTTAATTTCTGAGTGTTCATTCCCGTGTTTGTTTTTACCATGTTTGATTCTAGATTGTCTACCCTGTCTCCTCTGTACTGTTACCTCAAGACAAGTGTTCTGGTCCATTTCGGCCAGAAGAATCGCCATTGACCTATCGTTCGGCTTGGTCATGGCTATAGAAGCCATTTCTGAGTCACCGTCCTGCCCTGTCATCAGGGCCGGATTAACATGGCCAGGGGGCCCTAGGCTACAGGTTGCTGTAGGCACCCCCTCCCCCCCAACTTTGTGCGTCTGACGTTTATATACTGAAGGCGGATTTGCCTCACCCAATCAGCGTCTGCTTATTTAAATGTTTATTTTAATCCAATGGATATTAAGTTTTTTCTTTCTTTTGACCAATTGGGGGCCCCCTGGGAGGCTGGGGCCCCTAGGCTGAAGCCATATAAAGCCTGTGCATTGATCCGGCTGTGCCTGTCATGACCACAGAGGCCAAAGGATTCCCATCCTGCCCAGTGTCAACCATAAGAACTGCTATTAACCCCTCGTCCTGCGCAGACACCAATAAATAAACTATTGAGTCTATGTTCTGCCCTGACCTTTTTGAGATTATCACAACTCATGCGTACGCTTTCCTCTAGGCATTCCTCTATAGCTTTGCAAAACTCCAGTTAAGCAACTAATGTCACATGTTCTACAAATGTTTTTACTATTTTTGGATCTGGGATCATTTCAGTTGTATTGCTGGAGGGTCAGATGACTCTCTGATTTCATCAAAAATAGTTGTGTTCTGAAGATGAACCGATGTCTTATGGTTCAGATTTTTCATTTTGGGGTGAACTGGGGTAAACTGTTTGCATTTGTGTCACAAATAGTTTTGTTTTAGTTGCACTTTGTTACTCTTCTATTTATTTTCCTTTCTTACACACTGACAACTTTGGAGGTTTGGAGGAGCGAAACGGTGAGGTAAAAGAGAACTTAGCATACAGTGATGATGGCCTATTGAGAAACAAGCATGACTGCTCATTTTCAGAACGGCATAACTCACATGTGAAGCCGTCTTTTGTTTTTGGTAAACCATATTTTCTTATCTTCACCTTTCATTTTCATATCCTCATAAAGCCTGGCTGGTAATTGGACTCATGGCTAACATGCCTGGCTGAACTCTTTGTGAAGAAGGAGAGCTCCAAATGGGACATTAGGATAACACACAGGACCTTCAATGAGTAATCAATCATGTTGTTCATGTTGTTATGCAAATGATTTGTTGATTGGTTCTGAATCAATTAGCAGCATTCATTAATTAAAGACGAGGTGATCTGGACGACGTCAGAGCGGTGGGTAAATGTGCAGTGGGAGAGTAACTCCTGTGTGTGATTAATGGTTGTATAAATATCTACTCTCCCAAGACACTGATATATGTGCTTTTGTGGTGCATGTCTATGAAAGTAAATGTTGACATTTTGAGTGATCTGTGCGTCTGTTTAAAACGAATGGTAGTTAGAGTTAAAATGGCTACGCTTTGGTTCTGATTTTGTCCATTACTGAATTCTGAATACCTAATATTTATACGTTGAGTAATTATTTTGTTCAATACAATTTGTTTTGTTTCTGCTACAAATGATTATAGATCACCAAAGACCCTATTTGTTTTGTTTTGACAGGATTGGTTAATTTATGTAACGTACATTTAATTTGTAATAATAAATGTAACGTAATGCTGCCTTATTAATTCATACAATAACTATTCATCTGCTGTGCTTTTTTTTTCTTCCTTTTTTTTTTGGTTGCTGTAAGTGTAGGATTGTGTAACTTTGGAAAAATGTTGTGAAATGCAGGGAGTTTACCAGATTATATTAATATGTTTATAATATGATATGAATATTATATTTACTATTTTATAAAAAATTTAAAAAAAATCTTACCAGTGAGGTGATTTTACTGGCTCATCTTCATAGGAAATCAGTAGCAATCATAATAAAAGCTATAAAGTTACTTCTAAAAAAATTAATATTTTAAATAAATAACCAATTTGAAGTATTCAAAACATTTACACTTGAAAGGATACATATATTTCCAGTTTGAAAGCTGAGCCTTTTTCTCTAAAATAGTTTTTTTTTTTTTTTTTTTTTGCATTTCTCCACAAATGGCTCATTTTGACCTCATAATTAAATTAAGCATCACTTACTGTTGTAAATCCCAAATAATGCTTTTTGCTTTGGTTCTACAGCTTGTTCGTGCCAGCTGCGGTCATACCATCACTTATATTTTCAATCATTTATGCAGCCCTAACCATGTCACAGAGGCTGCACAAAAAAAATGTTTTTTTTTTTTTCTGTTCATGTTCATTTTTCACTTCCGAACTGGGTGAAGTAGGAAGAAAAAAGTACTTAAATAACAGTCTTTGCACCTAACATAACCTCCGGCAACAGTAGCAACACACACACAATTTCACTTCACTGCGGTTTGTTCACACCTTACTTGTGAAAACTCTGCCTCCTCAGGCTACCAACTGCTCCCTTGCTGCAGAACAAGGGCAAATCTGGACCGCCAGACACCACCACTGAGTCATGCTAACACATACATGCTGCCCAACATTTCCTTAAGCCCGAGACTACATACCCTGTTTCCTGCAGAGGTACGCGTGGGTGCATGAGAAAACTCCATCCTAGCAATGCCACGCAGGGAAATTTAACATGCCGTCAGGCTTGAATAACTGGCCTTTGATCACAGGCCTCTTAATCTTTGCACAGACACCATTTCAGTTCGTCATGCATTCCTCCCGAATCAAACCCAAAAAGCTGCTTGTTAATTCTTAACCTGTCTAGCGAAATTCGAGCGAAAGTCCCCATCCGAGCTGAAATAATTACCCCCTTTATTGAAGAAAAATTAACCCACACCCCTCTGCTGCAGCAGAAAGCACCACCGGGGCCTCCGAGGTTCCCTTATCTCCACAAGTAATAAACATTCCAGTCCCTCAAGCTTCCAGTGCGAGTGAGTGAAAAGCAGACAAAAATTAAATAAATAATTAGAAAATCTCATGCACGCTGTGAATCTCTTTTTACCCAAAGCTTTCAGTGCTGCTGATAATCAAAAAGAGGTATTACACAGAGAACGATCAATCGTGTGTCTGTGCAGATCTTCTATGCCAAGCATCTTTTATGTTAGCGTTGGAGTTAAGATTATATATCCAGCACTCTATTTAAAGAAATAGCGCTCCCAAACATGAAATTTACTTACCCCTAAATCATCCTAAGGTCATTTACATCTTGGATTACCATGGGGGTGAGAAAACCTTCAGCAAATTTTCATTTTGCGGTGAACGATTCCTTTAAAGAAATTAAATTGTCAAAAAAGAATAATTATAATAAAGTAACCTCATATATTCCACAAAGCATCTCTTCACACAAACGCATGCCAAATGAAGAAATAGGAAGCACTCTGCTTTTGTCTGTGGCCTTGCAGATGGATAAGGTGCTGATTATGTTCGCAGGGGAAGATGTGTTTTTCCTGCATGCCGCTGCTTTCACACTCGCACCCTTTCTAAATATTGAATCAAATAAAACTGAAAATACCACATTATCCAGAGGATTCAAGGCAATTTGCATATTCATTAGAATTAATTAAAATTCGTTGCTGTCTCTATTTTTTTCTTTATTTTCAGCACTTAAGAGGGGCAGAAGACAAAGAGGAAACAATCAGAATGAACAATTAGAGGGAGAGAGAGAGATTTGACATCGTCACCAGTACAGGAGTCTTGCACAGGAAATGTGTTTCATTCAAAATCAAGCCCGGATCCTTGTAATGAGTTCTATTGAAAATTAAGCAAACATGGTTGCTTTTTGAAAAGCCTGGCCACTTTCTGTGATTTGAGGGAGTTTGTGTGCCTTTTCAGAAGGAAATTTACATTTTCAATGCCGCCCATGCCCCGCGCCAGACGCACAAAGACCCCCGGTGGCTTTTTGTGTGTGAGCCTTGATGTATGAAGCAGTCAATCAGCTGAATCGAGCTGAATACATACACACTAGCAAGAAACACCTTGATGCATTTACAGGAGTTTAAGTGAGGAATCGAAGACCTCAGGACAGGTATGTGACGAGGTGATGGCAGCTCTGTGTAGCACGTTGTATATTAGACAACATCGAGAGCTCTTTAACAAAGTTAAACAAAGAGGAAGTTGATGTAACACCAACAATACTTGCTGTTCTGCATACGTGTGAATGCGGGAAAGGTTGCAGTGTGATTTTTGTGAAGGGCTTCATGCCATTTCTCAGGTTTCATGAAAGTGTGCCATTTAAATTAAGTGGCAAAGTGATACAGTGACAATGCCGCCCAGTCTCCAGTTGCCTTCAAGTGAACTCTGGCACTTTGGAGAGCTGCCTGGATTCTTTCCTGTGAAAATAAGGGGTAATTTCATTCATTTTTTTTAGTTTTATGAAGTAGTACTGACAAAAAAAAAAAAAAAGCTCGACTGGGTTTTGACACAAATTTTATGAGTCAGTTCTAATTAGCATGCGTGCAATTTGTCTCAATTACCAACTTGATTTTATATGATTCAATATTGATTATTTTGGATGTTTAATAGGTACAGTACATGCTAACACTATAAAATGAATCAGTTGGTACTACATTACTACAATAATAAAGGTTAAAGGGTTACTCCACCCCAAAATGAAAATTTAGTTCCAAGCACTTAAAGACACAAACACAGTTTAAGCTGTTCTAAACCCAGAATGCTTGTGACTGTCCCATTGACTGCCAAGTAAATACCATTGCCAAGGTTCTAAAAAGCATGAAACACATAAGTAGAAGAGTCCATCTGCCACTAGTGGTTAATTCTGAATGTTGTGAACTTTATTCTATAATTTGTCTCCACTGTGTCTCCGCATCACCATAGCGCCATTTGGGAGAATATCCAATGAGCATGTTACGAACGCTGTTAATTAGGTTTATTTTATCCAACTTTTTCCTGACGTAAAAATTGGGGTCTTTTTTTTGTGTGTGAAATTTAGTCCTGATGTCCAAAATAAAAATTTATTATAATTTTACATTATTTTTAATGCTTTAAGCAATGTAAAGTAAAAAAATATATATATATTTTTTTTTTCCAAGAAACACAAGGTGTTGTCGCCTCGTGTCGACAGCGTCGGACATAGAAGCTGCGCTCAAACACATCACACAGCTTGAGTCAGCTTGGTGTGTCATGGCTTTAAGAGGTGAACGTGTGTAATTAGGTGTGATGAATCCAATCAGTGCAATGAAACATGGGAAATGTAGTCCAGGGTGATGTGCAACAGTCTGTGAGGGAGTCATTACAGTAGAAGAGCGACCTCTGGTGGCAATATGATGGAAGGCCACGGACCAGACTTGTGACAGTCTAACCCGATCTCACTGCAATTCGTACACATTTTATGAGGTAGCTAATTCGTACAAATTCGACTGACCTCACTTGTTTTACACAATTCGTACTAAATCGTATGAGTGAGGTTGTACGAATTTGTACGAATTAGCATGAATTTGGCACCTTGTACGAATTGGTCGTGAGACTGCTGGACAGTCGCATCGTATGCTTTTTAAAATTATGAGAGTCATTTGTTCTGGAATCAGACTTGTTGAATTGCATGCTTTTTAAAACACTAAAAGTATTTGGCTACAAGAGTACTTTTACCATAAAGTCTTGTGATGAGGTATAAGTGCTGGTCTGACTCTGAACAGGTCTTAGTGTTCCTGGGAGGTTGTTGTGGCTGAGCTGTTAGCCCTTTAAGTGTTGTCTTGTTTTATTCATGCTTCATATATTTATTAGCTTTACAGCTTCTGACAAAAACTTCATGGGAAAAAAAGGAGAGGGCGCAGTACGGAGACAGAAGCATAAGAACCATTCAGAGAGAGGAAAAAGAAAACAGCATATGTGCATTAGTTGAATCCAGATCCCACAACAGACAGTGCTGTTCTGGGTATTACAGTCATGAATACTGCATTGCCGAGTGCTTAATGTGGCGTGCCAGAGACTGTTGTTCTCTCCATTCATTCATGCTCTCTATGGTCAGGGGTGAAACTCGCTGCCTGTCCAATGGGAAACATGAAATAGTGACTCTCTGCTCTGAGAGCACTTGACCTGAGCCACAGTCTCCTGGAGAAAGCTCTAGATGACCTCCTGGAACCCCGAGAGCAAAGTTGGGCCAGAGAGTCGTGACATTTGAAAGGGTTTAAAGTGGCAAGGGATCCCAGTCACGCGATATGAAACATAACATTTGATTTGAAAAATCACACTAATTTAGGTTACAATTACCTACACCTTGTTTTACAAATGAACTCCATTAGCTACAGTTCAGTGATGAAGACACATATGTTATTGGCAATAGCTTTTGGTCACCCGAGGCTGAAAGAAACAGACTGTGCAAGTGTATGCGAACATGATATTCTGCCCCCTTTACCACCTTCATAAAAATATAGGATACCACAATTTTTACATTTTGCAACAATTACACATCGGTCATGAAAAGACCCAGCAAAGCTTAAAATCTTAAAATGAGAAACCACATATCAAAATAAAAGAATAAAAAAGGGACATTTTGTGAAATTACAAATATACAAATAATTATGGATATGCATTTAACCTAAAGTGTAAGTGATATGAAAAAAATCTGTAATTAATTTAATTCAAATTTAAAAAGCATTTTTTGTATGGATAACTCTGAATGGATAACATAACTTTTGACATTGCTGTAGTTCTATCTATCTGCTTATCTATTTATGATATTTATATTTTAATGATAATAATTAATAATAGTTTTAATTGGATTAATTTAATTGGGTTAAAAAAGGATGCCTTTTTTGTCTTTACCTGGTAACAAATTTTCTTTAAGTAGCCTAAAATATTAATACAACCATATACATTAAAACCAAATAAGATGAAATTGCACTGTTAGTGGGAAGTTTCCTTTTGATATGTACTGTGTCTTTAATTTAATTTGTTTTCCAAACACATCTTGATTTTGCCAAGTTCTATGAATTCCTAGATCAACATATTTTTTTTTTTATTTACACCTGAAACTTATTGTTCACTGCCAAAACCCACAGAGACATTCCAGGCTATTCGTTGTTTCCAGAGGCCATAGAGAGACCTGGCAGGATGATTAACCCAGAAAGGAGCTTGTGGGTATGCAGACACAGTCATGTGCACCAACTTCATTTTCTGAACGCCTGTGTTAAGAAGGTTAACATCTGCAAATCGGTGGAAAATCATTTAGTGGGCCACTAGCTTAATTCTGCTGTATCCCAGTGCAGGCACATTAAGGCATGTGTTGGATTCGAGACTTGTCCAATGTGCCAGTCACAGAACAATTTCTAGCCATAAGCCACAAAAATAAAAAGGCAGAATGGAAATTTCCAGAGGAAAAGCTTGTATAGAGCGTATGAGAAAGAGAGATACTGAAGCCTGTAAAACACCACAGCAGTGCCTAGCTCACATTAGCCGAGCCTGACAGTGGATCAAGGAGAAGAAATTGAGTCGTGTACTTGAAGAATGTGACACTTTCCTACAAATCCCTGCAAATTCTGTGGTCTTCTGTGGTAAGAGAGCTGTCCTCACATGACATGAAATTAGGAGCGCTTCTTCTTTAATTTTCTCTTTGTCCGTCATCCTCACACGTCGCCTCCCTCTTTGCCCTTTCTCTCATCTTGTTGCCTCCACCCTGGGTTTGCTGGAATGGGCCAAGCCTAATTTATGTGTTCTCCAGCAGCAAAAAGCAATTGTGAGAGGTCACTGTAAGAGAGCAATACTCAACTGGGAACAAGACCAACACGGGCCATCTTGTGCTATTGTGCTATATCAAGCCATTCTTTATGTTGCGAAGTTAGCCTATAGCTAAAAGCTAGCGATAAAAAACTAACATGACAAGATTACAGGAACTTATTTTTCCACAGTGACAGATAAAATATTGCTTAACAACACAATCACAGCCAGTCAGACCAGTGATGATGATTTCTCTCTGTTTCGCACGTTTATTATCACCTGCAACACTGCATAGAGTGTATAGAACTAAAAGATATTGTGAGCATGTTTTTTAAAACAACATTTTTTATGGTTTCTTTTGTGGATATTTTACACAATATGCAATATTATATGTAAGGAATAATTGCTGACGGACCTTTTAATTATTCGAAAAATGATGCATTGTGGCCATTACACTTTAGGTGTGTATTATTTTTAATTATTATTATTAAAATATAAGCATATATATAATAAAATAAAACAAATAATGTTTTGCTGTAGGTGGGTCACAGAAACCAAGTTATTGACAAATTGCAGGATCTCTGAATGCTGATTAGAACAGAAATTTGAATTAAATCTCCATTAAAACCAGGGTCTTTTTTTTTTTTTTAAATGTGGAAGTTATAATTTTATTAGATATTTTTTTTTTCTTCAATTAAAGCTGATCTTGATTTTATTTCTAGACACGAAGGACAACTTGACTAAGGACTTATTCAGCAAATAAATAATTTTATAATAATAAATAAAACAACTACTTAAGTAAATGATCCTTGTGGGAAAAATAAACCAAAACATATTTAACTGGAAATTCATAAAATTATGTGCATATTTGCCTCTTACTCTGAACTTGAACAAGTACTTTTCTATAACTTTTAGTATTTTTCAAATAAAATTATTGATAACACCTCAATATTAAATATCAATTAAATAAATAAATAAATAATAATAAAAAATAAATTGTATATATACACACTCACCAAATGTGAAAGTTTTACTAAATCAATGAAACACACAACTGACATCCAAACAGATAAAAAATATATATATATTTTTAATGTCTCTTTAAATTAAGAGTCATGACTATTTGAACCCTTTTTCAGGACACAGAGGTTGAGGGCAGGCCATAATTAGGAATGATCCACCGCTAAAAACGTTGTCACTAAATTTGCATACACTTAAGGTGCTGAACACATTTTATTGTTAGCAGATCTGGCTTAACATGAACGTTTTTATTGCTCATCAGTCGCTCCTGATTAGGACAGGGATTAATGCTAAAACACGGTAGATGAGTAACATAGAATGTGCAATTTTGTTGGCCTCATGCAAAGCTGAAATCTTCACCGAAATGGATGCGTTTTTGAAATCAGGCAGTAAGCCATTCTTAGATGAAGTGAAAATATATCAAGAAACACAAAGAGATGGGAATAAAGTTGAGACAATTACCATGTGATTCCGAGACACTACAGCACTCCCTTGAGTCGCATTATTGGAAAGAGAACTAATTTAATTAAATGATCCTAATTAGATTTCCTTGACTCCATCTCTACTTTAGCAAGGCTTTATTTCATACTCCCGTTTTGCCTTTAAGAAACAAAGAAATATCCCTCATTTCCCACAGCGTGGTGACTCAAATGTGAGGACACTTCCCAGACAATTAGCCAATCAGTGTGCAGATGTCTTCGAGAAAATGAACCATTTGTCAGTCACAGTGTTCCCGTTCCTCAGCACGCTCACAGTTATTTTCCACTCCTCCTCGGCCCGCTGCAGGGTCACGGTGCGGGTGCCAGTATTGCAGCGGTGGGAAGCACTGAAGCGCTCGGTTCACAGGCTGCTTTTTGTTATTCCTTGCTGGTGTGACACAGCATATAAAGGTCACTTTAAAGTGTGTGCATGAGCAAAACAGTATTCTGCTGCAGTGTCAGTTGCCACATTTTCCTGCTAGCGTCGTTTGCTACAAAGGGTTTCTATGAACTGCTGACTGTTTACAGTCGATACATTGCATGTCGTTGCCAGCGTGATTCCAAGAACTCCTGCACCTGTTTGCTGGAGAGAAGCCGAGAGGTTACACCTTATTACGCTGGCAGTTACTTTAATATATTGGTTCTTTCCAGCTTTTTCAGGGCAGAGCATTCTGGGATTTGACTGGGGCTTTACCAGTAGTCAGCAGCCTGGTGCTGTTCAGATGGCAGCGAGTTTGTGTTCCTTTGCCAAAGAGGTCACACATATGGCTGACATTACTGTTTTTGACTGGCACTAACAGTGCTCTAGGGCTGTTCAGTTCTAATGCTTTGCCTTACCGTTGTTTTTGATTCTTTTTTAGATTGGAGAAACATGTTCACATAATTTCTCTGTGAATACATGACTTTCTTTTAAACTTCCTCAGCATTCATTGTTTGTTATCAGCATAGATTGTGTCTTCACATAGAATGGATTGGTGCTTAAGACCTTGTATTGTGGCTAACTTCCCCCTTTAAAGGAAAAGTTCCCAAAAATAAAAATTACCCTATATATTATACATCCGTCATGTTGAAATACGTGCGGCTTCTGCAAAAACACGAGTCGCAACTGGCAGCAAAAATGAAAGACACCTAGGGAAAACAATAAAGAAAAGGCACCACTCACTGCAAAATACTCTTTCTGTTTGATCAGGGCCTTAAAAACCATTCCTGAGTGCTGCATCTCATGTATATAAATGCAACGACGCGGTCTCTGTGAATGGGCCCTTAAAAGGGATAATTTACCAAAAAATGAAAATTCTGTCATTAAATACAGAGTTTCAAACTCATTAGACCTTCGTTCATCTTTGGAACACAAATGAAGAAATTTTTTATAAAATCTGAGAGCTCTCTGACCCTCGATAAATAGCAACGCAACTGAAATGCTCCCAGACTCAAAAACATCACGAGGTACTTAGCCCATGTGACATCAGATGTTCAATGGTAATTTTACAAAGCTATGAGGAGACTTCTGTTTCTGTAAACCTACCCGATAAAATGCAAAACTGCTGCTATTTTAACTTACTTTTACACAGATTTGAACTGTTTTGTCAAACGGTAGTTACATGGGATTCGGAGCTCCTCGCCTCTCAAGAACATCTCTGCACTCCATGAGCTACCAAACAAACCCATGTATATATAAACCCATAAATTTGAAGCTGGATATGTGTGATGCTAACATTCAAAAGAATCCGTATTCAAATATCTCAGCACATTAATATTGTTTTGAAGTCATAACATGTTATTCTTCCAGTAATTGTGCAATATTACACTTTATTATAACTCTGTAAATTTGTGTGAAACGGTAAAGGTTTTACTGCCTCTAGTGTTCATTTCTTTTGGAAACTGCAGTGATATGTACTTATTGGTACGTATTTTGTGTCTCGCTAAAAAGTGCAACAAGGTCATGTGCACACTGTAAAGTTTCAGGAAAGGGAATGAATCCCCTAAATTGTAATTTACTTATGTGTACGGAACAGAACTCACTTTTGAAAGTCTATTGATTGACATCATGGTAGCCAAAGCAACATTGTGGTGTCTGGTGTTTGGTATCTGCTATTTTTAACCAAAATAACAACAGCAACCAAAGACTCATTGTGTTTTTAACTGAACCACCATCAACAGAGCCACTGTGTTTCGTTTTTGCTTGGAAGGATACTTTGCAGAGCATATTCTTGGAGGGTTGCCATGTCCATTTATTATAAGCAATGTTATTAAGCATCTTTTGGGCTTGTTGTTTGAGCTTGGCTCATATAGCGATCCATTTTATCATAGTAAACAATTAGGCAAGTAAGTTTGCAATTTGCAAAAAAAAATCTAAAAAAGCCAGGCTACTTCTGGAAAAGCATTCTTTGGACGGCTGAAATTAAGAGCTGTACCAGAATGACGGGAAGAAAAAAGTATGAAGAAGTCTTGGAACATCTCATGATCCAACATCATCTGTTAAACATGGTGGAGCTGTGTGATGCATGAGCATGAGTTCCAGTGACACTAGACTTACTGGTGTTTATTGATAACATGACAGAGATACAGTATACTATCTGCACTTTAATTTCATTTTTATATTATTTTTTTAATACTTTTCTGGTGGCATACTACGACGGCGTTTTAGTGCCACAAAAACATAAAAAATAAAAAAATCTAGAACTACGAGATTAAAGTCGTAATACTATGAGAATAAAGTCGAAACTATGACAATAAAAATCGAAACATTACGAGAATAAAAGTCGAAATATTACGAGAATAAAGTCGGCATAGATTGGGAGAACCCAAAAAGTCGGCCTAGATTGGGAGCTTTCAAAATCACATTTGCAGAATGACTTTTAGTATAGTGTATTTGCAAGTGCACTATACTAAATATTATAACTTTAACTTGAAACATTTCGACTTTTATTCTTGTAATATTTGAACTTTATTCTTGTAATATTTGAACTTTTAATCTTGTAATATTATGACTTTAATCTCGTAGTTTCGACTTTATTCTCGTAGTTTTGACTTTAAATCTCATAATAGTATGTCTTAAATTGCATAGTTTTGACTTTAATCTCGTAGTTTCGACTTTAAATCTCGTAATATTACGACTTAAATCTCGTAGATTTGACTTTATTCTCGTAGTCTTGACTTTAAATCTCATAATATTACAACTTAAATTGCGTAGTTTTGACTTTAATCTCGTAGTTTCGACTTTAAATCTCGTAATATTACGACTTAAATTGCATAGTTTTGACTTTAATCTCTTTATATTGTGACTTAAATCTCGTAGTTTCGACTTTAATCTCGTAGTTTCGACTTTAAATCTCTTAATATTACGACTTAAATCTCGTAGTTTTGACTTTAATCTCATAGTTTCGACTTTATTCTCATAGTTTTGACTTTAAATCTCATAATATTATGTCTTAAATTGCATAGTTTTGACTTTAATCTCGTAGTTTCGACTTTAAATCTCGTAATATTACGACTTAAATCTCGTAGATTTGACTTTATTCTTGTAGTCTTGACTTTAAATCTCATAATATTACGACTTAAATTGCGTAGTTTTGACTTTAATCTCGTAGTTTCGACTTTAAATCTCGTAATATTACGACTTAAATCTCGTAGTTTTGACTTTAATCTCATAGTTTTGACTTTAAATCTCATAATATTACGACTTAAATTGCATAGTTTTGACTTTAATCTCGTTATATTGTGACTTAAATCTCGTAGTTTCGACTTTAATCTCGTAGTTTCGACTTTAAATCTCTTAATATTACGACTTAAATCTCGTAGTTTCGACTTTAATCTCATAGTTTCGACTTTATTCTCATAGTTTTGACTAAATCTCGTAATATTACGACTTAAATCTCGTAGTTTCGACTTTAATCTCGTAGTTTCGACTTTAAATCTCGTAATATTACGACTTAAATCTCGTAGTTTTGACTTTAATCTCATAGTTTTGACTTTAATCTCATAGTTTCGACTTTAAATCTTGTAATATTATGACTTTAATCTCGTAGTTTTAGATTTTTGGAACTAAAACGTTGTCGTAGCACACAGAGTTAAAATTGTGAAAAATTTGTCAGTGTCCAATTATAGATGGACCAAACTGTATGTCAATAATTGTTCAGTTTGTGAATGTCACTACCACCATTTTTTGGGAGTAAGTTTATATTATAACGTTATAATATTTCCCAACCATAACATTTATATAATGTGAGACATGCACAACTCATTTGTGTGATACTGCATTCGGTGATTATCCAAGTCAAGTTGATGCACGTGTATGTGCACACCTGGCAAGCATAAAGTGGTCAGGGTGCAAGGCATGAAAATTAGTGTGTTCTAATAAAACAAACACCCGAAATACCACAATGACCGAAGGGCACATGGACTGGCACACTGAAACCATGTGGAAAAACCCTTCGTGCCAGCCTCCATACCAACTCACTGAACTCATCACAACCACAGGGGAGGAAACCAGGACTGCTGTTAAAACACTAACTGCCTAAACCCAATAACCTCCATCTTGTACATTCACTGAAAGCTTTCTGATGTCCTTGCAGGGGAATTTGGGGAGGATTTTTTTCCCATCTACCTCTCGTTCGCAAACACACACCCACGTGCACACAAACAAGAGTGTTAACCTTGTGGACCTTCGGTTGATTATCCTGCTGTGACTCAGCAAGGCGTACAATGAATAGAGCTCCTCAAAAAAGCCACTGTGTCAGGCATGTTATTAGGGTCATGCTATTACTTACTTCTGAACACAAACTCAGGTCACACCAGCTGAGGTGAACGAACAGTTGTTGGAAAATTATAGGCCCGTTTTCCAAGCATGAGGGAATTAAAACATGGTAGGGTCTTAAAGACCCATTACATTTCTCAATGAGTGCAGTTGTTTCATTTGTGTTAAGGTATTTAACACAATTGAGACAGGAAGTGTGGAGGGCAGGACATATCAAAGTCCTTTTTTCAAATATTTAGCAGTAGCCTAGACTCTATGTGGCCATTAAATGCACCTAAAAAATCTGACAAGACACATTTATTTTGCATAAAACAAACAATGGTAAATGATCAACATGGCCAAATCACCTAAAAATTATTGGAATGCAGCACAAAAATTTAAACTAAAAATATTATCTACCTAGTAAGAATATGATTGGACAGAAATCGGGCTAGTGCAGGATGATGTCATCAGAGCTTCTAATCCATTTTCCCAGAAGATGAATATTAAGTACTGAAAATGGTTTTAAAGTCATGCAAAATCTTTGCAAAGGGTTTCTATGTCATGAGGTTCTCATTCTTGAACATATTTTAATTTAAATAAATAAATACATTTTTATTTTCTTATTTTATTAATTATAATTTTTTTTTATTTTATTTATTTTTATTTATTTATTTATTTTTTTGCAGAAAGAGCTGTATCTCAATTTGCCTATACTATGCCCTAAAATGTTATACTGTTTTTGTGAAGAAAAAGTACATACATTTGAGTGTGCAATACAGGCAAGCTTTGGAACATACTAAATAATCATTTATAATTAACGTCTTTAACAGACTGATCTGTTACCTGAATCCTGTCATCATTTAAACTGCCCTGTCAATCATCTTGTCACAGTTAACATGATCACATTTCCTACTGTATTGGAGAGAAATAAAGAGGCATGTTATGTCAGTGAGAACTCTCCTCATTGTTTACATGATGCATAGAAAAGTGCAAACATTGACCAATATAAAAGTTTGCAATGTTGTTGCAGATGAAATATAATACAGATAACATAAAATAAATATTTTTTCGACAGGTTAGGTATTATTTATCACTCAAACCCCTTTATGTTGGTCTGTTGGTCTGTTTTTGCCAGAAATTATTGCATGTAAAAAATAAATAAATAAATGGTTGACTTGAAATAAGTTGCATTTGAATTGCTGAAGTTACTGAAACTAAAAATGAAATAAAAATACATTTAAGTTAAACAGAAATATTTACTAAAAGAATATGAAATTAAGAAATAAATACAAAGTATATATTCATTGTAAATTATATTATATAAGAATAGTAAAACAATATGAGTGAATTTACAAAAAATATTTAAAAAATGTATTTGTTAATTTCTTTCAGTGAAAATGCTTTTCTAAAATACACACACACACACACACACACTATTATAATCACTGTCAGCATAATGAATGAGTGTAAAGTTAAAAGAAAATCATTAATTAAAATTAGTCTTGCAACTAATTGAAATAAAATAAAATAAGCTTACTTACAAGTGCTTTTAATAAATGAAAAAAAATATATATATATAAAACATACAAAAATACTTGAATTAAAATGTAAGCTGAAATATAAAAATAAGTAAATATAAAATAGCAATTAATATTGTAGTAGTATATAAATAATCACATAAAATAATAGTAGTTGTTATATGTATGTATGTATGCATATATATATATATACAGTATATATATTATACAGTTTTTGTTTATATAATATGTGTACTGTGTATATTTATTATGTATATAAAGTACACACATTCTGTATATATTTTGAAAAATAAATTTGAAATACATTTGAAAAATGTATTTACATATGCTATATTACATATCATATTATTTGTATTATAAATATATTTAATATATAAACATAACAATTTTCTCTTAAATATATACATGCAGGAGTATATACACAGTACACACATATATTTTATGTACACAAAAACCTTTATTTTGGATGTGATTAATTGTGATTAAACGTTGCCCAGCACTATAAATAATACTAAACACTGTCAATAAAACAGTTGATTGCCCTGTGTGAATGCTAAAAGATATGCTTTGGAGAAAAAAAAAAGTTGCATAACACCACCCACCTCGGTAAAGCGTCCTGACATTCAAGCTCGGCTGAACACAAGTCACACTCTGTAAGGGGCCACCATCATGTTTCACAACAAATATGCTGGCCTCTGTACAAACTTATATAAGACACTTGCTTAACATTTGGAGCGAGGCGAGAGAGAAAAAATGAAGGCATACATTAAAAGAGTCAACAGGAAATGCATGCATAGGTCAGCTGCCACATCTAAAATCGTCTGTTTGAGCAAGCGTTGACAAGGCACACTGTTGGTTAAAGAGAGTTAACACACAATCCTCCCCAAGGGTTTCAAAGTTCAACGAGTGCTCAAGATATCTGTATGCATTCTGACTTCCACAGCCGGAAGCTTGTTGCCCTATGTAGACATATAGACATGCGCTATAATAGCCTGGAGTGTTGATACAAAAAAGCATCATTGCATGGAAGCAAATGTATAAAGCCTCACAGGCAGTGGATATGCCCCGCTGAGATCGTTCACCAGCACACCGTGCAGATCAAAGACTAACGCTGCATTACCCCAACTGTAGAAGAGCCCTATAGGGCTTAATATGCATTCTGGGATCGACAGCGACTGCACACCTTCAACACTTCCTGGCTTCTGCACTCCTTGAACCTGCAGGCTACTGAACACTGGCGGACTGGAGCACTGCCAAAGCCTCGGCTGAATATCCGTTGAGACTTTGTGTATTATCCGTGAACGATGCTCCTCATGAAGTCTGACTCCTACTTCCCCTCGTCGGTTTGAACTGGGAGGAAGAGGATTATTTTTACCTGCCAATGATTCATGCGCTGCTCAGTGATATGTTTCCTGTTTATTTATTAATTACTTGACAGTTGTCTTCTGGGTTTAGTCTGACAGAATTAAGGGGGGGAGGGGTTAGATTGTTGCTTACAAAGAAGAAAAGGGTTTTAGAATATTTTTGGCAAAAAAAAAAAAAAAAACTCACTCATCACGTTTCCTGCAGTTAAAATGATTTGAGAACTGCTAACATTTAATGTAGAGTAATTTTCCTGCTTATATGCTCAATCTGTGTGGAGTAAAGATGGTACTGATGAATGGTACTGATAAGTGGTAGTGTCCTTCAAATCTTAAAGGTATATTTAAAAAATACCGATGCAGATAAATATAATACATGACAGTTAGTGGAAGCTAGAGATTAGATTATGGTTTCTAAAGTTTTACATTTAGATATATTAGATATAGATTCACTTCAGAAGGCCTTTCATTTAGCTGAATAAATAAGCTTTCTATTGATGCATGATTTGTTAGGATAGGACAATATATAGCTGAGATACAACTATTTAGAAATCAAACACAGTATCAGTTTTAATATATAGGAAATGTACAAAATATCTTCATGGAACATGATCTTTACATAACATTCAATTCGAATTTTGGCCCATATTGTTGACTATTGCTACAGAGATACCAGTGCTATTAGGATTGGTTTCGTGCTCTAGGGTCACATATGAAAACTATAGGCCTATATAAAAAAATAAAAAAATAAAACCCTTAAGACTAAAAACAATTGTGAAATAAAATGTGCTTAAGTCCTAATTAAGTGAGTTCAAAAGCAATCTTAAGATCTAATAATGTATAATTGCATTTTAAAATATTTTAAACAATAATACATTTTCATTTTAACATAAACATTACATATTCTCCACACAAGCATACATTTTAAAGTGTCTATAAATTTTAAAGTCTATAATTTACATTCTTTTCACAAGGATGGTCTTGAACAGTTCTGTACATGTGACTCAAAGCTTATATCATACTAGCTGGAGTGATGAAGAAAACTTCAGTTGAATGTTTGTTTCTATCCAATGTTCATGTTAAACATATTGCTAAACAAACATTCGTTTTAGCATTTAGAGTTAGTGGTTTGCTCAAATCTTTAACCCTAACTATCAGGCCTATCTCGAGTCATCCCAACAGTGATGCTTGCCTTAGTAATCATAATGACTCCAAGCAATGGAAGTTTACGACATATGATACCAAACACTTGGCGGTTTGGTGTATTGTGAGTTAAGGATTGCTATTGATTTATTTGGTCGCAATAAATCTTTGAGGATTTTCCATCTCGTGAACATTTCGCCACTTCAGTACGGTTATTGTATCGAAACAGAGGCAGCAATCTCAAAATGCGGGGCAAATGGGGTGGAAAAACATATCTATATTTTGAGCAGACGGATAAAGACAACAAAGAACGGGTGCTGTAAATCTCGCTGTCACACCGGAGTTACGATGCTCTCAAAGGTGGTGTTCCAAACGGTGTTATTGAGGCACCACTTCTCATCAACAGAAGCCCCTCAGGTATGACCCGCACATCTCCTTCATCCTAGATCCCTCTTGTGGATTTGACACGTTCCGCTTCCACAAGCTTCCACCCTGAAGGAAGAGAGGCGTCTCTGTGGAACGACGCAAAAGATTCTCATTCCGGACCACGGCACTCAGAAGCCAATCTGAGCATTTATTAGAGGCGTCAGAGCAATCAGAGGACCTGCGATTGTGGCGAACGAATGAATAACTGATTTCCAGAGGTTGAGGTTAAAAGGCTCAGGAGGCCCCTGTTGTGGGCGCCGGGGCCTTGGTGAGAGATGCTATTGGCATATGGATTCGGAGGTGAATTTCACACTCCACTAGGAGCAGTGTCATTATGATTCTGCTCGCTCGCCCTCTCTCCCTCTCTCTTTCCTTCTCTGTTTCTCTCTCTCTCCAAAGCTTTTGGAGCTCCAGCCGAGCAGAAAAGCCTCAACCCAAAAGCTTAATTACAAATCTACCCTGAGGAGGAAAGGAAAATATACTCTGTCGCCCTCGCACACACACACACACGCACACAGTATTGTGCTCATTCAACTTGGTGGCGTGTGTTTGCGGTATTTGAAGAAATCCTCAGAAAAGAAAAAGGGGGACGTGTTTATGTACAGTTGAAATGTCTGAGACTATATAGTATAGTAGAGTATTTTTTTCTGATAATAAAAAAGCTAATTTATAAACCATATTTAAAAATAACAAAGTGGTGTACAATCAAGAAGCAACATGGTAAAAAAAAAAAACTGAATTACATTGAAAATTGAACATTATGCATTATTATGAAATGTAGAGTGCTATCAGTAATATATATGTAACATAATCAATCTACATTCTATACACTATACTGACGAAGCAAAAACAGAACGGTCACAACTTCATAATTTACTGCAAATAAAAAGCTAAAAGAAGTACATTGCTAAGTACTCAGCTGAAGCACCTTTACAGTCTCAAGTCTTTTTTGCTTGATGCAACAAGATTAGCACATCAGCATTTGACAATTATCTGACAACCAGAGTTGCTATGTGCTTAGGGTCATTGTATTGTTAGAAGGCGAATCTACTGCCCAGTCTGAGGCTCTGAATGCTCTGGACTTTGTTTTCATTTAAGCTATCTCAGTATTTCGGAGCATTGAGCTTCTCTTCTACTCTGAGTCCCTCAGTTCCTGCCCTGAAAAAACAGCCCCACAGCATGAGGCTGCTACCAGGACACTTTATTGTTGGGAAAGTACCCTGCAAGTGATGAGCAGAGCTGGTTTCTTTCAAACATTATGCTTTGAATTGAGGTTTATCAAACCAGATAATATTGTTTCTCAGAGTCTGAGGGTCCTTCGTGTGCTTTTTTGTAAATTCCAAGTGAGTTTTTCTGTGTCTTCACTGAGGAGAAGATTGCCACACTGCCATAAAGTCCAGATCGGTGGAGTGTTGCAGTGATGTCCTTCTGTAGGTTTCTCCCATCTGCATATATGACCATGGAGCTCAACTAGAGTCACCATCAGCTTCTTGGTCATCAGTCTAACCAAGGCCCTTCTCCATCAGTTGCTCAGTTTGGCCAGGAGGCTAGATCTAGGAAGAGTCCTGGTTGTTCCAAATGTATTCTATTATGGATAATGGAGGCTTCATGCTTCTGTGAACTCAATGCTGCAGATTTTTTTCTGAACACTTCCACTGGATTTGTTATTTGATTCCTATTTCTGAGCTCTACAGGCAGTTCCTTTGACCTCAGGGCTTGGTTTATGCTCTCATATGCATTTTCAGCTGTTAGGTTGACTTCACTAAAAAAAGTGCTGTAACATCTATAAGCAATACAAATGCCCCTGAGCTAAATTTTAGATGCCACAGAAAAGGGTTTGAATACTTATGCAATTGAATCATTTAAGATTTTTAATTTTAATAAATTATTCAAAACAAAACCTGTTGAAAAACCAAAGATTTTAAAAACTTGTTTATATATAGATAGATAGATAGATAGATAGATAATATGTATGGCCTATTATAGGTTTAAATTATATCAAACTTTTAGATCCCACTATTTATTCTTAAATCATCTGAAAGCTTTCTTAAAATGTCCTTGCTAAACATTTAAAATGAGTTCATTTCCTTTTCACCCAGCCCTGTGCTTTATCTTCAGACAGTCAAGACACTAGACCTTCACATTAACCTGTGGCAAAAGCAGACCGTTTAACATGGCAAAACTATGAACCTCCCCAGCTAATGTAATGAATGCATCTGCTTCTTTTCTGAGTGAGATTGATCGCGCTGATGAAGGCAACACTCATCATAGCCTGGCCTAATTTTTCATCCTTACAAAAAGTATGACAGAACATCTACACATGCAAAACGCGACTTGATTGGGAACAGCTTGCACATCCCGATCCTGACAGCATGCAAATGTATTCTCTGGGTCATAATGATACTTTCCTTAATGAAATTAATTGCAATCAGAGGCTGCTTTCTCCCTGCACAAGGACGAAGGCAATTAAGGTCACCTAGCAGAGCAACCTCGGTTAAGCAGCTTCCATGCAAATGAGATGCAAACTGAAAACTAGTTAATTTGGCCTCTTGACATTACCAACAGGCTTTGGGGGGCAACTTTATGCAAATGGTATGCAAATGACCAGACCTGGGACCACTTCCGGAACCTACTGCTCCGTCTTCACGCTGTATCTGCGCTTCGCAGGTGGGGTAAGTGTGAACGTTCAGGTGCCTCGGTCTGTGTTGGTGCAACTGGAGCGTTACGCAGACAACAGCTGGTCTGTCACTTCTTACAAGAAGGTGCTACCTTCAACAAATGTTACATTAATTTCGCATTAACACCATATGAATTGGACTGAGTTTGTCACTGGCGGGTAGCAGCCATGTGCTGTTCCAACATTACACACTGGCCGCTCACCAGGGCAGCACTGCATATCTGCGGCAAGCCAATTTAAAGTGGCGGTCACTGGCTGCCGCTTATGTAGGGGGCACTTATTACCTCATCCCAACGGCTGGGGTCAGTGCATGAAAGAGCTAATGTACCAAACATCAGGGGTTCTCCTTTAAAAAAAAATGTAGTTAATGCTTCTATTGAGCCAAGTTAATGCAGTAAGGATGTTAGTGTAGGAATATGTAAATAATATTGGTTTTCTTATAACTCATTAAAATAGGAATCCTGGTGAAAAAAAAAAAAAACTCAGTAAGATTAAATCATTCTTCAGAATCAGACATAGTATAATTTCTCTTGTGGCAAGGATTGTGCCAATAAAAGCATTTATTACAAAATTATGGTTCTATTTCAGGATATGTCACAGGAATAGTTCACCCCAAAAAATGTACATTTGCTGGTAATTTATTCCCACTCAGTCAATTCAAGATGTAAATTAGTTTGTTTCTTCATTTTGGAACAAATGTAAGATTTAACATTGCTTGCTCATCATTGGATGCTCTGCAGTGAATGGGTGCCGTCAGAATGAGAGTCCTGATAAAAACATCACAATAATTTACACGTAATCCACACCACTCCAGTCCATCAGTTAACATCTTGTGAAGAGAAAAGCTGCTTTGTTTGAATCAAACAAAGCCATTGTAATGGTGTCCATTCAATGGAAATCAGTGGAATGCAATGATGTACAAACCCCAATGTTCTTTAAAATATATGTTGTGCCCTAAAGAAAAAAAGAAATAATATAGTGAGTGAACTCCCTTTATAGATTGTTTTGTTTGTTTTGCCCAATTTATCATCCACCAAACCAAAATCTTAAATCTGGTCATTTAGAAAAGTAAACTGCACATTCCTTTTTAAAAAGCCACATAATCTATATATATATATATATATATATATATATTGCAATAATCTGTACTTATATGTAACAATACACAGAAAAAAAAGATTAAAATGTATGCAGCAAATACGATAAGTGAATCATGCTATATCGTCATGTACCATAAGTATGTATTATGATATCCTGTAGAGCCATCAAAAAGAGTGATATCTATTACACAAACAGTACATTCACTCCTCATGATAATTCCTTCTTTTATTCCCATCTGGAAACTAAACCATCTGGATCAATCACACACATTCTCCTTGACAGCAGACAATTCTGTCTGTTTAATTATCCATCACTGAACTGCCTGCATTGTGAATGTATGGTTCTTATATACATATCAAACGCATAAATAATTAAACAATCTTACGCAAGTTCAATAGGCAAACAGAGGCAATATGACACGTGTCCTGACATCCGTATCAATCAAATTCCCGTATGTCAGCTAAACAGCCGTATAAAATTCCCTTGTGAAAAAAAAATACACTTATTCGATTTAATGCGCATTTGTAGTGTACTTCAGATCTTAAACTGTACTTGCAGATAATATACTATTAATTAATTAAAAGGCTAAGTGTGCTTTAAGTAAACACACTTTTATGACAATATTTATACACTTCAGTGTAATAATGTAATATAATGTTTTAAATTATAATAGTTCAATGAAAAAATATTTAAAATAAGAAAACATGATATAATAGATATAACAGTGCTGTCAAACTATTAATTGCATCCAAAATAAGTTTTTCTTTATATCTATACTATTATATTATGTATAAATATATTTAATCTACACACTCACATTTAACAATTATACATTATTATACAATTGTGCTTAAGGCCTAATATGTTCAGCTATATGCATTCCATGTAAATATACTAAAAACAATTTATTCCAATTAATACGCAATTAAGAAATTATAAAAAAAAACATTGCATTCAATTTACACTTTTGTATATTAAGCATAGTTTTTTTTTAAGTATATACAACATATTAAGGCCTGTGTATGTCTAAACTACAGGCAACTATTGCCTAAAAATGAAACAAGTCACTAGCAGCATGCAATTCATTTGAAATAATGCTAAACACGTGGCTAATATTTTGTGTGGCCATTCAGTCAGAAGAATGGCCGCACTGTCCAGCTACTGCTTCTGGGTTTAAATCTCAAACATCTGTGAATGAAGCACACATTTCCAGCTGGGTAACCATTATAACTTTCCTAAGAGACAAAAAAAAAGTGTGATATAAATGATAATTTCCACAAAACTTGCAAACTAAATGTAAGAATCAAAAAATAGCACAATATATCAATAGCAGTTAGTTAAACTAGCATCCTGTCATAACAAGTGTCACTCAGCTAATGCTGAAAAACTAGAAGAAAAAAAATTGAATTTCATTCAAACTTGCAAACAAGAAGTAAGAAGCAAAAAATAGCACAGTATATCAGTAGTAGTTTATTTCACTAGCATCGTGTCATTCAGTTGCCTTGGTATCCGTTACTACACTTCTTATGATTTCTCTGCTTTTCACGGTGTGCGAACATCTCTTCCTGAACTAGGAATATGAATACAAATCGATCTGGATAAGATCACCTACGCAGATGGATTTCAAACAGATGTATATGGTGTTTTAGGGATGCTTTAGAGTGTCACATTATCCTTGTTTACAGTGTCCACAGACCTCTGGCCACTGCAGTGTGGCAAAAAACCGGATCCAGTTGAGCAGACTCACTACTGAAACACTGAAACAGAGAGCAGAGGGAATGAAGAGCAGCCTGCTTCTGATTGGCCACATAGGATGCGGACGAATGGCAGCGTAGCGTAGCCCTCATCCAATAAGCATCCATCAAAACACGCCGTGTGCTTTTATGAATGAGGAGCAGCGTATGCTGTGCATGTGCGCACGTGTACGATGTGTGTACGTCTCAGCTTTACTGTAGCACTTACACACGTTTAGAGGAATGAACGACATGCTCCAGAACATAAAACAATCATATGTGGCTGCATGAGCTAAAATAAAGGGTGCTTTGCAACTGTCTGGCTTGAAATTTCCCCACTGGAGCCTGTGCGGACAACAGCAGCAGCTGAATGAAGCATTAATCAAGGGCACACAAATATCAGTTTTCACATAACCAATGAGAACAGCTGCAGCCATTTGTTTTAACTGCTGGATGGATGCTATAATTTGGATAACTGATAAAATCTGTGACTTTCCATGAACCTAGTGTCTGGCAAGCAAAACTGGGGAATTAGGTTAAGTGTGTCTGGGCGCTCTTTGGTGTCTCAACAGTGCCCCCTAAAGGCGGGTGAGAGGAGAGCTACTCAAAACAAATTACATCATAGATTGCCTGCCCATTCACTGCTGCCGCTTCTCGCAGACAAAGAGCAGACAGACTCAAAGCTGAGACACATTAGTCTAAACGTGGCGCGATAAGACGTCTGTAGATGAACGAGTCTGTCTGTTTGTTCTGGATGATGCTGGCTGAGCTGGTGGGACTCATAAAAATATGGAATTAAACATTTAGTCACCAGGGCTGAAGTAATATGGAACATGTTTGAAATGATGCTAATGCATTACGTTTTGCATAAAAAAAGCACTAACGGAAGCCATGTAAAGTAAATATGCAAGCCAAAAAATATATGTGGGCAGTGGGTTTTGAAGGGAGCAGTGTAAGATCTACATTTAATGGCACCGCATTGATTTTGAGTGGAACATTGTCAAGATTATGGTTGAGCCAAAGTTTCTCTTTCAAATGAAGAACATGCCATCTAATGGTAAGCGAGGGGAAGACGGGCACCACGTTAATACAGAAAGAGAAAATCTATTCTTAAATAGGACTAATTTAGCCATTTAGAGAATGTTCACTGCTAGTAAATATTGAAATCTGAGAAAAACAGAAAAATTACGCTAGAGTATCATAACAGTCCAGTTATTATTTATTTAATGTTTTATTTGTACTGAAAATTACCCAGTGATTCTGCTTACTCCTAATATGGATCACTAGAATTTATGCATCCTCATGGCCTTATAACGGAAATTCTCTTTTCATTTCAGTAAGTAAATACCAAAACACCCTGACATAATATTTGGAATTGGTTTCAAATCTAATTTATTAAAAAAAAAAAAAAACTACTGTGTGAAGTGCATAGTATCTCACTGGCAACCTTGTTTTTTTGGGGTAACTGAAGATTTGACAATATTCTCACAAGAATAAATAAAGACTAATAATTATAGATGACCATCACCTGAGAACGAACGAATACTGAATGATTGAGGCACAGCACCAAGTCAAGACATGACCACAGAAGTTACATAGAACTGGTTATACAAACTGAAATCAATGCTTAAGGGATAGCGCACATTTGTGTGTATTGTATGACATAACTGAATGTACCATAATATCAGCAGGGCAGAATATGCACAAATCCATAACTTTATTAAAAACAATTTGCAAACAATTGATGCGCACTTTACAATCCACATATAAAACTTCACATTTTCACACATTGGCACACAAAACTGCCTCTTAATTGTTTAATATATATATAAAAAAAAAAAAAAAAAAAAAATTGACATTGGAGTAAATCAAACTGCACAGTAGAATAGAATACATACTGGTGATTAATCATAACATTTTCTATGCAATATGGCTGCATACATGACCAACACCTTCATTCCAATGCAAAATCAAGAACTAGTGAGCATTAGCACTAATTCTAAATTATGTACCATAATTTACTTTAACCACAGCAAAAACTGCAATAACAAGTTACTTCACATTTGAAGTATTTAACATCTGAACTCTCCTAAAAGGTTACAGAAAAACAATTGCTAATTTGCAGGAATAAAGATTGAAGTAGTATTAGATCGGTGGCCTGTGTATAAGAACGTATACAAGAAAAAAAAAAAAAATAAAATAATGCTGGGGAATTAATTAGAGCTACAAAAAGAAAGCCAAAGCTACTGAAAAACATACAATTCTCTGTGGGACACTCAAAGTTTTATAATCTAGGCGATTTACACCACATGTTCATGATGGCTTCGTAAGACTTCAGTCTTCAGTGCAATGCAGATACTGAAATACATTCAACATTAAAGGGGACTATATTATGGTCATATTCAACGTTCACTTTCCAATCTAAAGTTTAAAACATCTGAACTCGCAGAATAATTACATTTTTGTTTAGACAATGAATCGCAGCGAAATGCTTTAATATCGTTATTTCTTAGCACAAAATCTTTTGGTAACAAAAGGGATAAGACACTGTAGCTCAGGAAAACAGATCTGATTTTACCCAGAGATCACTAGAATACCACACAAAGCACTCGCTCCTTGATCTGTGCCCTGAGATGGTGAACACTGGCAAAAAGCTTACTAAACGATTGAGCACCAAATGCACTTTGGATATTCAAATAAAAAGAAACAAAAACCGCTGATCTTCTTTGATACTTAGCTAGCCTGTAACGCAGAGATGTTTCCTTTTCCACCAAGAAAGCAAGCTAGGGATTCTCAAATGGACAATAAAATCCACATTAAGAATAGAGAAAGACTCCATTTTGGAGAAGTTCTGACCTTTCTGCGTTATTTTGTAGAGGTGCCATCAAAAAAAGACCAGTATGAAAAAGATCAGACAAATAACACAGCTCATGCAACTCACCACACTAAAAATTTCTTTAAAACAACATTATCAGGATACAGAAACCCATCTGTACAGTATCAGACAACAGAAAACTTTGATCCCGTAGCAGTAGGATCAATGCGTAAACGGTCAATGTCAAACGCGACAAAATTCTAGAATTCATGACGTTCAGTCTGTAGGTCATGCCAGGAGTTACAACCACTAATCTCTTCAATCCAGATTTCATTCAGGAACTAAAAAGCTTCATCGACTAACTTGAAAACGGCTCCGGGATGGCTCATATCCTGAGCAGGTCATCCAGTGCTAGCGTGTCAAGGTCGCAGGAGTCAAACAGGTCGCTTATGCCCTGCTCATCACCCAAGCTTAACATGTATTCATCGCTGAGAAGAGCAGGAGACAGCGGCACGAAGGGGATGGACTCCTCTGGCTGCTGGAGAATGGAAGACAAGGAGGAACTGAGGGGTGACATGGGGGCACTTCCAGTCAGGGGCCCATACCCGTTGACGCCACCGTTAGAGCTGTCGTTCATCTTCACGCCATCAGCCATTCCATCTGTAGCGGCTTCTGAAATGAAATAGAACAAGAAAGAAATTTCAATAGTTGAAGGATGAATTTTAATTTTTTTTTTTTTTTTGGAAGGACCAAAGAATTGTTGCTGTAGAAGTTCTTGCCTTGGGAGACTTTGAGAAACGCAGGATGATTTCCATTCACATCAAGGCCGTTCTGCAGCAGGCTCCCGGAGTCACCACCGTCCGTACAGAGGAAAACATCAATGGGACCCTTGGAGCTACTCAGGTGTACCTGTAAACTCTGAATTGACATTGAAAGGAGTTGAGTACATGGAACAAATACAAAATCACTTTCTCTTAAATGAGCTGCCTCTGCTAGATCCAAAGTAACTATTAGACCCTGTTTACACCAAGTTCAACATTCCCATTTACAACCTCTTTTGGTCACATCTGTCCACTTTCAAATCACTTCTGCCAGAACTAATGTGCTAATGTCAACCTTGATGTCTGGCGCTTGCCTATTGTCGTCCCTTTTTTGATTTCAGAAAATCAATTTTGTTTGCAATAAATTTAAGTTTTCCCCACCTTTTTTTGATACAAATGCTAAATTACCAATTTCAGTCAACAAACACACATTCATGAATATTTTAATTATTAAAAGTGCTATCTTATATTGCTAAAATAAGCACAATATCCTATTATAATGCTATTTAAAAAACAAACAAACAAAAAAAAAAAAAAACACACAATTGCAATTCTATCCCCAAGGTGTCTAGAGTATTTACAATTATATTGAATGTGATGGGCGTCTCACAGAAACATTTAAAAGTGTAGACTAGTGTACAATGTTTTATAATAATCCTTTATTCTATTTAGTGTCATTTTCATTCATTTAACAATTATATTGGGGGAATCCAAGTTATGAGACACATTTGAATACTTTCCCTGGTAATTAGTTACTTTTATAATCATGAAACTCAGTTATGATTTGCAAAAGAGCAATGAGTAACTACATTTTTTTATTTTATGAAACGAGTTGTTTCAAAACTAAATCCGCTATCATCTTGTCGGTTTCACCTCAAGCTTCTCGTCAGTCAGCTCGATTTCCTCTCCTCATGTGATAAATGAAATCTAATCTGTAATGCGACTGTCATTCAGCATACTGCATTACGCATCCAACATTCAGTTTTTAATTGTAGTGTTGGTTCTCTAGCTGAACCAGCAGCTGCAAAACTGCACCTAATGCTGTGGGTTCATGTTAGAATCAGGACATACAAGCGATCAGCTGTCGTCAAGCATTCGCTGAGATTGGATGTAGAGTAAAGGCTGGGACTATAAATCGATTCATAATCAGTTCATGGATCGATTCTGAGATTCTCCAAATGCATCGCGATTCCTCTGTAATCGATTCTTAGCTGAGATTTTAACAGCAGATGGCGCTCTAATCTAGTTTTCATTTGTACACTTAAATGCTCATGAAGAAGAGTGCTTGTGTGTTCGACAGAGTAGTGTTATTTAACCTATAGGCTTAGAATGCTTTTACAGGGTATATGCAGAACTTAAGCTTAATTTAATACCTTTTTTTAATACCTAAAAAAAAATGAATAAATGCCAGCGCGACTTAGAACTGCAACTGTAGTGGCATAAAATCTTTCCAAACGGAATAACATATTGCATCACAATGAAACAAGGTCATAACTTAACATCAACACTACCACCACCTACCATCAACATTTTATTGTGTTATAACTACAGGTTCAACAAATCTAAACTACATGGTTTATAAAAAGAGTCAAATTAAGAGGGTTTTTAACATATCAAAAAGGCTCTTGAATTATTTTGACTCGTGCCACAAATGATTCACTCACACGGTGAATCAGTTTTGAGAGTGGTTTTTGAATTAACATCTATTTTACTCAACTGCAAGTCATTTCAGCCATAAACCAACTCAAATTAAGCAGAGCCGTTAAAGCTCCCCATTTACTCTTGCCTGATATTGCATCCTTAGGATTTTATTGGTAGTTAATACTTTGCTAAATTTGGATCAAATGTTGCTTTTAGGCATGGGCCGGTATGAGATTCTGACGGTATGATAACCTTGGATAAAAATATCACGGTTTCACGGTATCACGGTA
>JAUCMS010000038.1:5954608-5968955 GCA_032357445.1 Enteromius radiatus
ATATACATGCATGTGTTTGTATTTATATACACTTAATAAATATACACAGTATATACAAATATATTATGTAAAGAAAACTTTTATTTTGGATGCGATTAATCGCGATTAATCGTTTGACAGCTCTACTTTAAATGTTGCAGTTTTGCTACAGTGGTTCTTTGAGGGTTAATTAAAAAGAGACCTGATGAGAAGTTGCCTACAACGGTTTTGTGAAATAAACATGATGCAAAGCCAGCAGTGTGATTTTTGTCACCATCTGAAATCTGTTTCCTTCTCTTTGGCATCTATCCTGGACTAGTCTACAAGTAGGTACTTGTTTGCTGGCAGTTTCCAAGCCATTCTAAGACACATTTATTTCAACAAAGCCCTCTTCAAAGTTGCAATGGACAAGCTCAGAGCAGAGCTTTAAAAGCAGGTGAAGTGGGCTGGCTTGGTCTTTACAAGGGCATTGTGTTTTTTTTTTCTCTTTTGTGGGATCAGAAAGTTTGCTATGCATTTTCATTTCCCCTTTAATTCTGTCTTGACTCCACAAAAGCCGCTCTGTTTGTTGGCTAAGAGCTGCTTATCTGCATGACCTGGAATACAAGAAGTCTGGAAGTACACAGTTATGATTGTGTTCGGTCATAATTCAGTCAAAATGAAGGCTAAGGCTTTTGCCAAAATGGTAAAAGTTTCCAACATCAGCAAGCTATTAGTGTTTATAGGTTGTTCTTTCAATGGGTGAGTGATGAAGGATAAGACGTGTCTGTGTGTTTAACATTCTTTTGTTGATCTACTGACCTACTTTTAGCTGCAATACAGACTTGAGCTTATTTCACTCCTTTTTGAGAAATTCAGAGAAAGATCTTTTTTATTTGACTGGGTTGCAGTTGTTCATTTTGCCAGCTGGATTGTGAATGTTTCCTCTTTAAACCAGTGGTTTTAAACTGGTGGGTCACAACCCCAAAAATGGGTGGCAGGTCTATTCTGACAGGGTCATGGTTGACCAGTGAAAAAAAAGGGTCAGTAAAGACGAGTGTCCCAAAAAAATTTAAAATATATACACTTCTAACACACAGTTATTAATATGATTTACAGTTAGAAAAGCCAAATTCTATTTATATATATATATATATAATATAATATTACGAAATTACTTAATGTTGGTTGCAATAACTATGTTTTGGTGAATTGCTTTTCCAAGTATTATTATTATTAATATCATTACTTACAATTAGGAAAACAAAATGAATAGGCTTTTTATCATTTCAAATGGGTAGTTCAATAATAATTCACCTTGATATGGTTCAAAATTACTTTCCTTCTTATTGTATGTCATTTAAATAAATAAAAAATAAAATACAAATAATGATATATAACCATAATATGTATGTGTGTGTGTGTGTGTGTGTGTGTGTATATATATATATATATATATATATATATATATATATATATACATACACATACACATACATTATATCATTAATTAAAAAAAAAAAGTTTATATATATATATATATATATATATATATATATATATTTATTATTAGATATTAAGATTTGTACAGTTTTCTTACTTGTGCATATGTGAATTGCATTTAATGTATTTTTAATTAATTTAAATGAAAAAAATAAATAAGAAAATAAACATTTGCATCTTATTGACCCAATACTAAATGCAGATTTTCAAAAATGAACACAAGCGGCTACATTGTGCACAGATAGCAAAATGAATAGGCTTATCAATTTTTAAACGGGAGGTTTGATAACGATTCACTTTGTTATAGTTCATAATTACTTTCCTTCCTCTTGAAAGTATCTCATTCAGCTATCTCCTATGATCACTTCTCATCAGAGTGATCAGAAATGTCCTTCTTGCTGCTCCAAAGTCGTGTGCCTGAACAGAGAAAGTGCATAGCTTGCAGCAAACATGGCTGCATTGTAATGAAGAGAGAGTTTTTATGGTGTTTTATAGTGCTGAGATTTATTGCCCGTGCCTCTGGATCTTTGGTGTGTCAGTGCCCTGCACATACTAAAGAGTACAGCAGCCTGACGCAGAGAGTCAGGGAGACGTCCAGCAGCAGCTGCTGAGCCTTTTTTCAGCCAGTCCATTTGATAAATGCATTCGATGTTCACCTCTCATGTTTCATGAGGAGTTGTGTGGAAGAAGCACAAGTTAAGACTTACTAGAGAGTCTTGGAATTTTAGATATTTTTTTTCTTTCTTTATAAACAAAGCTATAGTTTTCCCCAAAATTAGTTCAGTAGTTGTTTGTAATTCACACATAAATCTTTTATATGAAGGTTCTCATTAAGAACTTGCGTCATCAACTTTTATCTGCATTTGTCTCGAAGCAAGAATGTCTTCCTGTTTCTGAGAGTGCTGTTTATTTTTCCATTTTGAAAAATAAACAAAAGTTTTTTTTGTTTTTTTTTCCTTTTTCATCTCTCTCTATCTGGCCAAGATTGAAATAACCATGACCTCAGGAAAAAAAAATCAACATTTTGCACCATAATCATATCTGGCCCAACAGCCGGTTGAGTTTCTGATTTTGGAGCTTGAAGGCAGGCGGTGGTTTGGGTCACTCCACCCTTGGATGGTTCTTCAGGGACATGGTTAAGACAAAGTAGTGCTTCTCCTCTGTGATTAAGGGCCCATGGGTGTGTCAATAATCAGTATGTCACTAAGGAGGTATTATTACGCCCTTTTCCCTCTCTGTGTGTCTGTGAATTACTCTGGTTTTATGCTGGTGTTTTAGCGCATCATCAATAATCTTCACATGATATGTTATATCAGGAGCTGCGGGAACAGTAATGATATAGATGCTGCAGCTTCCTAAAGCTTTTTGAATTTTTGTAAATAGGCTTTTGTTCAGTTGGATTTTTTTACTTGAACAATAATCTGCCATGTGTCTTCTTTAAAATAAGACCAAACATGGACATAGACAATTTAGTCCACTATGGACCTTCTGTATGTGTAACTTTTTTTTTTTTTTTAATTGGTGCACAAGAAGTCACCCATCAGCATTCATTCAGTTTCTTTGTAATGATTTGATCATCTTTGGTATGACTGGTTTTGTTTATGCCATAAGAGTTGTGAATTTTGCCCTTGTTGTGACATGTTTCTGTCTGCTGTGCACGAAATCTCTTTCTGAAACAATGATTTGCTGTTTCCTGTGATTATGATTCCTGTAAATATGTATGATTCATTGAACAAGTGGTACAGTGGCTTTAATGGTTGAGTGTTTGAGAGGATTCTGGGATTCTAGTTTACAGCGCATTGCTCCATAAGAACTTAATGAGTGGCAAGAACGTAACTGCTTTTTTATTTTTTTTATTTTTATTAATTTATTATGTAACATTTAGGAGGAATATATACTTTAATGGCATATCAGGGTAATTATTATTAATTCGGATAATATAATCAAATTAACAGAATAAGGATGTACACAAAAGGGTGTATATTCACTATAACTGTTTAACACATCTAACTAAATGAAAAATGTCTGTTTTGGATTGGTTCCTTTTGTGTTGTAATTCCCAGAATTTGTCTGTGCGGACTGTGTTACTGGAGCCAAACATGAGAGTCTCAACAGAAATGATGAGAGTGTTTATTTGTGTGCATCTTAGTTAATGGATATCTGAAACCGCTTAATGTGTTGTAATCAGATTGGGAAATTATGCAGATTGTGAAGGCAGAGATTACATTTTATGTAATTAACATATTTAACATATTTCTGGCATCAACATTACAAGTACAGAAATTCTCAGAACTGTTAACTGAACATTCAAAACACATACTAATACAATAGATACGTGTTAATAGTCAACCTAACCTAATTACTCTTCCCAAAGATGTGCAGAAGGGGTTTAAGCAAGACCTTTATATTTTTGCGTTATGCTTTCTAGTGAAGATGAAGGGAAAAAAAAGACACTTCAGGATAGAAATTGGAGAATAATGATACCAGAAACACATTTTAATTTCTTGAAATTTTATCTCTGCTCCAGATCTTTGACTGCCTTTGTGTTTTCAGTCAGACCTGGAAATAAGCATGTACAGAGGCAAAATGTTTTTGGCCTGGAATATTTGAGTCTTTAAAACAAAGGTTGATTGATTCCAACAAATATTTGCTTGTGCAGTGTGTTTTTATTTTTTTTGTTTGTTTGTTTGTTTTTTTTACTTCAATATTTCATATACAGCACAAGTCTTTGGTGTTCAATTTGAAACTGTTTGTCTGTGCGGATTTGGTTTAACCCACATGTGTGAATGGTTTTTGTAGCTGTTTAGTGTTGACTGATAAACTCTGTTCGTCTCTTCTCCCCTTGCTCCAGAGCTCCCTGAGAACTGGACTGACACAAGAGAGACTCTTCTGGAGGGAATGACCTTTAACCTTCGGCATCTGGGCATGACTCTGGTGGACCAACCCAAAGGCGAGGAGCTCTCAGCAGCTGCTGTCAAGAGGATCGTTGCCATGGTGAGTTCTGTCATTTGACATACAGTATTGCTTGGATTAGTCCTAGGCAATTAGTAACCATAATTACCTCAATATAATTTTTCTTGATGCAAGGATAATACAAGTTCAGTGAATGTTCAATATAAAGTTTATGTACAAAAAGTGGAACAAAACCCCTCAATATAGACGTTTATCTACTCAGCTTAAAGTTTAAACAGCAGTGCAAGTTCACTAGAGCCTTATAAATCTCGGTCCCGTGAGCACTAAACAGCACTGAGATCAACTGTAAAGCACATGAATTCAGTGAAGATCACAAGATTGATTCAGTTAATAACTTAAACTAGTTAAGCGCTGACAAACAGAAGAAACACTGTGCACAATGATACAGTCAGAAAGCTTTTCACTGTACAAGTCACTGTTATTTACTATGGGTTTACTGTAGTAACCCTAACTGCACCGTGGTATTGTGCCAGAAATGTGGTGTATTCATATCAAATTTTATTGTATTATTGAGGAGTAATGGAATATAATTAGTGTTTTTGTTTTTTTTTAAGCTATAGTGTTTGTTCATTTTTATTTAATGTATTTAGACTACTGTTTTCATACAAATTCCTAGAAACCATGTATTTTTTTCATATTGAGCTTCAAAAGATCATTTTGGTTAGTAATATGCATTGCTAAAAACTTAATTTGGACTACCTCAACCAAATATGATCCAATCCTAGCAAACCATACATCAATGGAAAGCTTATTTATTTATATTTGTTTCAGCTTTGAAATTATGCGCAAATCAGAATGTCAAAAAAAATGTACCCTGGTTTTGTAGTCCCAGGTCAAATGTGTGCTTGTAAGTGTGGTTATTGTCCTCTAAATATAAGTTACTTTGCAAGACCATTGGTCAATTTAAAAATAAACATCTCAAACAAAATAAAGAAATGTCACCATATAAAAATAAAAAATGACTGTTTTTAAATTGTTCATAAATTTATGCAAACCTGTTTGATGATTTGAAACAATATCACTTAAGAAATTAAATAAAATATATAAGATATTTTAATTTCTTTAAGGAAAAAATGATTGGAAAATTGTAAAGAATTCATTTGTTTGTCATATTTTGACCATTTAAAACCCTATTCTGTGGTCTGGTTTCTATGATTTAGACTTGGGAACAAAAATCAGCTTTTAAACACACAGAACAGCCTAGAATAAAGAACCATGTTCTGGATGAACAAGCACTACTATAAAAATCAATAGACCACATGCAAGCAACAATATCAAAATCTTTTTTCATGTGTTCTTGTTTTTTTAATTTGTTAGGCCAAAGCCAATGGAAAGAAACTGCCTAAAGTGGCCCTGAAAGTGTCTCCTCAGGGAATCGTCCTGTGTGACAATGTGACCAACCAGCTAATAGAGAACATTTCCATATACAGGTGAAGTCCACACACCTCCGGCTTGACTTTGTCACGTTCACCTGCCTGTTAAACATTCACAAGCTGTGCCACTGAAACACTTTAGACTGTGAAAGTAATGGTCTCTGTATGCTTCCTCTTCTGAGAAGTGAGTTTGTCTGACCTACAGTGGAGATGATTTATCCTGCCATCCAGTGTTTTACCACACACACACACACACACACCTCTGAGTTTCTCACTAGGGACATGTGAAATACAGCATGCTGCAGGAGACCAGCAGTAGTTCCCATAAATCTCAGCTTCACAGTTGGATGTGCTTCAGCTGAGCCTACTATGCACACACACACACCCTTCTGTCCTATATTTGTTTAAAGAAAAACAGCAGCCGTCAGTTCTTCAGTGTGTAACAGCAGTACTAAAAACAGTCCTTGAAGATCCAGCACAGACAGCTGCGTCTGCTCAATATCCATATCTCTGCAAAATATCATTTTTATTTACTCAGAACTGACTTCAAGTCCTTAACTCTGGTCTGCTTTGTGACCCTTTCCCCCAGGATATCATACTGCACAGCTGACAAGATGCATGACAAAGTATTTGCTTTCATCGCCCAGAACCAGCAGAATGAGACGCTGGAGTGCCACGCATTCCTCTGTGCCAAACGGAAAGTGGTGAGTGTTTGACGCTTCCCTTATGAAAGCTGTGAATCTTCAGTCACCACAAAGACTTCTGACTGGAACAAAAGCAGTCAAACAAAGCATGAAGAAGGGGGACAGCTTTTTTTTTTTTTTTTTTCAGAATAGCTGACTGGCTCACTTTGTGTCTTTTGAAGGACAGGCTGTTCTTTAAAGCATTCACTTCACCATCCAAACACATGCTTGTTTTTGGCTAGATACTGAGGGTTAGATCCAAAAGCTTTCCTAGTGAGCCACCTACCTAGGCAACATTTAAAAGCACTACTTATACAAAGGCTGATCAGGGAGCTGGGTGAATGCAGAGATACATTGTTTTGACTTGGAAGGTAATGTGCAGAGAACATGCTTCCAGAATGCACTGTGACAAGATTGGTGAAACAAGTCTGTGACTATAAACAATTTAAGAAAATGTAAGATTATAAATTAGTTTTGTTCAGTACTGAAATGTAATTGTTGACTGTTTATAAATGGAATAATGTACTAAGTATTTGTATGTAATGTTGTTTGTTCTTGCTTTTTGAAAAACTGTTGCTAGCAGAGATTGCTAGGTTAAATCAGAGCTTGTGTGTGTGTGTAACGTACAGACACTACAGGTGTCCTCCTTCCTGTCTGACTTGCTCTTGTACTGTTGTGTTGTCTCAGGCCCAGGCGGTCACGCTCACGGTGGCTCAGGCTTTCAGAGTGGCCTTCGAGTTCTGGGAGGTTGCCAAAGAAGGTACAGAGTGTCATATCTCTCCTCCGAACAATGTGGAGGTTGTATATAACTCTATGATCCACCACAAGTGGAAAATAATTTGTCACTTTTGTTTTAAAATGCTCTCCTGATGGGGTTTTTGAGGGTATTGAGGCTGTCCTGATTGACTATGGCAGTTGGGCCATTGCTCAGTGATCAGAATACAACATTATACTTAAAGGAATAAAAACATTTGTGAATGGGTCCTGTCAGAATAAGAGTCCAAACAGCTGGTAAAAACATTACAATAATCCACAATTAATACACACCACTCCAGTCCATCAGTTATCATCTTACACACATTTATGAATGCTGAAGTAAAAAGCTGTATGAGTGTTTAAGAAATAACTATAAAAGTTTGCTGAGCAATGAACGTTTAGTTTAGTGTTAAGTGAAATGTAAATGTATAATATATATAACTTATAACATATAGATATATATATCTGTTTTATTTTATGGTACAGCATGAATTTAATTAATGTGTTGCTGTACTTTTAGAGAGAGAGAGTCGCGTGAAATGGGATTCAACTGGAGAGACATCCAACAGTTCACAGTCGGAGAGATCAGTCAGCCTGGACAGCCTTAAAGTAGGAGGTAAAAACTCTGCTTTCTATTCTATTCCATTCTGTGTGTGTGATCTATCCTTTTAGCACTTAGACATTAATGGGCTGTGTATCTGTTCTAGCAGTGGCTACAGAGAACCTGTTGGACATTGATAACTCATCCGCTGTTGAAAATGTGGACAATCCTACCGAACCCAACAACAACAGAACCACCCTATGGGTAAGATCTTATCCTTGTGCATTGGCTTTTCTCTTAAACGAGACTCTCAGGGAGGATTTTACGTTAGTGACTGCTGGCCATTAACTTTGCTCGGCTTGTTGCAATTCAACTACCTTTTTGCTTCTCGTTTCAGGAGATGGATGATGGGCTGGAAGAGGCTTTTTCAAGGTATGAGACACCCAAAGCTGTTCTTATCTCCTCTCACAAGCTTCTGTCTCATCTAAATCTTTTTCCTATCTCTTCGATGAGGGCCAGAAAGGGCAAATCCTTGAAGTGGGCTGCATGTAAAAAAAAAAACATTCTGATGACCTCTCGCACATCAAGACGATCTTAAACTACAATCTTTCTGTGTTTGTTCTCAAAGATTGCTGGAACTGTTTGAAATATTTCATTTAGTTTGCTCCGCATACTTCTTAGCCCTTTGATTAATCATCCGGAGCAATTAAGCAAAGGCACTTTCCCATACCAAAATCTCAGAGACCGCCTTTCTGATATTATTTCTTTATTTTCAACAGAACCAATCTACAGTAGTTTGGCAGGGTATAATTTGTCCTTCAAATGTAGAGCTGGCTTTCAATGATTTATTTTTAATAGCATAAAGATTACAAACCTGACCTAAATATTTGTGCTTTATGAGTTTAAATGCTTTCGATTTGATTTGATTAAATTCATCAAATGAGCTGAACATGGAATGCCTGGAAATGTTTCCTCAACAAACTTCTTATTTATTTATTTTCTTCTTTCCGTCAACTGCTTTTTTTATATGCTTTTTGTCAGACGTATAATGGTTGCAATGAATAATTACTGTAAATAAGAAAATAAAATGTGTATAATATTAATAATAGTGATGATGATATAATAAGAAGAATAATAAGAATAACAACAATAATACATGTGCTAATAATAATATTTGTTTTACTTAACTTTTTATTTACTGGATACAGTTTGCTACTTTAGTCATTTATTACTTAATATATATGTTATATGAGCTTGCATTAGAGGAACCCTGTGTTGACTGAAAGACATTTATCAGATAAATTGAAGATGGACGCAGCCTTATTGATTAGCAACATCTTCAATGGGGCTGAAGCAGCTAATTTCATGCCTACCAGAAGATTAATATCAAAAACTGTCGGTTTCACGCATTATTACTTGTTTTAAATTGGAACTGTTTGTTAAAAGGGGTACAGAGAAGCATCCTGCGGCCCTTGATTGTTGTGCTCTTTCTTTGTTCCTAGCTGCAGTTTGGATAGCTATGAATACTCTCCAGGTAACATGTACAGGTCCAGTCCTGTACCAGTCCAACATAAGCTAAACTTCCACCCGCTCCATACCCAAATCAGCATCCTGTTTAAATACCGTTTGTCAATCTGTAACATCATTCCCCTCCTCTGTTGTCTTACAGAGCCCTGCCAACCTTCACTGATCAACCCAACCAAATTAGTGTCCTGGGCTGGTACTGTCCAAACAAACAGATTTAATTGTGAATTTAATGGCAGGGTTCTGCAGTGATCCATATTTAAATACAATGTGCTTTGTTTCCAGTATCCCATCATTCTCAGTCTAGCCAGTTTGTATGTTGTGTGTGTTTTCGTCCTGTTTGCCTTTTGTTTTGTTTTTATCCCTGAACAAAAGCTTAGTTAAATAATTTAATACAATAATACAATTTGATGTACTGCATGCCTTCTAACCTTACAAACAAAACCATACCAGTTGTTACCATAGTTAATAACATAGTTACCAACCAGACGTGGTCTTTCAAGGAATAGTTCACTCAAAAAAATGTACATTAATTAAATACTTACTCACCCTCAGGCCATCCAAGATGTATTACATATTTCGATAAATGTAGCCTTACATCATGGGAATTTTCATTTTTGAGTGAAATATTCCTTTAATGGAACTTTTAGACATATATGGGCAATTCCAGTTTTATAAATATGACAAAATCAGGGCATTTATACTTCATTTATAATGTGTGTGTATGTATACTATATTATAATGGAATTACCCATATGCTAATCCAACATTTACATCTGCATCAATAAAGAGGTTCAGCTTTTTCAGTTGACTTTTTTTTCTGTCTCTTTCCCCATAGACTCGCTGAGTCTCGTACTAACCCCCAGGTCCTGGACATTGGGGTGACTCCTCAGGACTGGAACTCTGAGACCGATTGGGACAAGACCAATGGAAACGCATCAAACGCCGATGAGCTCTTCAACATCTGAGCACAGATATGTTTGTTGGAGATCGGGGAACCTCAAGCAAGAGTCAGTCCAGAGGGTGGCGCACTGGTCCTTCTTGTCCTGATCATCTGGTCCATTACACCAAAGCAATAGCAGATGAGTCTATTTTTGCAAAAAAAAAAAACTATACTATAGCTGCGTTTACATGCTTTATTTTTATCAATCAAATTGTATACAAAATAATTATGTAGATACCAGAGTCAGTATTGTTTCATGTATGTTTATCATATGAAATTTAATATTGTATATATTCAAAATCTAACCCTGTTGTTTTGCTGCTTTGAGATTCATTTATCACCACAATGCTCTTCATTAACAATAATATGGAAATCAGCGTTAAATTGACAGTACCGCTTATCTTTAGTGTCTTATGAGGCCTGTGAAACATACTTTAGTATTTAGTATTTACACGTGCTATTTTAATTTAATCCAGACTCGCTGATTGTTTATAACACCCAAATGGGTCATTTAATATTTCTCAAAAAAAAAAAAAAAAATCTAATAAAAGTGTTAATATAATCTAAGAATATATCCCATTAATTTTTTTGTTTGTTTAATGTGTATTTCATTATACAGCATTCCATTATACTATTATTATTATTATTACTTGATAATTACGTATATATAATAATTATCTTTTATTTTTTTAAATTAAACATACATTTTATATTCATATATTGTAACGTGTTGTCCTATGTAGGTTGGTTTGGATGAGAATATATCTCTGGCAGATATTATTAAATTACATTTAATATTTAGCTTTAATAACCTACAGTACTTATTCATGCATATTTGTAAGTTAAGTTCTCACATTGCTACACTATCCATTTAATTAAATCAAAAAGATTCTAAAATCTAATTAAATGTAATATTAAATGTAAATTTAAAATATTAATGTTATATTTAAAAAAAATAAAATCTGTGTATATCCTATACTGTAACTATATTCTTGATCCTATAACAGGACAAAATGTTTTTTGTTTTGTTTTTTTTACCGTTTCTAGTCATCAGGAGAGGGCAGCATTGCCTTCTAAATTTCTCTGGCTCTTAATCTCCATTTTAGTTTATGTGTGAAGCAGTGTTTTGTTTTGTTTTTTGCACAAGGTGGATTGCTTTCACATTTTCTATATTTGTCCCAGATGGCACAAAATGCACTTGACACATGTAGAGCAGCTGCAGCAGAGGCTATTTGAAATACCACAAGAGAGATTGTTTTTTAGTTTACTTTCATTCAGAATGAGCAATCCCTACTCCTCACATATGACAGTTATTTTGGCTATGGGTGGTGATATATTGACTAGAGTCCTCTATACATGGCTTGAAAACCTCAGACCTGTAAATGAAATACCAAGCAGGTCTTATTGAGAGCTCACTGGATATCAACGCAATACAGATTCTAGTGTTTTCCTGAAACCCAAAGACAGCTTTCCTTTAAGGGCTAATTCACCTAAAAATGAAAATTATGTCATTTATTACTCGCTCTCATGACCTCAGTTTATCTTTGGAACACAAATTGGCATATTCTGAGAGATTTATGACCCTTCATAGACAGCAACACAACCAACATGTTGAAGCCCCAGAAAGGTAGTATAGACATTGTTAAAATAGTCCATGTGACACCAGTGCTTCAACCGTAATGTATTAAGCTAAGAGAATACTTTTTGCATGCAAAGAAAACCAAAATAATGACTTTATTCAACTATTTCTTCTCTTCTGTGTTATTTTAAAGATGTCCTATACCTTTCTGGGCCTTGAATGTGTCAGTTGTGTTGCTTTCTATGCAGGGTCAGAGCTCAAGGATTTCATCAAAGATATCTTAATTTGTGTATCAGGTTTGGAACGACATGAGGGTGAGTAATTAATGACAGAGTTTCCATTTTTTTTGGCGGGGACTATGCCTTTAAGTACATGCGATGTTGTGTTATAAACAGAATAACGTGACCTTTGTGTTACTATAAAAATAGACAAGTTTTTTCCTGTAAATTCTGCTTCATCTTATAGAACGCAACTCAAGCGCGTGTGGAGTCAGGTGTGTATGTGGGTTGAAGCGTGTGACGCAAAGTGCTCAAGAGAATCCTTGACGCACCAATACATGCACACACACATACACTCGAACAAAAACGTGTCTAAAAACGTGTGGGAGGCTGAGAGCTTCAGAAACACGGCTCTCCTCTTGTTGTTCTCCATATCCTCTCGCCTGAGGACTTTCCCTCAAACTTCATTTGCATTCGTTCTGTAACATACCCCTCCAAACTGTGTGAAATGTTCAAGTCATATATTTCCTTTTCTGTCTCTCGTCTATATATAGGTGAATTGTGGGTGAAATGCCATCGATTTCGCCAAGGTCTCTAGTTCAGAACGGATGAAGCTTACGCTTTACAGCCAGTAAAAAAAGATTAAACCTAAAGGGCAGAAAGTCCGGAGTGTACAGGCATCTGTATTCACAGGGCCACCGTCTGTGAATGGCTGATGGGATTTTGCTTACACTTTAAACACGCCAAGGTTGAACAAGATGGATGGGTTTGATCACAGAGAGTCGGTTGAGAATCTGCGGCCCATTACTTTTTACTTTATTTTTTTACCTTAGAAGCCATCTTCTATAATTCCCTGCTCAGCTGCGGAGTAATTTTGACACAGCCATCCTTTGTGTACGTTTGACCCAGATGAATGGCTCCGAAGGTCTTTAATTTTGTGCCGAATTTGTGATATTTCTTACCACTCAGCTAGTTTCAAGTAGCGCTTGTATTATATGGAGTGCAGCAGATTTGTTTAAATTACCATAAAACATCTTTTGAAACAGTCAGTCAAGTGTTATTTCTTCATTAGTCAGTAAAGGACTCAAATACAGCCTGTCAACTTTTTTTCTTTTCTTTAAGTGAAGAAACAATTTGGATGAAGTCCATAATTAAAGCATCATGATTTGATGAGACAGACAGTGATTTATTGGTATTGCAACCACAAATAAAATGTGACTCCAAAAACTAATTTGGATTCTTAATTTATTAATCTCACTGAATCAGATACAAAATAACAAATGAGTGGCATACACTCGCTAAAAAATGACCCTTTTGTACTGACCAATTAAAATGATAATAGTGATTTTGTGTCATCTAATGCAGAGATATCTGTGCTTTATGGTAATTATAGTCCATTGTTCTGGAAGAGTATGATCACTTGGTTAATTTGTGATGAAGAGGTTGTGTAAGTGCTGGTTTGAGGCCAGCTGCTTTCTGTTTTAGTGTTTCAGTGCTGTCCTGTCACTGAAAATCTTATATTTACCTTGTATGAGTCTTGTACATCTATTTTTATCTTTGTTAAACTTACATATTTGGTTTTCTGAGATGTATCCCACGCTGTTGCAAAATTTGCTGATTTGTCAATTGGACAAGGAAATTTAAAGAAATTATAAATGTTAAAATGTATGTTAAATTTATAGAAAATGTATAGAAAATATATCTAAAAAAGAACTCCCAAAACACACACATATGTGTATATGTACAAGTTGGGTATGTATAATGTATAATTTTAAATTATTTTTCACATGTGTATATATATATTCAGACCCCCTTAAATCTTTCACTCTTTGTTATATTGCAGCCATTTGCAGTCATTAATGTACACACAGCACCCCATATTGACAGAAAAACACAGAATTGCTGACATTTTTGCAGATTTAAACAAAAAACAAAACTGAAATATCACTATCACATGTCTTTTTGGGAAAGATGCAAAAAGTTTATCACACCTGGATTTGGGGATCCTCAGCCATTCCTCCTTGTAGATCCTCTTCAGTTCTGTCAAGTTGTATGGTAAACGTTGGTGGACAGCCATTTGTAGGTCTCTCCAGAGATGCTCAATTGGGTTTAAGTCAGGGCTCTGGTTGGGCCATTCAAGAACAGTTGTTGTGAAACCACCCCTTTTTGTTGGAAGGTAAACCTTCGGCCCAGTCTGAGGTCCTGAGCACTCTGGAGACGGTTTTGGTCCAGGATATCCCTGTACTTGGCTGCATTCATCTTTCCCTCGATTGCAAGCAGTCGTCCTGTCCCTGCA
>JAUCMS010000038.1:5978801-5988828 GCA_032357445.1 Enteromius radiatus
GGATGTTATGAAGCGACAAGAATACTTTTTGTACAGAAAACAAAAAAAAAATATATATATATATATATATATATATATATATATATATAGTAAAATACAGTATATACAGCATGTATGTATATTATTTATACATAAAAAAATGTGTAAATAAAATATATATTTATATATTTTACACACAAGTAATGTTCACAAAATTGTGGCTGGGATATGAATTTATATTTGATTAAAAAAACTGTTCTTTTCTGAACAGCACATATAAATATAATTAGTATGAGGCACTATACTGTGTAACTGAGACAAATCAAGTAATCAGACAAAAATATCACTAATTTTAAGGAAAATAAATAAATAAATGTATTATTTTTTTAAATGGTTAGCAATACACAAATAAATTACACTTTGTATTGTGTAAATTATTTTATTTTTTGCTTGTTTTTATAGCTTATGTAACCTATATAATAATGAAACTTCATACACAAACTTCATTATAAATCCTTTTAAAAGCTATAAACTTTTTTGCGTTATAGAAGTGTTGTATTCTACAGCATGATTCTATGACGTTATATTACTTTACTTCATGTGACATACATCTGTTGACTTTGACATGACTTTGACTGTGTGAATGTAAATCAGCAGTAAGATGATGCTCCTGTTCTTACCTGCCCACATGACGAGAACCACCACAATGATAATGAGCTCTCCAGCCCTGAGCTGGGCGGCCTGGCCAACCTCCTCCATGGTCACTTCATCTGTGTCAATTCAAACAATTCACAGTTCATTCGCATGTTTCCAAAGCCAAAAACACTCACATCTCTGCAGCTATCAAAGCTCAGGCATCGTGACAACATGCAAACCACAGAAGAATTATTCAACGACCATCTTCGCATATCTAATTAATTCTTTAATTACCCTCAAGAGGATATAAAGCCCAAAGCAAACATTCTTCTCTGGCTCACATGTGACCAAACCGGCATTGTTTTGGTCAACTAGCTGCTTCCAGCCAAACTACAGTGGAAGCTCATCAGAAGCCATGTTAGAGGATCACTTCAGGGTTGAGCTCTCCTCTCGCTGGGACGAGACCGCAGGGGTCACTTTCTTGTCTGGAGATTGAAAGCGTCTAGTAATTAAGGCCTTGTTAGTAAGTAAGTTAGAAAGTACGCAGCGCTCGGGTCTGTGTTCACTGATTAACCGCAGAGGGAAAAGCCGAGTTCTTCAGCGCCCTGCTTATCTGAAAGAGCAGAAATGACTGGGAGAAGTTACGCTCGTCTCTTTGTGCGCCTTTTCTTTCTCTGAAGAAAATGTCGATACCCTTCAGGTGAAACTGAAATGTTATTGGATGTCTCAGGCGTTTGAGTGCAGGCGAAAAGATGGGGCATTTTTCAGCTCTCCATCGACATCAATACATGTCACGAGTCCAGTAAGAAAAACAACATGAAGCCACCCTGAAGCGATGGAGAGGGGGGAGGCCCGCGGAGAGAAAGATTAACTGTCTGTGTTTATTAGCCACTCTGGTATTTAGTGAAGTGTAATGGCGCTCGCTTGATTAATTAGAGTGTAACGTGAGCACTAATGCCTGATGATTAAACTGTTTTTTCGTAAACGCTCCTGCTATCTAACTGACAGGCGCGTCAGCTAAGAGTTAGCCATCTGTAAACCACTCTCTGCTGCTCTCAAGCACATTTCTAGCCCGATCCATCACAAATGACACTAGTGCAGAGTTAACAAATTTTAAAAAGAAAGTTGTATACCTTAATGAAGAGTGTGCTTTAATTACAATAACTTGATAACTGTACAGGTCAGTTTGTAATTTGGTCGAGTTGTCAGTTGTCACACACACATTTATATATAATACAAATGATATGAAATATAAACATGCATTTAAGTACACAGAACACATAAATATATGGATGCGATTAATAGTGATTAATTTTTTGACTGCCCTAATAAATATATACACACACACACACACACACACACACTTTCATTTCTTTATTTCATTTCTATATTTCTTTATTCTTTGTTAAACATTATTTAAAATCTAATCAAATTTAAGGCTTTAATTTACTTTATTTATTATTTTTTATTTATTTACCACCCCACTGTATATTAAACTATAATATTTAAAACTGTTTATAAATAATATTGTATTTTTTTGTGACGTAAACCTATTAAAGTGTGATCAATAAGGTTGATATTTTTTTAAAAAATACCTACATTTTTGTCTAGAGAACATGGCAAATATATTATGCACTACCATTCAATGGTTTGGGTCAGTGTGATTTAAATGCTAATTTAAAATGTAAATGTAATACTCTTTTTATGCTGAAAAAAAAGCATTATGGTTCCCACAAAAATATGAAGCAGTAAAACTGTTAAAATGAATAATAAAAATAATTATTTATTGGCCACTAAATCAGCATATTCAAATGATTTCTGAAGGATCGTGTGACATTGTAGACTGGAGCAATGATGCTGAAATTTAGCTTGACATCACAAGTATAAATTACATTTCACAATGTCTTCCAAACAGTTGGTTTTACCATAATTTTTGAAGCCTTTCTGAAGAGAAGAGATCTTACCCTGAACTTTTGAATAGTCATAACAGTTTAAATGCATCAAATGTGATGTACACTAGACCTATCTTTTTTTTATTTTCTGTGAGTAAAACTCCCTGAAACTAAATCATGGTTCACTGTTTTTCAAAAACAAGGATGTGAGAGATGAAGAGGCATCATCATTTGACATTTCACTGATGTCTGAGGTTACGCCTCTGTGAAAACTCCTGTGTGGATCCTGCCCGACTCTAACCTGCACGGCTGAGAGTTTGACACCAAATGTCATCAGCACGGTCCAGTGCCAAAGACTGACACTCACCCTCGAAATGGCAAGCGTCTGGAACATGAACCCCCCTCCCCAGCAGATGTTTGTCCAAGTAAGTAGGTCATCGAAATGGATTGTGCAACAGAAAAACGCACTGTATTGTGTGTTGCTCCAGATAAGACAAGCTCTGAGTAACAGGAAAATTAATGGGAAAACGCAAAAAGTGAACACTTTATGCCCTGAATTATGACACAACACCATTTTTAGAGCGGTTGTATAACCACCTCCCCGCTGTGTGTGTTTTTTTTTTTCCCTCTACGGAAGTTATTTGACTGTTAGTCATTTTTCAAATGAATCCATTTTTCCACAAATCTTGCACCGTGAATGTGTTTTATCAGCATTGCATCTCTGCATATCATAAGCCAGAGAATATGAATCTAATGTCTGCCTTAGATCAAAATCTACATTTTGTTATAATTTGTGTCATTTAAAAAAATGTATGACTTTGCTTCTTGTAACATAAAGCAACATTTTATTTTTAAAAAAGGCCCATTTGTTCCATGCATTTGCAATAGATCTGGGGGATTTCAAGCTTTAAAAACCATAAAAGTCATAAATGAGGTACATATATTCGTCAACTATGAATCATTCGGACCAGGTTTGTGAACTTGGTCCATCTATTCACTGAAAGATCTCACTTCAATAATTAATCTGATCATGAGTCAGACGTACAGCAATATCTCACACAAAAGTCAAATATTTCAGTCAATAAATTTCATCTCAGTCAGTGTTGTACTTACAACAGTGTTGTACAGCCTGTAATTACTTCAGCATTTCTCACGTTATTGCCCCTTAAGCATGAACCGCTTTGTTTTATTCATATTTGTAAGTCACTTTGGATAAAAGCATCTGCTAAATGAGTAAGCTTTAATCTGTTCATAACACAAAGCTATCATATGGCTTCAGTGCACAAGGCATATATACTGTACTAGTTTTCTAACACTGTTATTTTTTTATTTTATTTATGCAGCTTGACAGCCCCAGTCCTCATTCACTGTGATTATATTGAAAATAATAACACGCATATTCCTTTGCTTTTTTTTTTTTTTTCATTGATAGGACAGACAGTCATACAGGTATGGACTGACATAACAATAAATTAACGCATATCCAATTTCATTTCAGGATATGGATTATTTCCATTTCCAAAATGGTACTCTAAAGTACTTTAAATGATAGTTGTTGTGAGTGCTGGCTAACCTGGGCTTTTGGAGGCCAGTTTTTCGGACTCTTTGGGAGTGCGGAACAGAACAGGGTCACTCAGGGGGCTGGTGCCGCTCATGCTAATGGACTGCACATGGACAATGTACTCTGTGTCTTCCTCTAAGTCCCATAATGCACATGAACGAGTGGTGGTGTTCACTTCCTGGATGAATCTCAGCATACGAACGTCCTTTTTCTGTGAACATCAAAATAAACAAAAAATCTGAGATTGAGAGAGAGCTAATAATCTATCCATAATCCATATCCTAATCCATCCTATTTCATTTCTTAATACATGTTCCTGGTCTAATTCATCAATTCATCAGTGCATGTAATAATCAACAACTTTCCTCTTTGGTTTATGTCACTCTTCTTTTTCTCTCCCTTTCCATATCCAGTGATCCATTTGTATTCATTTATTTGTATTATGTATTCATATAGTTTTCTCTCTCTCTTTTGTTTTTTTTTTTAATTATAAAAACATTTTTAATATTTAATTTAAAATGTGATATTTAACATTTAATTTGGCCAATGCTGCAAATTAGCTTTTGCTATTCATTTATTTTTCTTTTTATTTAAATCTCACATTTTAATAACTTCAAATAAATAAACTGCAAATGACACCCACATAAAACCCAATTACCTCATGAATCTTTAGATATTGTCTCTCTACTCTGTTTGTGCATGCATCAAAGAGAGAGAGAGAGAGAGAAACAGTTCATATCCAGTGTAATTTGATAATACAGTTTTTTTTTTCCCACTTCAAAGCAGGTTTTTATTAGCTACAACTAATAAAATGTCATTTTTGAAATAAAATAAACAATAGCTGAAATATGCAACATTTCCCAGTTTCCTTTTAGTTTAACCTCATGTGGTAAGATAATTAAAACTAAACCTGAAATAAAAATAAAAATGATAAAACCACAAAAAAACAAACAAACACACTAATACACAACATCAACATCGAAATAATTAGTATAACCCGCACATCCTAAATGTCTCATTGAAATGTATCTTATAACAGTAAAATAAATTTCAAATGCTGTATAATGTTGACTGTAATGTCTTCGTCAGATAAGATTTACAGTGTGCACTGATAAACAGTACTATTGGTCCAATTCATTCTAAGTGAATTCCCACCATACTTGTGTTAAGTGGTTTTGATAAGAAATTCATGAGGAGTTAAACAGTTAACACACACACACATTCATGCACAATGCGGAAACTCTGTCTCGCTCAGTTTGGTGACAAGCTGTAATGGCTTTGTACTCCAGCAGATGGTCACTGCAGTCCTTATTACGGAGGTCTCCACAGTGACTGCTTTCCTCATATCTACACACACACACACACACACACACAAACTAATGCATGCATGCATAAAACATTTACAGAAAGCTCAAGGCCAGCTAAAATATCAACAGCATGTGCCCTCGAAGAGAAAGCAGCCCAGTCTACATCGACACATAATCAACATGCTTACACAAGCATTCCTTGTGATACTGCCTCATTAAACTTGAGTTATGAGGTGATTTTGCCGTGTTTTGCACATGTAAGGACTCGAAATTGACCATAAACTGATTCAATACCTGCTGGGTGATGGCGAACCCAATGACTGGGTCTCCCTCCAGAATATCCCATGTCACTATCGCCGAGTTCCCCTCCACTGCTTTGATGGTCACATTGAGCGGAGCAGATAAACTGTCTGAGGATGACAAAAAAAAAGACATAAAGGGATAAAAGGTGCTGATGTGGCATACTGCAAGACCTCTTGTGCTTACAACCCCATAATAATGATATTAAAAAAAGCATTAAAACTGCAGAAAATTTAGAAACTCTATATAGGAACTTCAAAATTCATGCTTGCTTATTTTTAATGATAATAATAATAATAATTTAATAATGATATCACATTTTACCTGTTACTTTTAGCTTTACCAGATGCAGATTGGACCAGTTACAGTCATTTATTTGGCTATTTAACAGAAATAACAGTCAGTAAAATCACTGTCCAGTTGATAAACAGTATATTTAAAATAAAAAAAGTGAATCTGATACCCTCCACCTCCCCCAGCACCACCTGTCTAGATATTTATGCAGCAGCCGCATGTATAAAACACTTACTAAAGCAAGTATATTGGCAAACTTGCTCTGCTGCAGAAGTGTGCAAAGTAGATCTTGCCCGCCAAGAACAAATACATAAACATTGCCACATCCATCACATTCTAAAACTGTTCTGACAGTTGCTCTGATGAAAACAAAAAAGTGTTCCTTTATGCCTGCCATTTTCCTCTATTGCCTGCCATATACATATACTTATCGCCTATATAAAGTATAGTTATGCAGAATGTACACACATACTTCATATAGTTCATATGTTGCTAGGGTATTTCTATGTGCTCATTTAAATTCATAAGACCCCAGAACATGAATTTCTTCTTCTTATCATGCATGTGTTCAATTGTGAATTATGATGGTAATACAAAATTCCTTTCACCCCAAATAGTTCACTCTGTCTTCTCTGTTATGTCATTCTCTAGCTCTTTTTCTAGAGCTGACATGAACAGTGCGGTTTGGCTGATGGAAATGCCCTGATGCTTAGCTCTATATTTGTTCTAGATCAATATTTCCACTGCTCTTTACTTTTATTTACTGTGTGGAAGCTCTTAGATTGTTATCTGAACCATCCTCTTTGTCTTTGATGGTCATCAAACAAAGAAAATGGCCTGGCACAGCCAAGAGTACACAAAGCCAGCCGCCGTTTGGCCACTGGGCATTTTTTTTCATGAATTAAATGGAAATGGTTTGCAGCGAAGACATCAGAAGTTGTGTGTCATCACTTGTCAGAATGATAATATGCTGCTACATAAATCAGTGCGTGAAGATCTAATCATCAGTAATGTTTGTTGACTACAGAGTGAAATGGTTGTCTGCTTAATGTCATCCATCACTATGTAACAAATTCACACCCTGCAGATGGGAAATAATGTATTTAAAGGGGATGACAGACACAGAAAGCCAGTCATCCCTGAGGACACAATATGTCTCCCACTGGGCAGGATGTATTTGAACCAGTCATACATTACACTTTAAATAGGAGAGTAATGTAACCTGCATTCAGAAACATGCCTCAGTAGTTTATTGATGCCTATGAGGAGCGCATTCACATCCCAGAATTCATGGTTCATGAAATCTTGCTCTGGAAAAGGTTAGTTTGCTACAAAATGTAAATTCTGTCATCATTTATTCGCCCTCATGCTGTTTTGAACCGCTTGAACTACTTTCCCATAGAATACAAAGAGAAAAAGAAGGTCTTCTTTTCCATACAATGAAAATTGAAAGCAATGGCCTATGTGTTATATTCACTAAAGCGTTAATTTAAATAAACTGAATTTTTTTTTTTTTTTCAGAAAATAATTTTGTTAAAAATGATGTCGTTAATTACAGTGCCCTCCACTAACATTGGCACCCTTGATAAATCTGAGCAAAGGTGGCTGTGAAAATAAATCTGCATTGTTTATCCTTTTGATCTTTCATTCAAAAATTCACACAATTCAAACCTATCATTGAATTAAAACAATGGAAAATAGGGAGAAATTCTTGTGATGAAATAATGTTTTTCTCCAATACTTGTTAACCACAATTATTGGCACCCCTGGAATTTGTTATGAGTAAATTATCTCTGAAGTATATTCCCATTCATATTTACAATTTTGAACACTCCAGGGTGATTATGAACATGACATTATCCAGCCATTGTTTCTTGTTTCACAGAAATATGTATAGAAGGGAAAACAAAGCCTAAATTCCATTAATCATCAACACAGTGAGAAAAAACAAATAATATATTTATGATGTGCAGCAATAGATAATTGAGCTTCACAAATTAGTGAAGTGGCTTTAAGAAAAGAGCTAGAGCGGTGAAAATTTCCATTTCCAACATCAGGGAAATAATTAAGAATTTCCAATTAACATGTTTCAATTAAAATGTTACGAAGCTAGTAAAACAGCCCCTACATCAGCACATGTTGTTCAGGAGGGTTTAAGAAATTCCAAAAATCTCCAGAATGTTCAGTTGTCAGACAGGACTGGAACTACAAATGGGACTGGCTTGTATGATCAGATGAAACTAAAAAATGTGCTTTTTTTGCAGCAATCACTCAAGAGGGGTTTGGTGAACACAGGGATAAAAAGTACTCCATGTGTACAATGAAGTTTACTGCTGTGTTTTTGATGGTGCGGGTGTATATTTCAGCTGGAGGTCCTGGACATCTTGTTTAGACACATGACATCATGGATTCTATCAAATACCAGCAGATAAAAATCAACTCTCTTAGAAATCTTATAATGGGCCATGTTTGGATCTTCCATTGGGACAATAATCCAAATCAAACATAAAAAAAACCACAAGAATGAGCACTGAGCACAAAATAAGGATTTTGCCATGGCTGACCCAGTCCTCTGACCTGAACGCTGCAGTAAATGAGTGAGGTGAACTAAAGAGCAGAAGCACCATCATGGAGCTGGTATTCTGAAGGATCTGGAGAGATTCTCCATGAAGGAGCGGTCTCTTTTCTCTTATCAGGTGTTCTCCAAACTCTTCAGGCGTTATGGGAGAAAACTCAGAGCTGTTCTCTTGGGAAAAGGAAGTAGCAATGATTGGGTGCCAATAATTTATTTCATCATGGGTTTTTCTCCACATGTTCAATTGTTCAGATTTACCCAGGGTGCCAATATTAGTGGAGGGCACTGTAAATGATGAAAATTTAAGTTAAAGGGGTCATATGATGTGATTTCAGTTTTTTCCTTTCTCTTTGGAGTGTTATAAATATATATATATATATTATACTATTATTCTCGCTGTAGTGTGGTTGCCAGTGCCATGTTCTGGAGATGCTGTGTTTTGTTGTAAAAGTAAAACTACTTTCTTTGTGCTTCCAAAAGAAGACACAATTAGAAATCAGTGTTTAAGTTGTATTTACAACACTGTTTCAGAACAGTTCAATTCAAATATTCAAATGTGTTCAGCGCATTTACAGAGAACTGATTCCTTAAACCTGCAGAGCATCCATGCTGGCTTTGCAAAGGCTATACGGTGGGGCAGTTCCAATTCAGCAAGGACAGTCTGGCGCTTCTGACTCACAACCTGTAAGTTACATTATGTATTTTCTCTTTTTTTTTTTTATTAAAAGAACCTGCTACTTACTATTCAAACGTGAGTTTTGGACAGTGTAGGGTACTGCTTGTTGTTTTTGTTTTCTCAGATCACAAATACAAACATGCTGTTATGTTGATGAGGTGCAGTGCAATGCGTAAAAACACAGTACTAAGTCTATGTCTCCATTGGATGCAGCAAATGCCTTATGATAAGAGGCGTAACATTTCCATCACATGCTTGAGGTATTCGGCCAATCAAAACACACAGAATGGCAAAGCACATTAAAATTACTAAAATGTAATAAAAATTAAAATATAAAAATAAAAGCTAGTTCATAATTATAACCAATACTACATATAAATATTACTAAAATAACACTGTTGTTTAAAGTTATGCAATAGCTTGCTTTAAGGAATATACCTATATTTAAAAAGGTTAAAATGACTATTATAACACAGCAATGAATATGCTGAAGTGAAAATGAGATTTGAGAGCTATGGTGGAAGATACAAGGTAACATTTTATTTCAATAATCCACTTTAGATATTCTTCTAACAGTAAGTAACTTTGCAACTACATGTCAACTAGCAGTCAGAGTATTAGTAGACTGTCTGCTTAATATCTTCTAACACTTTATTTTGATGGCTCCACAACATACTACATACTAGGGGTGGCACGGTTCACAAAACCCACGGTTCGGTTTGTATCACGATTTTAGGGTCACGGTTTTCGGTTCTGTACGGTTCTTGTTATTTTTTCTTTTAATCTTTAACCCTCCAGAAAAGTACT
>JAUCMS010000038.1:6022442-6044253 GCA_032357445.1 Enteromius radiatus
TTTGCAGTTTATACAGCTCTTAACATTTATTTTAATCTAGGACTAGTCTTAATCCCTGTACGGGAAACTGGCCCTTAGTGTTTAACTTGAAGCAGTGCATATTGATTATTTCTGTCCAAAACACACATTTAGGGTATTAATTGGGGCTTAATGTTAAATTTAAAATCGAAATTGTGAAATACTTTAATGCAATTATCAAATCGCAAGATTGCAATTTAGTTAAATTTTTTTTGTTGCTTGGTTAAGTGTGTTATTTAACACGGTTTTCAGAAAATGATGCTTCACACAAACCCAAGCTTCTCATGAATAGTGCTTAATAAGCAGTTTATAAACTCTCTGTGGCCAACATAAAAGCCTGATGTTTCGTGTTTGAAAATGAGGAAATTAAAACAGCTATTAGTATTAATAATGTATTTTTACAGTTGAAAATTAAAATTATTTTAATTATTATAATATATATATATATATATATATATATATTATATATTACAGTCAAATATTGTAATAGTAATACATTTTGTTTTTTTTATTTAGTATAATAGTAAACTAAACATATTTATCACTAATACTTTATAGTCCTATTGATAATCATAAAAAATATGAAAGTGTGCAGCTTTATGAACAAACATAACAACCTTAGAATTTTCTTTCAGATCCCCCCCCCCCTAATTTGTGTTGCCCTATTATTTAACCTAAATAATACAGTCTTACCTTGTCTTTGTCTTTTTTTTTTTATATATATATATATATATATATATATATTCTTTGCATCTTTATTATGAATATTTTATCTTTAAATTCAGTGGAAAATAACTTTTAAGATTCAAAAGGCTTAATATCATGACTATAGAGAGACTTTGGAGTGTGTTAGGAGTGTGTGAGTGTATGAAACGTGTAATGATTGCCTTCACATGAAGCGGAGAGTCATTTCATAGCCCGACAGGACTGGATAAGATCTCCCAGATGTGCTGCTTATCACTCCTACACTGTGTGGAGAATATTGCCAGATAATCAACTTTGCCACTCTATAATTAGTTCTGGTTCACTAAAGGAAAGTGTCATCATAGATGCTTCCCTCTCTCTTTTCTCTCTCTCTCTCTCTGTTTGTTTGTGGGAGAACCTCACAGAAAATACCACATTTTAAAATCAAAAACAGCTTGAAGGGGAGTGGGCTTGTTTTTTGCTTTTCAGTGAAATTTCATGCAAATGTGGTTATTAGATGCAGGTGCGAAAACACACAGAGGGGTGTAGCAAATATCTTCCAACATCTAATTTCTTCCGTTATTAAAGTGATTCAACCATTAGTGGCAAAAGCCATTTTCACTGTTATCTGTCAGAAAAGGAAGGTCTTTGCCTGCACAGACTGTATCCGTAACATTGCTCCTGCCATCGTGTCCTGACCTCTCTCTGGAGTTTACATGAGGTTAAGTTACAGAACCCAAACTTAAATTCAATCACTATGTATTTTTTAATATAATAATCAACACACAACTTGAAAAAAAAACAACAACAACAAAAAATAGATGCATACATGTAAATTGCGCATAATGCAGTTTTATCACTTGAAAATTTTATTTTCCCCTTTATTACATTAGAATTGCTTGTATGCTTCGAATCTCTTAGTTTTCCCTGTATTTACAAACCGAGAGATGAGGATGATGTAATAATTGCGGAGTCTGTCAATAGAGCTTAAAGTTTATCGAACCCTTTCATGTGACAGGGATTCTCAAAGCCTGTTGCTCAGATGGAGAGTTTACTCTTTTGCGTCATCACATGCTGTTGAATCTCTGAGAAGTGTTCAGGCATGTACGCGATCATTTCTACAGCCTTCTGCTCTCCTGCGTCTTATGTCCGTCTCGTGTGCAGGCGTGTGAAACTGCTTTCGTCAGTCCATGGCCTCTTCTTCCGCTTTCCACTCCACTAGGAAGCCAAGAACACCCACCACCCCCTGGTTACATAGCACCCTGTATCCATGGAGACCAGCTGAACCATCTGGAACACAATATCCATGTGGCGTAATCACATTCAGAAGTAATAATCATTTCTTTTAATAAACTCGGGAAAACCTGCAGGATGCGAAGACGGGTTTTTAGCTGTAACATTTGTCATCCGGACCGGCTCTTGGAAAGGCACTAATGTTCTCATTTTGCCTAATGGTCGCTGTTAGGAACTTGAGCGACAAAAACGTCAGACGTGGGGATCTTCTGTACCGACTCAATCACAACACTGCTGTTTACCCGGCGCGGTGAAGGCTCAATAAAGGATGAGGAGATGCGGGGCCTGCACAAGTCTTGCCAGCACAGCAGATCACTGTCACTGGAGCTCTGTTTGGCTTTAGTGATAAATCTCTGGCTGACTTTTGTCTGATAACAGTTCACAAAGACTAAAACAAAACCTGTCCCTCATTATATTCTGTATCTGATGCTATACCTCCTAAAGTTAAAAGGAATAGGTCCCCAAAAAATAAAGGCCTTGTCATTATTTGCTCAACCTCATGTCATTCCAAACCTGTGTCGTGTGCTGTTATTTTTTTCTATGGAATGCAAAAGTAGATCTAGAAGAATACACCCATGACCAGAAATCATGTAAAAATGATACTTTAAGTGCCATAACATAGTCCATACAACTTGTGCATTCTATGACTGCATGATTAATCGTATTTTACTTTTGATCAATTCGTGTTCCTTTTCTTTCTTTTAATTAGACTTAGTCTTCTGCCATATCAGCACTCAGTTTTTATTTTTTTTTGGTTGGAGCTTTTCTCACAAATGGATACATATTCCAGTGTTTTACCTAATCTTTCCAACCTGCCATCCGTGTGAACTCTCTCTGCACTGAAAAAAAGCGATGACCATCTACATGGACAGTCATATATCTTGAAGTGTAACGATCGCCATTGCAATATTCTGCTCAAATGTGTAATGCATGCTTACAAGGATGGTTCATTCAAAAATTGAAAAAAACTATTCTGTCATCATTCTGAGGTTTCTGACCCTCCATTGACGGTGACGCAAATAACATGCTCAAGGCCCAGAAATGTAGTAAAGAAATCATAACTGTTTGAACCTTGTTGACAGAGCAATTATTAGGGCACTGGATGACACTCCAGCTTCATGTCTCGAATGTGTGTTTGTCTCCGTTGATTTCCCCAGACTCTTATTATGAACTCGTGTCTCCACCCACCTTGTCTGTTGTCATGGCCACTGATCCATGTCTCCACCCTATCTTTCATGTGTATTTAAGTCCCGTTTGTTTGTGAATTCGCTCATCATTGTTGGATGTACCGTGTCCGTATCCCTTTGTTCAGTTATTCGTGTTTCTCCGTGTTTCCTGTGTTTCCCTGTGTGGATTATCTACCCCGCCTGCCTTTGGATATTCTGCCTCGTCTTTGCCCCTATTGGATTGTGTTGTTCGATCATCTGACCATTGCTTTGTTTATTGGATTATTCTTATGCCTATGCATATTATGTTCCCCTGACGACTCTGCCTGTATTGACTCTGTGTTTTCATTAAATAATTAGTCTGCATATGGATCCGCACGCCTCCTTGTCTCTGAACCGTGACAGCTAGCACTTTTAGCTGTAGCTTAGCATACATCATTAAATCTAATTAGACAGTTAGCATCACGCTCAAAAATGACCAAAGAGCTTCAATATTTTTCCTATTTAAACTTCACACTTCTATAGTTACATCATGCAGCGCTTGAAAATAGTCCCCATCAATTTCAGGTGCTGCATAATATCATTGCACCTGCTGCAGCCATGGTACAGCATGTGAGTATAGTTCCTAGCCTAGAAAAACTACTTTTCATTTTCTTTGTACACTATGTAACTATAGAAGTGTGAAGTTTTAAATAAGACAAATATAGAAACTCTTTGGTCTTTTTTTTAATGTAATGTTAACAGTCTATTTCAGTCTATTTTCTATCAGATTTAATGATCTATGCTAAGCTACAGATAAAAGTGCTAGCGCCAGACCCAGAGATCGGCTAAATGTAAAACTCAAACATTTAACTCGAAAATGGGCCTGTTAAAAAAAAAAAAAAGTGGTGTGTTCCTTTAATCAGTTTGAAATCTGCTTAATGTCTGATTATGGCTGTAAATAATGAGGAATGTAAATATCTGCATCTGTAATTCAGCCCGATGCAATTCAAGAGAAGAGAAAGCAAACACTGCTGAACCTGAAGCTGCTGAGCGGCATTTGAATGAATATGTAAATAATGAAATAAACACAGCAAAACTGTGAAAGCAGCAGTTAAAAACGCATCTGATTACATCGATGTGGATGTTTGCATGAACTGTGTCTACTGATTAATCAGTGAAATAATTGATGGTTAGTTGATTTAATCGATTACCAAAATAATCGCTTGTTGCATCCCTAATTTACAGATGTTTGACTCTGTTGCGGGTTCCAATCTGCGTCATACTATGATACTGTAGTTAAGCTTTTAACTTTATTCACCTTCTCTGTTTTGAAAGCTTTCACTATTTTAAAGAACTGTTGTTCTAATATTTGTCTTTTAATGCACCTGTTGACTCATATATTCACTGCTCAGAAGTGTCAGTGTATAAGCATGGTGAATAGGGACAATCTAGTATAATGAGTTTCTCAACATAGCTTATGACTCTCTTAACACAGCAGGAGAGTTCAAGTAGTCTCTCTTTCATCTTCTCTCTTTTCTATTATCACTTTCATCTCAAGGGCAGCTTTTGTCCACATATGGGATGACGGATAGTTTGCCGTTGAGTATTTTTGCCACTCTATTGCATGTGTGCTGTTGGTTACGGATATCACATTAGTTGTTGGCTTTATGGATGTGAAAATTAAATCTTTACCCTCTTCATACTTCTGCAATTGCATTTTGTGCTGATTTTCTGAATTGGTAACTGTGGCGGCAGACAAATGCGCAATTAGTTTGAAGGGATGTATGGAGTTCTGCTGCTCTGGGAGTCATCAAGTGTTGCTTTATGAGGAACTAAGAGCTGATAGAAAGTAATAGAATGAGAGCAGGACGCAATGTATTTAGACGGTTTATGTGTTGGGATCTCACTCTCAGTAGGGTGATTAGGAATATTCATTACAGGTAATTAATATGGGATTATTGTGATAGCATCCCTCTTAGGCTTAGATACTGCACCAGCATTCATCTTTAGAGCATCAAGCAGTAAACATGCTTAATGACTAAATGTAAAGCAAACTGGATTTAAATCTTTCTTTATTGTTAGATTTACTGGGAAAAGAAAAAGGAAAAAAAACATTATACAATTACAATTTATAAATATAAATGCAATAATTAAGTATTTCAAAACAAAATACTACTAAATACTAATTGTAATATTTCACTGCCAAATAAAAATTCCTAGGCCTGTATGATTTGAGATTTTTATAAAAAATGTTATAATTTAAAAAAAAATCCTATTAATAACAACAACAACAACAACAACAAAATACATATTGCTATTGAAATATTATTATTTTTGTTGCCGTTGTTATTGATCATTTTTTTTTAATATTTAAAAAGTGAAGAAATATTACTATTGCAATATTTAATTGTTGTATTAAAAATACTATTTAAGAAAAATAACATTGTATTTAATATTGTAGCTGTAAATGAATGAATGGACGGATATATAAATAAATAATATATTTATCAAAATTTTATTTTGATGTCAAAAGAAACATTATATTAGTATTATTCTTTTTTTTTTATAAAATAAATAAGCACTTATTATTATAAGTCTGAAAAGATTCATGTTGCACTTTCCTCAGTGCATATGTTTATTCATTAAATTGCAGCCTTTGGTTTTTATTTTAATTAATCGTTCATCCCTACTTACTCCATCACAGAGACTCTTTTGAAACAATTGACTAAGTTTGCATCATTCATTATTCCAGGCCTCTACATCTCAAGTCTCCACATAACCTCCATGTCAACTGTGACATCCGTTTAATCATATTTGTGACAAAGAAATCAATACGGTATTAGCTGGAGCTTTTTAAGTGCCAACGTCTGTCCCCCGTTTTCAAATCAGAAAATTACACAATCTGCATTCACCCAGCAAGGTCACTCTCCAACTGGATAAAAAGAAGGCATATGCAGACAAATGCAAAACAAAGCGAACAAACCAAAACCCCCAGAGAAATAAACATAAGCAGAAGCCGTCATAATTCAGCTCTGCTATCAGCCGGCACATCCCAGCCTCACAAGCAAATGAGCTTTTCCAAGCCGCAGCCTGTGATAAAGCCTATTGGCTGGCACTGTGCTGCCGTACGCAGATAGTAAATCAGGGGCTCATCCCATGACCCTTCCATTAAAACTCTATTATCTCTGCAGAAAATGCTTTGTAAAATCTCTGAAGTAGCCACGGCTCCTGTAGAAAGCTCAGAGATGTGGGGAGAGGGATGCGGGCTGAATCGATTGAGGTTTTGAGTGGGCACTGTTGGCATGGAGCTGGACTGAGCAACACAGCTGGAGCTGTGGATGTTGACTGAACCGGCCAAATCAACCGCCTTTCAGGGGTCTGAAACACGTACTAGGCTGCTTAAAGCTTCAGAATGTAAAGAGAAAGATTTCACATTTATAACGGTAAGCCTAAAGATGTTTGGCTACGTTTACAGTTGCAACCGATTAATTTTATTAGGACACGCAGCATAGCTAAACAAGCAATAAAGCCCATAATAAACACGACATTCATTGATTAAATAAAAGTGATTGGTGCTCATTTTAAAATGATTTTGGATGTATTTTCCCAGACAGTTAGACCGTTTCATAAAATAAAATTATGAGTTTAAACAGTGATCAAGTTGTGGAAGAAATGGTGGAAGAAAATAGTCTCAAATTAAAAAGTTAAGTTTTAAATGAATGCTACCACGTCTCAAATTATGCATTAATAAAGTAAATAAATAACAAAAAAATTAAAAAATAAAATAAATAACAAAAATAGACGACAACAACAATGATACTACTGCTACTACTAATTTTAATAATAAATAAACATTACAACAAATAATAATATATATATATATATATATATATATATATATAAATGGGTATTTAATCTATAATGTATGCATATGTAATGCATAATTACTACACCCCTAAATCATATTATGATGCAACATTAGGGGGTTTGTACTTTTTTCTGTATTTTATTATATTTACAGATTCAGGGTCCTTGATGGTTGATAGTTGTAAGAAACAAAAAAAACTACTGTGTATATGTTTGTGAAATGTCAGTAGTTGCTTTGGATGGGACTGTTTTGTATAACTATTTTTTCATTTTGGGTTATGAAAGTTGCTGTTGTGCATCGTTGAATGTTGTTTTCAGTGATGTGGTCTGATACAGATGTTTTTTTCCACAATTTCTTAACATATTACACTGTGTGACTGTGATCGAATGACTCATCTCCAGTCATCTGCTCAAATCACAAGTCAAAGTATCATGCATCAAGTATTCTAATATTTGCAGAAGTCAAGTCATAAATCCTCTAAATCTAACCCAAGTCCAATCTAAGAGTTTCCAGTTCATATCTCTAGTATTTCATGCTGAAGTGGCAGAATAATAAATGTGTGAATTGCTGCTATTGATCTCAGTGGACAGTCTGCCATTTTTTTTCATTTAATTCATTCTTCTATCATTACTACATATCTAGTGCTGTGATCATGACAAATGATTCTTGCAGTCATTCTGAAGGTCACCTGAGTCTGCTCACATTCTGCTGTAGTGATACCAAACAAGTCATGTGCATATGAAAATGAAACATTTGCTAGTTTATAGATGTGTTGCTGCTGTACTGATGTTAGTGGACCAGTGTATACGCTGACATTTAAATATAAACCTATATTATTTTTATACTTTACACAGGCAAAAAAAAAAAAATCCTGAAAATGTACTTACCCTTCAGAATTTTCACTCACATCAAAATACACCAATATATTGGCTTAAAGCAATATTGTAATATATGCAAGATCAAAAAACACTTCCATTTTCTTATAATATATATATATATATATATATATATATTATGTTCACCTTATTTGTTCAACGTCTCCCAAACGATTTGTTTAACAATACATTTATCCAAACCTTTGCATGATGCTAATCTACGACGGAGTTTTAGTGCCACCAAAAAAATAATAATAATCTAAAACTACGAGATTAAAGTCGTAATATTACGAGATTAAAGTTGTAATATTACGAGAATAAAAGTCGAAATACTACGAGAATAAAGTCATAACATGAGACCTTCAGACCAATGCGAAAATCAAGTTTTGCCAGGTATGCATACAATGAGTGGGCAATATGCTAATGTTTCACGTTGACGTCAACATGAAACGGCTTGGGACTCAGAGTCAACACTTTCTTTTGAGAGACAGTAACTTTTATACAAGCTGCATTTTCTGATTTAAAATTTTGCAGGATGCTTTTTCATTCACTTAGAGCTGTGTTACACACTGCATGAAAGGTCATTTTCAAAAATCCGTAACAGGGGCACCTTCAAGACGTTAAAGGTCCTTGTTGATTGAGACTTTTAGTTTTACGTAGGAAGTAATTAGTACTTTTATTAAATTGATATAAAACACATTTCAAATGTTCTTTTATTGTGTCTGTAGTTCTGGGCTTTTAATTGCTTGTCTAACAGCTGTACCAGTTACTTTCCCGTTTCACTAGAGATCCTTTGTTCTGATGTTGAAGATTCAGTACAAGAACAATTTGCTCTCAGCCAGAAATCACCCATTTGTAAAAACAACATAATGATCTCAGTTACAGTACGCAGCAGTTTAATGTTGTTAATGTGAGCGTGTAACATTTAGTTTTTTGATTCCAGTGCATTTCTATTTGCATATAAAGATAAATAACATGACTGGAATGAAAGTTTGGTGTAGGAAATATATGCTTTAGTTACTGTTGCCAAACTATTTATGTTGTTGTGGTGATGGTTTTTGTACCACAGCCAATCAGGTTGAAGGTTGAAGCTTGTTTGTTTTAATGCACCTTAAATGCAGATGAAGTCGTGATGTGCTAACTTGAACATGTCCAATTATTTTCCACCCAGAAGACCTATTTGCCTCATTTACACTTGCTGGCACAAATACTTTCCTGTTTTTATTTCAGAATATAAACAAAGAGAAAGTGGTCTTTATTCAAATGTTTTTTTTACCACCATAATGTAGAATTTCGTTCAATTTAGTTTTTTTTTTAGCATATGTCCTAACACACATGCAGATGATCAGTAAAACAGACCCTGTGTTTTTTTCTTGTGGTCATATCAGGTGCATTTGTGGTCATTGCTGAATTGTTGTGTGACTCGCTACTTCGGTTTTATTTGTCACTGAATACTTAATTAGGTTTAATGGGTACATTGCCTAAACAACTATGAACCACTCTGTTGTTGGGCTCCAGTAATTCAGCATTATTAGTCACGCAGAACATCAGAACAAATGCATGCACACAAGCACTTAAAACACAAGACGTGAGTGGTAGTCACATCAAACAAATGCAGTACAGCTCGATAGATTCACTGAATGACACTCCATCTCCCGCAGAGGTCAAATACAGAGGAGGGGAAGTTCAGAGATCTTCTGGGAAATCTGGTCCTCTCATGAATAATTCTATGAAGCTCGCTGTACCAGGGTAAAGTGATGTTACACTGCCCTTATCTAGCTATCTGTCACTGCCAGGCAGGGGAATACACAAAAGACGATGGTAATATTTTATCAGTCATATACCTTGGTGGTGGTAGTGTTGTGTGTTGTTTTGGGGGGAGGTGGACATGTGACTGAACATGGTTTTTCTGCTTGCAGTTCTGCTTTGATCGTATCGATAAAGCTGTCGTACTTGTCTCAGCTGACTCTACCCTGCTGAAAAGACTGGAATGAATTTCCAAATGCTTCTTCAGCCACCAGTGGTTCAACCCATAACATTGTGAGGCAATACGAGAATACTTTTCGTACGGAAAGAAAACAAAAATAATGATTTTATTCAGCGATTCAACACCGTAGTGTCACCTTAGCACCATTTTAGAGAACATCCTCTGGGCACACATAATATACACAGTTCTGTGTCAACTGCAATGCAAGTGGATATGTGCTGGCCTTTTCTTTTTTTTTTCTTTTTTTTTAACATGTCTATTCCTTATTTGTTCTAAAAATGCTAGTTAATGTTATTGAATTAGTACTAAAGTAAATATATATATATATATATATATATATATTTTTTTTTTTTTTTGTGGTGTTTCCAGTCAGAAATTGCTGGCCTACAAAAGAAACAAATATTTTTATTGCTCATTGTTTTTAGCTCATATACCTTAACTTTTTTTAAAATTAATATTTCCCATTTTTTACATTTTAAAAATTTAGGTGCATAAGCTCAGATCAGTGAGGCCTACGGACAACAGGTTCCAAAGAGAAAGACCTGCACCAATATATAATTAATTTTTTTCCTTCATTATGGAGACATATTACAAATGTTGTATCGCCTAAAATATTTTAGAAATATATTACTATTATTAATTGTAAATATATTGCCAAAAAATCTTCTTCAAGCAGCATAAATCTGTCTTGTTGGTTAAGCTAGATGTGACACCAGCTTCCAACACACATTCAGCCACATATGCTGATGAGAAACTACTGTACAGTATGTTGGTCTTTTCAGCAGGGAACATATTACTGAGCTCATCACTCGAGCAAAATGAGAGTATCTAATGAGAGAACATGAGAGTCAGCAGATGCAGAAATCATTTTTGCTATTATATGTCATTATTGCTGTATTTATGTGATATCTACTGTTATGACATTCACCCTTATGTTTCCATTCTATCCGCATAATATGTCCCTTCTGGAGAGTCTCTTGCGCTCTCCCCAGCTTTCTTTTGAGCCAAACTGACGCTGACACAAAAGCAATTAAACAGAGCCTTGCAAGGAGCACTGAATGCCATTTTCAGTCCCTGCCTCCCACTGACTCAATCAAAACACAAACAAATACACCACCTCCCTATCTCATCACTCCCTTATCTAGCTTCACATTCGTCTTCTTTTATTGAAAGTGTAAAGTAAATGAGAATTGTCGTTCACAGCCATTTAAGTATATTATGATATCTCATATTTATAAGTGAGAAATGTAAGACAGGACTTGATTTTATCCATCCAGAGTGGATTGGATGATGAAAAGTGGGTTTTAGATACAACAATGGAGACAGAACAAATATAATCATGATACATATAAATATATTATTATTAATGTTAGTAGTAGTTGTATTAATAGTCATGATAGTATTAAATTTAAGTAGATCTTTTAATAAATTCTATGAATACATAACACTTTGTGAGTATAACCTATTGTTCGGTGGTTTTCCATGTCTTTCATTTATATTGAATATACACTGTTTGTGGGCTTTATGGGCTTCTGAATGCTCATGTCATGTTGTACATGTAGCACACACTTTCATGTCTCTACTCCAGCCAATGTCTGACGTTTGATCTTCTGTTGCGAACATAATTCATGATAACACGATTGCTTTTACAGTTTAGGATGTAGTTGTTTTCATTCAGTTTAAACCATCTGAACGTGTGCTGGGAGTATCAATAAATTGTACACATACCTTACTTAACAGTAGCCGACTGTCCTCAATCTGATTCTCTTTGACCCCAAGCTCCCTCATTGCCCACAACAATATTTGAAGGCTTGAAGATTTTATTAATTAACATGATTTCAATGTCCAGAATCAGTCTACCTGATAAAGCAGGTGTTTCAAGACAGTGGGAATCATAGCGGTTCTTAAAAAAAAATGTTGTTGAAGGGGTGCATTCGAATAAAAAATATCTTAATTTATAGTTGTTTTAGCTATATTGCAATTCTTGTTTCATCTTAAAATTTTATGTCATCTTGAGGCTCTCTTGGAAGCTTTCTAAGGACCATTGTGCTAAGAAGCTGGACGTTTGAATAGACTTCAAAATAGGTTATTGGTTATCTTTTAAATGGATTTAGATAGTCTGTGATTTTGAATAATTGTTTTTATTCAAAGCAGAGCAGCTGTAGTGAATCACTGTAAATGTGAATGCTTTGAATTGAGTCAGGGTCCTCAAACTTTAATGCTGCTACTCCCTCTAGTGGCTTTATACTTCAATTATACTACTGGCATTTGGTGGATAGTTAGAAATGAAGTGGAATTGGTTTTCTAATGTATTTTTAGTATTACTATTATTCTATGTATAATTAATGCTTATCATGGTTTTTGCCCTCATTGATATGGCATCTATGAAGCTTTTAAGTATTTAAAAAGGTTATTGAGAAATAATGAAATAATGTCAGAGCATCGATGTCAAAATCTAAAACTTATACTGATGTTAAAGATTCACATTTGGCACACTAAGATGTATGATAATTGATGTTTAAAAAGAGATAAACATTTATTTCATTATTAATGTATAATAATTATGTATAATCATGTATTTATGTACACTGAACAAAAATGAGCTCAATTAAAATTTTATGCCTGCTATACAGGTCTCAAAATAGTTGGGACGGGGGCATGTTTACCATGATGCAGCATCTGATCTTCTTTTCAAAACACTTTTTGAAGACATCTGGAGTTTCTGGGGTTTTGGTGTTAGAATTTGGTCACATTCTTGCCTGATATTGATTTCCAGCTGCTGAAGAGTTTGTGGTAGTCTTTGACGTATTTTGCATTGAATGATGCACCAGATGTTCTCTAAAGGTGAAAGATCTAGACTGCAGGCAGGATAATTCAGCACTACTACAAAACCATGTGGTTTTGCAATGTCCTGCTGAAATACACAACACAGACGTCATCTGGAGGAGAGCATACAGTATGTAGCTTTGAAACCTTTGTATACTTTTCAGCATGCATAATGCCTTCCCAAACATGAATACTGTAAAAATACCGCATGCACTTTATACACCCCCAAACCATCAGAGATGCTGGCTTTCGAACTGAATGCTAAAAACACACTGGAAAATCTCCCTGCTCTTTAACACGGAGGTCACAGCGTCCGTAATTTCCAGCAGGATTGTCACATTAGTACTCGTCTGGCCATAGAACACTTTTCCCACTTTGAAACAGTCAATTTTAAGTGATCCTTGGCCCACTGGACATGACGCTTCTATACCATGTTCACATACTGTATGGCTTCCATTTTTGCATGATGAGTTCTGCGGATGGCACAGCAGCTTGTGTTTTACTGAGAGTGCTTTCTGGAAGAATTTCTGGGCCCATTTAGTAATGTCAATGACAGAATCGTGCTGATGAGTGATCCAGTGTCGACTGAGGGTCCAAAGACCACAGGCATCCAAAAAAGGCCTTGTCCCTTACACACAGAAATTTCTCCAGTTTCTTTAAATCTTTTGATGATGTCTTGCACTGTAGATGATGACATTTGTAAAGCCTGTACAATTTAACGTTAAAGAATGTTGTTTTTAAAATTCTCTACAATCTTTTTACACACTCTTTCACAGATTGGAAGGCCTCTGCACATCTTTACTGTTAAGATACTCTGCCTCTCTAAAATATCCCTTTTATAGCTAATCATGTTACAGACCTGGTGTCAGTTAACTTAATTAGTTGGTAGATGTTCTCCCTGCTATTTTTATTTTTTTATTTATTTATTTATTTCTTGCATTTTCAGCCCTTTATATTGCCACCATGCCACATTTTGAGACCTAAAGCAGGCATCAATTTAGCTCATTTAGTGAATAAAAAATTTTAATTTCTGTTTAAACATTTGTTATGTTGTTTTTGTTCTTTTGTTAATTAAATATTGCCTTGTGATTTTGTAAAAATTAATTTTTTTTACAATGTACAGTTACCAAAATACATGACATCAGTGAACATATTTCCATTAACATTTTGATCGTGTTTTAAAAGAATTTAATAATGATTAGTTTTAAAAATCAAATTATGTTTTAAATAGTTTTTTATTGCAAATCTACACATGAATCTATACATTCAGATTTAAATGAATCCACTAACAAACAAAAAAAATCAATGTTGCCTTAGACTTTTGAGCTCCACATGCACTTGCAAATTTAACATGGCAGTGACATGTTTGTGTTGACTACTTTTTAGCATTTAAGTGTTTGAATACATATTTTATTAACTGTACTTGATGAATAATTTAATTATCTTAAGCAAGAAAATAGTTTTAATATTTTCCCTCAACAGTTCTCCCATTGAACACCAGGTGACGACATTGTCGCAAAAACTCTTCCCGTCTGTTCCTCCAGCCGCCACCCTTTTTCAGCCACCTAGGACTTGATCTCCTCGTCTTCATTCATGTCACGCTTCGCCGCAAAATATCACGCACAGACCCTCGTGTGCATTTTATCAGTCTGTGTGGATTCAGCTCTGTCATTTTTACGACTATTCATAGCTCAAGTGTCCATTATACACGCGCACAGAAACAGACCCGTTTTACCTGTTAACGCTCACTTTTACCAGTCTGCTGTGATGAACACCCATGGCGTGTGTCTGTGAGAGTGTGTGTGTGTGTGTGTGCTAGTTAAGATGTGCAGCACGTCTGCTTGGGTTTGGGAAGAGGAAGGGGGGATGGGGGTCTGAGTCTATTGGAAAGCAGGATTCTGATACTGGCTTACATTTTATTTTGTGCGTCTGCACCACTTCTGTTTGTGTGTGTGTGTGTGTGTGTGTGTTTGTAGGTATGTACATTGAGCATCACAGTAACCAGAAACGCCTACAAATCAGACAGATATAGGTCACAATTGGCATTTTGGGAAGGGAGGGGCTTTGTGTCTTTTTTATTTATTTATCCCATTTACTACTCATTTATTAATTCGCCCTCTGCTTCAGTAATGTAAGACGGATAAAAAAACAGACAGACAGAGTGTGTGTGAGAGAGACAGGCGAAGCTTCACATGGTTAACACCATGGTCTCTCTGCATGTAGAAAAGGACGAAAGTATCACCATGGAAACACCCATCCAGCCTCCCACCGCTGTTTTCCCCCTCCGTTTTTCTCTCCCCTTTTCCTCTCTCTCTCTCTTCTTACCTCCATCTTTTTCCTCCCCCACATTCCCTGTCTCTCTCTCTCATTTTCGGTCTCTCTTCTCTGCTGTTCCACCAATCCCCCTCTTCTTTGTCTTTCCATCTTCACTTCTCTAACCTGTCGGTCACATCTGTCCATACCCCATTTTGCTTCCTCCCAAAAACAAGGGTTGCTCAGCATTCGGTGAGGTGTGATTTTTAGGCTTTCCTGGGAAAATCCACACGTATCCAATCACAGGGAGCGGAATCTATTCCCGTTAGCCAGTATTCCAAGTTGTATGGAACGTCCCTTCCCCCCATTCCAAATATGACATGCCTAGAATTCTACTGAGCCAGATTTCTTTTTCATGGCAATTAAATGCTGAGCCTGGTTGTGGATATTATTAGAATCTCCTCTCACTAATTAGCGCAGGACAAAAGGCTTTTGCTCCAAATCTCGTCTGGTTATTTTGCATTCTTTTTTCGCAGTCATTCTTTATCAGGTTACCAAGACATATTTTTGATGTTGAAACTGAGACACTTCATACTATTATTAACATCCGCTCAGAAAGAAAGTGGGCTTGCAGCCGTACAGCGGTCTGGAATTTGCATAGATATGGGTGCACACACGTACATGCATTCTGCACCCTCTCTGGGGTTTGTGGTCAGTCTGTTTTTTCATCACACTGTACATCAAAACTCATGTTTCAAGTTCCTTTGAAAAGACATTAAAGGAAGCTGCTTTGGAATGTGTGTGTGTGCGTTTGTACAGCACGTGTGCGTGTTGTGTGCTGTGTTCACGATGGAGGCTCTGGATAAAGGTGAGGGTGTAAAATGAGACATAACAATGTCGAACCCTCTGGAAACGCATGAAATAATCCTGAAATGACACCACAGTTTCCACCTATAACCCGGCATCCATTTTCACCAGAACAAGCGCTAAAAAGGGGTGGATGTGAGCCCTCCAGGATTACATTCATCCACCCTGCCGTTCACAACAAAACCTTATTATCTGAGTTTCAGCATGTGATGATGGCTGATGTAATGCATAAAATATATCTGAGCTATGGATGCTACAGTGAAGCGAGTATAAGGCTTGCAGCAAATGCAGCTTAATGAAAATCTACTAGATTTTTAGGTTTTCTGCCTCCACAATGACACATCAGGCCGTTGCTATGTGGACGTTAACATGTTTTTTTTAGTGTGACACTGTGCAAGTTTAGGCTTTTAATTTTTGGCATGTTGCTATGCGGTTGCTAGGCAGTTTTGAATAGTTTTAGCTTTATATGGTTGCTAAAGAGTTTGAAATATTTTTTAACGTTACATTGTTGTTTTTAATCAGCCCGATCTCACAGCAATTCGTACATTTTTTACAAGGTGGTTAATTCGTAAGACCTCACTCATACAAATTCCTACAATTTTTGCTAAATCGTTTTTTTTTTTTTTAAGAGTTGCCAATTTGTATGAATGTGTATAAATTACCTACACCTAATCCACCCCTAAACCTACCCATAACTGGGGTTTAGACAAATTGTACAAAATTGTACAAGTGAGGTTGGATGAATTTGGATGAATTAGCACAAATTCTCCACCTTGTATGAATACGTGTGAATTGGTCGTGAGACTGTGTTGTAACATCAGCTTTAGTTTATTCTTGCTAAATTTCCCAAATAAGCCAACATAAAAAAAAAAAAAAAAATCATAAATACTTTGTTTTTCAAGAATGGAGGCTGGAGAATGAGAGAAGAAATGGTTGTGCAGTAATGCTGCGAGCTTAAAGCAATGTCCTAATTATCCAAATGGAGAGCTGCGGTCTGGCCAAGAGCCTTTAATTCTCACTCAAAACTTTGTTCAGTTGGCGTGAGGTTGTTTGTTTTTCAAGCAATATGGATTGATGTTTTAAATCTTGTGGTTTAATTTCTATTTGGCTGTTTACAATGCCATCAGATGTGTCTTTGAACCAGACCAGACACAATAAGTGAGTGTGGCCTTCAGGGTGTTGCCCGTAATGAATGTAAGAGAGCACTGAGCTCTGAAATGAAATATTTTTCTAGCATATACAATAGGAGACCTTGAGGTTTCAGATGTCCACTTTTCTATGCCATCGATTCTGTTTTACAGGGGGTTTTATTGTTTTTTCCAAAGCAGTGGAGTTTTTCCTTTATCGTGTCAGGCCACTCTTGTATTTACCTTCTCTCCTCGCTCTGCCTGTGCTGGAGGATTTGCTGTATAGCTGTGTGTTGTAATTACTGGGTTAAAGCTGTGTCGGTCCTGAACCTCCCCGATCAATTACAGGTCAGGGTATAGGACTCCTTTTGCCTGCAGCTACACTCTTTCATCTACTCTACACCTCTTTCTGCCTGTACTTTCACACCATTTTGTCCCTCTCTGCTTCTTTTTCTCATCTATATTTCTTCCTGCATCCCTACTGTTTCTCTCAAATTGCTGTTCTTCTATCTCTGTTGTTTTTGTTTTTTTTTCTTCTTCTCCTCCCTCCTCAGCCCCTAGCTGCATTTGCTGTATTTGATTGTTCATATGTTCTTCCTGCTCGCTCAGAACACTATCTCTCTCGACCAGGAATAGTACCTTTTGTTTTTTAATCTTTGGGCTTTGATATTGTATTAGTCTCTTACATATAGCATTCATAGTTAAAATAAGGCCAAGCTCAACATTTGTGAATCACATTATCACCCAAACACACACATACTTGCATTTGTGGTTTGTGGGAACTCTCCATAGGCGTAATGGTTTTAATACTGTACAAACTGTATGTGGTATTGCCCTACCCTGACCCTACACCTAAACCTACCCCTTACAGGAAACTGTGTGCAGAGTTTGAATTTCATAAAACACTGTAAATATATATTTAGCTTCACTTTCCAATTCTCACTATTAACAAACCATTAACTATGACGTTTACCTCAATAAACTCCTAATTTGCTGTTTATTACCAGTTAGTAGTTTACAGTTAGTTGTCAAATGTAAGTATTGTGTGTAGACCTTCATGCAAAATATAGTCAAAATATGTGCTTTATAAGTACTAACAAACAGCCAACATGTTAATAATAGGCATGCTAATAAGCAGTTAGTTTAATAGTGAGTTTGTTACTATATTATAAAGTGTTACCATATATTTATACCAGTTTTGTGTGTGTTTATAAGATTTTCACATATTAGTAAGACATTGAATGTGGAACTGCTTTCTGATTGTTTATGTCGGTATTGTGGTATCTGGGCAGATGTTTTGTTGCTGTATCATGTTTTGTTGTGCTGTGGTGTTATGTTGAGTTGTGTAGTGCTGGGGCGGGGGGTGGATCTGGCGTGGGCAGCTGAGCTGGCTGGCACTGCCAGGCCTGTGTGCCCGCCTGGCACTGAGATTGATGCTGTATGGCACTCATGCCACTAAATCATGGTAATTAGGCGATAGACACACCCCTGTGATTAGGGCATCCCGCATGGCCCGATGTCTGTTAAACACACACCACACAAACTCTCTTCCAGATACACAGAGAAATAGAAAGTGAAGGAAGTGGAAAGGATGTTCATGGGGTAAAGATGAAGAACATGGGTAAAGTATATTATAGATGGAGAAGAGAGAGAAAAGTGAGAAAAACGTACTGTACTATAATGTACTGTAAAACAAGATCGCAGAAAATAGCCAAGTATGGCCGAAAAGATAATGCAAAGAGGAATAAAGCTGGAGGAGAAGTGGGAGTGTATCACTGAGAGAATGTGAGAAGAATGCGATGGATGCTAGTGATTCAGTCAGCTAAATTACCCTAAATAGTATAGACAATTATAGTAGAACCACCATCACCTGAGATAAGCTCACAACAGCGAGGGACACCCAGCGCAGCTCCTGAGGGTCATGCAGTAGAAACGTGCATCTCTTTAGTGAAGCATATACTAAAGGTCAGAGAGTGACTCAGTGACTGCTGTGTATGTGTGTGAGAGAGAGATATACTCTAGGGGAATATGACATAACAGGTTTGTGCAAAGCTCCATTCATATATTCAGCAGAGCCCTGTTTATGAACACATATTACCCAGATTATCTTTGTGCACTGTTTTTAAACAAACAAACAAACAAACAAACAAAAACATTCTGAGGAGAACTGCTTACTGAACATTTCAGTAAGATTTATGTGATTTGCTTTTCATAAATACAAATTATTTGAGGTTTTTAGTCAGTGTTCTGTTTGCTTGTTTGTTTAGTAATGAGTTATTTTGCAATTAATTTTTTATAAGTTAGTTTCTTAATTAGTTGAATAATTATTTGTTTATAGTTTTTTTTAAGTTATTTAGTCTATTTATTTTATTATAATTTTTATTTAGTTTGTTAGTTTAGATAGTTGGTTGTGTATTTAGTGGTTACATAATTAATTGAAATTTTTTTTTGGCAGTCTTCTGTTTATTTATTTAGTTCTTTTGTTAGTGTTCTACTTTGTTTGGTTAGTTAGTGTTATATTTTATTTTTTTTATGTAGGTTAGTTAATTCAGTATATCTACTTATTTAGTCTATTTTAGCAAAGTATTTAATTATTATATTTTTTAAATTTAGTTAGTTTTTTTTATTTTTGATATGCTAATTTACGCTATATGCTCAAGGCACACATTATTTACAGTTATTGATTCAGTTTTTTTATCTTTAGTAGAATTTATTGTAAAATCATGAATATCTTTGTCTTTATTACCTATTAATTACCAATTTATTGTTATTAATATTATTATTATTATTAGAGCCCGAGCACGGCAGCGTTTGTAAAATCATGACTATCTTTGTCTTTATTACCTATTAAAACATAATGTTGACAAATGGGGTCAAGAAAATTGGCTGCTATTCTAAAATAAATAAATAAATAAATGTGTAATATCAAAAAGGAATGTTTTAATTTGTAGTGCACTCCACACTCAGTTCACTATCTTGATAATTACTCACAGAAGTGAGTCATGGGACACAAATGAGGCACAAATGGCAGCAGTTCCTGTGGACCAGTGATGAGGAGAATGATTCAGGCCATCAAAGGTGGACGCAGGCTCCTGACACACTAACCCTGTGGAATGGACTGACTCATTAACAATTCATGGCTGACTGATTGAGAGATTAATTGTTTCTGTCTAACAGGCATCGGATTGAAGTTTAATACCTCTGTCATTTGTTATCTACACTGTCTATCACCCGCTCACACACATTCTCCCTGTCTATCTCTCTATCTGTCTTATGCACAACCACTCCTACCTCAATCTCTCTCTGGAGACTAATAAAATAAAACAATTACGTTCATCCTGTGTGTCCATATCGCTGATTCTAGGTAGAGTACACTATACAAGATAAAGGGCTTTCCGCTGGTGTAAAGAGCACAGAAGCAACTGGGCCAGAAACACATAGCCCACTCCACAGTTAAATACTGTATACTCCCAATTACAACACCATGCTTCATTCGGGCCATGCACCGTGGTGCGAGGACCCTCTTGGAATTGCTCCGTTTATTAGGGCCCAAGCACCGCGTTTTTATTTTGTATTTTTTCCAAAGTGAATCACAGTTTTGAGGGCTTAAACATGCTTGAAAAGTCACTAAACTTTGCGCACGCATCAGAACTGGCAAAAATGTACATCTGATATGGGTTTCAGAAGTGGGTGTGACAAAATGGCTCAACAGCGCCACCTATATAGTTTCAAAAGTGTGCGCCTCGAGCCATGTTTCTTGTACGTGTGTAAAAATCGGTACACACATTTAAACCACTAATACCTACAAAAAAGTCTCCTGGATCAATATCCATAACCCAACAGGAAGTCGGTTATTTTTTAATATTATTATTTAATAATATTAATATTTAACTAATTTTGTCATTTTTACCATTTTCAGGCGGCATACTTTAACAAACTTCTCCTAGGGATTTATTCAGATCAACACCAAATTTGGTCAGTGTAAACTAAAAGCCTTTGCAACGTTAAATTGCAATCAAGAGTTTTCATTGAAGGGTGTGTCCGTGTCGGCCTGGCAAAATTTGATGTTTTGCCATGAAACAAGAAGTAGGTGCTAGCACAGACCAGAGTGACAGGTGTAACATTAGAGGATATGAACGGAGAACAGCTGACGTGACGTCACTTCTCCAGAGATTTTAGGATTTTGTCAAGAAGTGAATAAGATAGTTTTAAGTGCCCGGTAATGTTTTTGTTATTTCTAAGAAGTGGAAATATATTTGACGTTCATTTTAACGGCACAAATGGGCACAAATCGAGCACAAACGAATGACACCTTTTGGCTAGATTTAGACGATATGGGGTGGAGAGTTAGGTAACAGAGCCAAACAAGTATTTTTCTCCATTATATTTAAGAAGGGCTCGGAGATACCAGGTTTGTTTTAGCGGCACAAACGGGCACAAATCGAGCACAAACGAACGGCACCGGTTTGGAAAGATTTGGACGGTACGGGGTGGAGAGTGACGTCATGGCCCCGAATTGTTTTTGTTATTTCTACAAAGTGGAAATATATTTGACGTTCATTTCAACGGCACAAACCGAGCACAAACGAATGACACCAGTTTTGTGCGATTTAGACGAACTGGGGTGGAGAGTGACGTCACTGCTCCGGAAATATTTTAGTTATATCTAGAGAAGGAAAACAGATACAGTGTTTGTTTTAGCGGCACAAACGGGCACAAATCGAGCACAAACGAACTGCGCCGCTTTGGAGCGATTTGGGCAACATGGGGTGGAAAGTGACGTCACACAAAAATAATGTTAAATATCTTAAACACCAAACCAGCACAAACGATCGTTTTTGCGGCACAAATCAGCACAAACGTAG
>JAUCMS010000038.1:6047737-6062721 GCA_032357445.1 Enteromius radiatus
TCTTATCTTGCACGGGAGGATGCACTACGAATATGACGAAACACCTACGCCTGTGAAATCAAATGAGCCTGTGACATATTTTGACTCCAGCCCACAAAGTATCGGAATTGAGAATCGAAAAGAACCGAAATCGAAAGGATGAATCGGAATCGGAATCAGAATCGTTCAAATCAAAACAATGCCCAACCCTAATGGCCACGGTGGACACGGAGAAGTATGCCCGCTGTGCTTAAGAGGGGGGCCAGCGAAGATGCCCAGGATTCTATTGCCTCAAACATCTGTAAGTAAGGCTCTAATATCATCGTCTGCGGTGTTTTGGAATGAGCTGACTCGCTGCGATCCTCAGGTCAGGTAGCATTGGGGTTTGAGTGGCGGCGAGACAGAGCTCAACAGGTGAGTGGCAGACAATGGTGCTTGGGTGCGTTGTGTGCTCTCGTGGGCCTTCCCTCTTCCAGATTGTGGTGTCCAGTGCTCCAACGGGCCAATTGGTCATGGCGCAACTTCTGGGGGAAAAGCAGAGAGACAGTAAGTCGCACAGTATTCGGAGATGAGTCTCACAACTCTGCGTTTCAGCCTCTATTTTATAGATATTCAGCCGTGACCGATTGGCCAATGTAGACGATATCCAGGTGCTCCTTGTGTATTGCCAGGGTGACGCTGATCCTCTCCTCAGGGCTTCCCGCCACAACACATAATGCACCACAGATGCATGCAGTGTAAATTTGCGCTATGTGGGAGTTTACGTTTTTCCATTAGGTGTATTTTCGATTCACAATTTCAATTTGCACAGTTTGAAGGATAATAGAAATCCAGCTATTGATGCTGTTGAGTTGGCTCAACCTAGAATTACCCACAACTGATTCTGTATTTTTAGTCTCTTTGTTTATCACATTGTATACCTACATAGGCAGCTCCCTTATGAATTTACATCCTAAATGAAAGTGACTGATTTTAAATACCCTGGCAAAAAATAATAATAATTAATAAATAAAAATATGTAAACCATTACCCAGTCTGTTTGTCTTGGCAGGTCTCTAAGCCTGGTCAGGTTGATATGTTAGTTGGTTTCAGAAGGGCTATAACTAGTCCAGGCTAACCTAAGCCACCAAACCAGCTTAAACTGGTTTTAGACAATATTTGCAGCAGGGTCTGCCTTAGAATTTGTTTAAAAGATTGCATGTTTGCAAGCATTTTCAATGATGCCATCAAGTCTGGTTAACTCGGTTTTGGAGCAGGGCTCATGTGTTTAACATGTCCATCTGACTGTGTGAATGCTCTCTGTATTTGTATGATCTTGTGTGCGTGGCGGCTCGGCGCAGGTGAGAGCGTGCTCTGGTGGCTCTCGAGACGAAGGCGTGAAATGAAAGTCGATGCCGTCACCATGGAAACGCTGTTTCCATTCTCGCTTTCTTCTTCTCGGTGCTCCGCTGCGCTTTGAGTGGCGTTTCTTTTGATGAGAAGCTCGCACAAAATGGCAGCCCAGACTTGGCTCTCGCTCACGTTTGTTCCCCTTCTTCCTGGAGCTCATTTTATCTGTTTCTCAATCCATCTTTCTTCACGCTGACGCAAGTGTCACCATTTCTATAAGAACCTGTCATTGTTAATAAGACATGGACACTGTTAATAGTGCTCATCAAACGTTAAATCGCGCAGACAAACAAACACGCTGTCACTGTGACTTGTTTACCAGTGGCAGAGGAGAACTAAGCACCAAGCCAGTAATGGTCTAATTAGATGTGTGTGGAGCTTGACTACACTGAGCCCACAGATAGAGCAAGAGACAGAGGAAATATATGAAGACATAGGGCCGATTCTGTCATCTGTTGGTGAGGTGGTGACATCAGGCTGTGCTCTAGGTTCCTGATCACAGCTGTGTTACATTGTTTATTCTCTGTCCATATCACTACATGGTAACAGATGGATGAGCAGTGCTCTTGTGTACATGAATATGTTCAGGAATGAAGGAATACAGGAATCAGTGACCGTAGGTTTTCCAGAAATCATCAAGTAGCAAATCCTGTCAAAAAATATAAGATTTTAGACATTTTCCTAGCTACAAAGACAGAACCTAAGACAGACATTCCATACTGGAATGCACATTTTCAAAAAAGGGTAACTGACTATTGGATTTTTATTTTTTAGATAAACAACAGCTTGTTTCTTATATCTGCAAATGTGAGGCATTTAATGTTATAGTAGAGTCAGAAACTTACTTACACCACCTTTAACCATTCTTAAACAAAGGTTTAACCAGACTGGCATCTAACAATGACTTGAAAGAGATTTGAAGAGAGTGATTTATATGTCTGTTGGTTGTAATATTGCTGAAGTAAATCCACACTTTCCTGAAGAAGTCTTGAGCAGCAACAACAGTGCCATGTACTCTGCCATTGTTTTGTATATTTGCCCGCACTTGCTCCTTAAAATCTGCACATACTGCACATGTCTGCATAACTGACATGAACTACACACATGCATTACGTCTCTGTTATTTATAGATTCCTGTATGATGTTTACACTGATACCATAACGGTGGCATTTGGTACTTAGAAACCACTGATCTATAATGAACATTATAGAGAGTCATTATATTGTAACATTTTTACATTAAATTACAATTACATTTATTTTTGTAATTAAATGACATAATTATTTACTTCAAAATGTACTTATTTACTTGTGTTTTATAAATGCCTGCATATAGAATTTTTTTTTTCACAATATTCTGTTCTAGGACTAGTTTTGGGGATTAGACATCACAGTGATTTATTCAGTTATTCATTTGACATATGCTGCCTACATAGGTTGTTTTCTTGTTTTCTTTGTTATTTGCCGTCTGTGGACCTTTGAACTTGATATAAAAAAAAAGTAAAAATCCTGACATATCACAGTTTATAGAAACCTATGAATAAATGGTAAAGTGTTTTCAGATGAGCATATTACAATGATTTCTGAGAAATCAAGTGACACTGGAGACTTCACGAATTCGCACTTCTACATTAACTTAAATAAGCAAATTTGGCGTGCTGTCCGGGGAGTGATAGTAACCCTAGCTAGGGCAGGGCTCGGAGCGAGGCTCGGTCCCGTTCGCCCCCCTTTGAAGGTGGACTCTTTGAAGGGGAGGACGGCGGGACGGATCATGCGTAACTAGATACAGAGATGAGTGAGACGCCGGTATTAATGCAGAGATGGATAATTTAAATTAGGAATTATTAATAGGCTAGAGGGTGATGATACTAAATGCGGACACTCAGCGTGCTCTTCCCGAAACTATGTTAAAACATCCCTTATAACGATGTTAAAAAATCAGTTTTACATCAGAGGAATAACAATTTTTACATTTATTTTATTAAAGAAGGATGTTCAATAATATTTTACAATATTAGTGTGTTGTTTAAGTGTGCCCTTTATTTTTTGAGTATACTATATATAACAATGCTGACATAGAATTAAGCAACAAAAAAGTACCCTGGAAGCCTTCTTGAAAGAGCCTTTGTGCCAGGAACACATGAAGCCTTAAAATGCTGCCTATACATTATGTTCTGTAAAAACAACACCCCCCCCCCCAAAAAAAATAAATAAATAAATAAATAATAAATAAATATATATATGTATGTGTATATATATGTGTGTACAGTATGCGTGTGTAAAAAAAATATTAATACAATAAAAAGACTCTGTTACGAAACTATATGTGTGTTATTTTAACTCGACATGCTTGATTTTAATAGATGTGAATTAATGTTAATTCATGATTCATATGGCTGTAATATAATTCTTGTTGTGTTACCAAGTGCAGGTGCATATTAATCTGTGTGCAAGCATGGAAGTCATATTCCGGGAGTTGTTTATTCTCTAGCCCCCCTCACATTAATTCTCTTTCATTTTGCCTTCTCTCTGTTTTTTTTTCTCACACTCTCTCTGACGCTGTCAAAATTTGCCAGGTGATGGTGGATGCAATGTGACTCCTGATTAGTTGCTCAGGCAACCTCCTGGAACGTTCACTGGTGGCCATGGCAACGGCTGAAGCATGGCAATGGAGCCCGGCAGATTATTTAGATTTAGAATGGGAATGAGAATCAGAAGGCGGACTGGCAAACCACAACGTCATCACGGAGTAGATGTCGCTCTTCAATAATACTTATACATGACTGACTGGTGTGTATATATGGGCAATTTCTGAACAGATTTTAGGAGCCTATTTAGACAGTAAGGGTGGAGGGGCTGGTTGATATGGAGGGGGAGCAACGGCTCCTGGCAGCAAGAACTCTGAGCGGTTTTCCATTATGCTTAATTCCATAGAAACCAAACCCAGAAAGACAGGAAACATAGACAGCAAAAAAAAGCACTGGGTGGATATGTGAGGGAATGCACAGGGGAATGAGGGAATGTGAACATGTGCTGTTAGTGCTACTGTGTTTCCCTAACTAGAGACATATATTTGCACTTTAAATCCTTCAAGCTTCCTTTAGAAATCTCCTATGCCGCTTTTTTCTTTTTTTTTAAGTGTGACGTAGTTTAAAGCATTAGCACAGCAATAGTTAGGGTCAGTAGTTTAATTTCTATACATACTTTAAAATCCATACCATTTATATGTTCTGCTTGACTGAGGTATTGACCGTCAATTGTCCTGTCTGTCAGATTTATACAAAATCCAGCTTGAGGCAAGAGTCATAGTTCACATATGAAGTCCCAATCTGTTTGACAGCTTGATATGTTTTTTTTGTTTGTTTTTTTTTCCATTATGTTTAGATTACTAATCAAAAAATGACAAATTAATAGCAAGATTAGATTTTAGGATTATTTTAAATAATAAACCTTGCTTGTCGTACTTATTAAGCTCATCCAGAAGCTTTTTATTTTTCATTTTTATTTTTTTGTCTGCATCAATTTTTACTCCAATCCAATCTTTTTACAAAAATGCATTAAAGATGCAATTCATACATGCAATGACTTAATTTGATCTATTTTCCCACCACCAGCCAATAATTAAGAGGTTCCAATCAACTAAAGATGTTACAGATCTGCCTGGAAGAGGATGTGATAAAAAATCTAGAGCTGACTTCCTCGGTTAGAAATCTTAGAATGTTTGCCATATTTGGATCTTCCATTGGGACATTAATCCAAAACAAACATCAATATTAACACAAAAAATGGGTCACTGAGAACAAAACAAAGCTTTTGCCATGGCTGTCCTAGTCCTATGACCTAAACCCTATAGAAAATGAATGAGGTGAACTAAAGAGGAGAAGCACCAACATGAAGCTGGTTTTCTGAAGGATCTGGAGAGATTCAGCAAGAAAGAATGCTGTTTGATCGATTACCAGGTGTTCTCCAATCCGATCTTCCGGATCTCCATCTCCACATCGGTCGCCGGCACCATCAGCTCTGCCTTGGCCCTCCGGATCCTCTGCGTCGGCCTGAATCATCGGCTCTCTGTCTCCGCCTCAGTCTCCTCTGTGACTCCTCCCTCCATTGGCTCCTCCCTGGGTCAACGTCATGGCAGGGCTCTGGGTCCCGCCGGATTCCTCCTGCACCAGATCCCTCTTGTTTCCTCCCTGGTTCCTCCCTCCGTCATCAGCACCATGTACTCTGCCAGTTGTCCTCCTCCCAGACACCTGACCACCACCAGAACCTTCTCCAGACTTTACCTCATGCACTTTTATTTATTTGTTATTTTATTTGGAGGGGGGCAAACTGTAACGCCCTGGACTGTTTTTGTTATTGTTCTTGTTATTGTTTCTGTCTATTGTTGATTGCATTCAGGTGTGTCTTGCTTTTTGTGTTAATTGCCTTCTCTATTTAAGTTCTGTTCAGTTCGGTCTCAGAGTCTGGTTATTGATGTTGTTTTACGTGTGGATTACCCTGCCTGTCTGTTTGCCCGTTTGGATTAAAAGACTGTTTATTCGTGAAATCGAATCTCTGCTCATGCTTTCATGCACCCACATCTGGCTTCCCAGGACTTGGATTAAAATGCCACTAAATTGGACAAAGATGCCCCTGCACAAATGAATAAAATCTATTACGACTGTTAGTAACAAAGTGAAAATTCACAGTCTCAAATGTGGCATTAAATTAAGATCTGCTGATGTTGCACAATATTTAATTTCAGGTGTTTTTACACTGTTGCACATCTTAACCAATCACACACAATTCTGTTGCGCTTTGGAATGCAATGGCCAATCAGCAGTGTTCAGGTGAGCATTTGTTTTGTTGAGTGCATGCGTGGGTGTTCTCTGACTGAACATAAAATACAAATTTAGCCCATTTGAATATACTTTATTAACCTTCATGACACTCAATGGCTGATTCTTATCTGAAAAGATGGGTGTATGATGTTATACATTTGTCTGCTTTTAATCTTACTCTGAAGCTGGAGTCCACCCTCTGCCTTTCCATATGTTGTACAAAAATTTTTTGTAATCGTTTGACAGCAGTAGTTCTAAGAAAACCATTTTTGTCCAAGTCAAGTGATGCAACCAATATGCAGGAAGGGGAGAGGGGTTTTTTATTAAAACTATATCATCATGATTACACTCTCCACAATCCCAAAAAACGTAGATGTATACAAACCGAGGCATGAAGATATTGGAACAGTCAACGGAATAAAGCGAGAACAGATTTTGTCGTGGCGTTTCCAAAATAGAGAGAGCTTCACGAAAATCTCGGCTGGGACAGAGACTCCGCGCTCTCACGTGTTTTAATAGACGGGTAAGCAAATATATATTATTCATTGTGCAAGTAATAGTCATGTGCAGGTGGTTAGGTGATTAAACGGATATAAATGAGCTTTTCATCCGTGAACATGATTTGTGAAAGCGACATCTCCCAAAGTTCAACGCTCCGTCATTGTGTCATCGAACTTCACATCTGTTAAAGAAAATGTGAGCTCTAACGCCGTAAACTTACATATTGTGCCTTTAAAAAAAAATAAATAAAAAATTGAAATACATTTTAAATAGACTTCTCTTCATCATGGACCCTCTTTTTTTTGTATGTCTGTTTTCAGCAGGCCACTTGTCATATTGTGCAGCAGCCATGCCTGTTAAAAATGGCTACTGGCCTGAAAATAAATTCTTGTTTCGTAATTCATTATCACGATCTCATGTGCATATAGAATGTGCAGTGTATGGAAATCCAGAAAGTATGACCCTATCAGTAATGCCCACTTACACATTGTGAGAGGCAGCTGAAACAGTATCTGACAGTATCTTTCTCTCTCGCTCAGGTGCAGACAACCAGAGTCACCGTAGAATTTCTGCTTCCATCGCTGTGTGATTTCCAAGGCTTTTTTTCAGCAAAGTAAGGATTGGAATTCCAGGATGAACCTGTGATGACAGCTTACTTAAGTATGACATGATTCAGTGCTCGCTCTCTCAACATAGCTGCTGTCTCCGACTGTAAAACTGTCAAAGAGATGGCTCATAATTTCATGGGAAACTTGAACTTCAAAATAGCATAGTGATTCTTTGCTCACTCCCGAGATCCCAGTGCGGATTGAACCCGGGCCGCGGTCCAGTGCGGCCTGCCCTCTCCTATAGAAAGGAATGATATATACACAAGCCTCTTGCTATTAATTCAGAACATATGGCGTGGGGTCAGCACAGCTATGGAGGAATGGGAATGGAGCCCATATACACTGAGTGCATGTATAGATTTATTCATCGACTTTCTTAATTGTGTTTTACATGAAACAAGACTCCTCTTTAATCAGTGAGTGGGAGTTATGCATTGCTAGTTAAAAGTTCAGACACACTCAATTTAAATGTTTTTTTATCTTAAAAATCTTAATAATAGTGTAATCTAAATGCTTATTCTTAAATGCATGAAATTAGCATTGTAGACTTCAATAAATAATGCCTATGTTTCTTTTTATTAAAAAAAAGCATAAATTGAACAAATAAATGTTATTTTGTAAAACATAAAAATTGTAAAATGTAAAATATAAGTATAATTTATATTAAATATATATGTTTGCTTAATACATATACATATATATGCAGACACATATAATCATGATTAATCTCATAAAGAGAGATTGTTTGCTTAATGTATGTGTGTCTACTGTGAATATGTATGTATATATAATAAAATATAAAATATTTAAATGTTTTTACATGTCTAGCCTATATATATTCATATTATAAATACATATATTTAATGTATATAAACATATATATATATATTTCTTAAATATATACATTTACATATAAACACAGTACACATACATATATTATATAAACAAAAACGTTTATTTTGAATGCGATTAATTACAATTAATCATCTGACAGCACTTATATATATATATATATATATATGTGTGTGTGTGTGTGTGCATAAATTACATATTATACATTTATTTGAAAAAAAAAAGTTCATATTAATTGTAAGAATTTATTAGGACACATACTTGAGAAATAATAATAATAATAGGCTAATAATATAATTCCAGTGATGCAGATTGTTTGAGGATTTTTGCCCTACATTCCACCATGTTTTTGATAGGTTATGATGTTCTCTCTGAACTTCCACTCTTTCTGTGGGCTTTGTGTTCAACAGCTGTGCATGTCAATTGTAAACTACAAGCCTTAGGGTGTACTCACACTAAATTTGAACCGTCCCGAAGTGCAATTGACCACCAAAGTGTGGTTCGTTTGACTAGTGTGAGTGCTCCGAACTGTTCCGGGGCGAGGTTCGTTTAGCCGTCCCTGGCCCGCTTGGAAAAGGTGTGCCAGAGCATGGTTCAGTTGGACTCGGGCGCGGTTCGCATGTACTGTAGTGTGAGCGCTAACCATGCTGGAGCACGGAATAGGACGTCATGTTTTTGCTACGCTCCAAAACCGACAAAAGCGATAGACCTGTTTAACAATAGGCTGTGAGAGGGCTGTGAACCACTGCGGACCAAACGACTAAAAATGACTCTTTTTAGGGGGGACAATCGTGCTCAGGCCCGGTTCACTGCAACCATGCCTAGTGTGAGTACACCCTTAATGTCTAGAATATGATGTTAAATATGGCTGAGCAGTGCAGGGGTGTAGACTTCAACACTCCATCGGGGTCGTGCTATCCTGATTAAGGAGAGGCTGAAAATGCCTCACACCTCCTCTCAGGCTATTGCACATGAGCGCACACACCCCTCGCAAAAAGGTTACGATATCCAGCGAGTGCTAGACCTCGCAGGGGTCACACAAACCCACCCTTCGTCGGTGGGACGCCTGATGAAAACTCCCCCTGACAGCCACATCAATAATCTAAACTTCCAACGCCCTGCCTTCACTCCAGATCTGCTCAAACTCTCCCCTGCACCAGAGCCAAAGAGAGCGAGAGGGAGGGAGGAGAAACTACCATAAAAAATAAACGACAAATCCCAAAGGGCAGACTGCAATAAATGTCAGTCTGCATCAGGGGGAGCAGGTTTGTGGAGCGAGCAACTAGCGTTGGAGCGCAGGAACGTCACACCGAGGACAGGCTTCTCTCTCTTCCCCTCCCTGTCCTCGTCTCTGTCTAACCTCAATAAGGACGGACAGCCCGGGCGCCCGTTCTCACACACCGTCCAAACCTGCTCATAAACTGTAGCATGGGCCGCTCTATTGCGCATCACGAACAGTTGCTGACTGGGACCCTGAATGGGCTTCATACTACACACGGTCCCATATGTCAGGAATTAAACGTAGCTTGCTGTTACTGCAAAGTCAAAATTGGTTCAGTCAGCTGTCATTTTGTTAACACCACCAGGCAGTTATTTCCTAGTTAGTTTCCTATCTGCTTTCAGTATCAAAATTAATCAAACCGCAATGGCCTCATGAATTTAGCTTGCTAAAAAAGTAGGTTTTGGTGACTTTGTGGAAAATGTGTCTGGATGCAAACAGATAATTTGGCAAATTGGTAACAAATTTGGTTCATAGGAGTTCACCAAAAAGTAGTTATATATTATTTTTAATGAGATTTTCCTTGTGTTGAAACAAAGTTATTGCAGTTAGTGGTTTAAAGGACTTCACTGTACATATATTTACATTCAAATAATTTATATTATATATAAATAAATTTAATATATAAACATTAACTTAAATATCACTTTAAAACACTCAAAGTTTCAATAGTATAAGCGCAATAAATGAACAATTATAAATTGTGCGTGTTGTCATGATTTTAGTAAGAAAACAGTTTTGTATAATATCCAATTTTTCACAAACATTTCCATAACAATACCTAACTGACTGCTCAAATTACATACTAAGTGAATAGAGCTATTAAATAAATGTTTAATAAATTAAAGTCTTTTCATTTCTGCATCAAAACTCAATTTGCTTCCACTGTAAATGGATTGTAACTTTTGAAATGTTGTACCTTCTTGCATATTTAACCACTTTTTTTGCCAAGAATATTCCTTTAATTCAAAAGCAAGACTTCTGCAGTCTACAATTCTGTCAAAATTGCACACAAATGGGCTTCAAATAAAGCTGATTGTGTTGAAAGTCCTGTTGGAAACGAGGTGTAGCACATTGGTGTAATGATTCACCAGCTACATACAGTACATAACCATCGTAGCCGAATGTAAATTAAAACAGGATCTCCTTCAGCTCACAACACTGATCCATATCTGTCACAATGGACTGTTTTGTCCTGAACACTGTTTCAATTATTCTAATTGCGGCTCAATTCCCATGTCGTTATGGTAGTATGAGTCTTTGCGTTCTGATGCAGAGAGAGATAGTGTGAGAAATGGAGATGGGGGCGTGCGTGCATTAAAAACACATTTGTGGCTAATGGAAGACTAGCGGGCCTGTGCACTCCATTGCTGAGAACGATGCTTGTTGTCATGGCAGCGACATCTCACTTGTTTCCGTGGGAACAGCGATCCAAATCCTCCCTGACTGAATCCTGTCGATGCCTGACTTTGCCCCACTGGCAAGAAGAAGAGAGATAGTAAGACAGACTGAGTAAAGGAAGAAAGGCAGGGGGAAAATGCAGAAGAAAGCCAGTTTTCCCCCTCCAGGTCTGTGAGTGACCTGAAAAAGGCCCGTCCCATGTTTATGCCTCCTGCTTTATTGATGCATTTCAGATTCGCTCTTTTCTCATGCGCTGCGTACGAAGCATCGGTAATTACGCAGCCCTCAAAGCCAAATGCAATCAGACGACACAAATCTGAGCTCTTCTATCCATATTAAAAAGACAGCAAGCTCTCCTGGACTGCCATTGCGCTTCATGTCCAGACGAAGCTGCTTTACAGAAGGTCGCAGATCATTAAAACATACATCTACAACCTTTTATCATCTCACTAATCAGTCCGTCACCCATTAAAATAATTAGTAGCTTCCGCAGGAGCCAGGGGACAGACGTAGGCCACTGATCTGCATAAAGACACATTCAGATTAAAGAAAACTGCTCCATTGCTCTAATTAATTAGGCAAGCTGAGAAGAGTAAAAATCATGTTAGAAAGATTCAAGCATTCCTGCCCTTTTGCTGGAGTCGTTCAGACTGTGGTGGAGGTAACAGGTCTGAAAGTGCAGCCCAGCAGGGCCGGTGTTTTGACAGAGAGACTGAAATATGCATGAGCTGTGGGCACAAGTCGTTTCCACACAACAGCACATTGTTTCCTGGTAAACTGAACGCACCAGCCTAACATCTCGGCTTAAAGATTGCTCAGTCAGGATGTGCTTTCGAAATTATTTATGAGATCAAATTGTTAATATAAGGATGCTTTACAGTAAAGTTCAAACTTGTTTTCAACATCAGCTAATGCATTGCATAAGACCTTTGTTCATCTTCGGAACACAAATTAATATATTTTTGATGAAATCTGAGATCTATCTGACCCTCCATAGACAGCAACACAACTAAAATGTTCCCAGCTCCAGAAACGTAGTAAATACATGAGTAAAACAGTAGCTCAACTTCAGTTTAGCGATGCTATAGGAGAACACTTTTTTTTTTGTAAAAAGAAAAGAAAAATAACGTCATTTACTCAACCATTCTGCTCCTCTGAGTTACGTCTTCCACCGTTTAAGAAAGTGTCACAACGTATGCTTTCCCATAAGTCTGAACAGCGCAGATTACGTCAAATACATTTTTAAGTAATCTCCAGAATGGCAGATGAGATGAAACTCAGGGGAGAAAAACTGAAAGCAAAACTGAAGTTGAGCCACTGATGTCACATGGACTGTTTTACCCCTGTATATACAAATGTTATGTTTCTGGAGCTGGGAACATTTCGGTTGTATTGCTGTCTATGGATGGCTCTCAGATTTGATCAAAATTATCTTTATTTGTGTTCTGAAGATGAACGAAGGTCTTAATGGGTTTGGAACGACATGAGGGTGAGTAATTAATGATAGAATTTTGAGGTGAACTAATCTTTTAATAATAATTGGCTAATTCAAGTTGAATAAATGAACATTAGCTATATGTATTGTGACTAAACATGCAATTAACAGAACTTTATAAAATAAAATTAATCTAGATCAGGGGTTTTCAAAGTGTGGGGCGCGCCTCCCCAGAACATGTCAGGGGAGGCGCGGGGAAAATGTTTTTTACAGTATCAATTAAAAATATAATTATTGAGTTTAATTATTATATTTAAATGGTTTTATTTCAATAATACTAAAAGTTCATAAGTCAAAAATATAAGAATATTTTTTTACGCTGCTGTTGCAGGCAAGCCTGTCATATAGTTTTACTAAATTATAGTTTAATTTAAAAAATTAAAAATAAATAAATAAATCCCTCAGAAAAAAATCCTCCAGATGCAGGTGTAGGGTAGTTTCTGAGCATCTCGCATGAAAATCTGCAGATTTTTTCCAGAGAAAAATTCAAAAGTTTCAAGGTCATAAAAAAAAAACCTGTCATATCGGGTTGCGCATTGCGTATTGCCAAGACAGACAAAGCATATACCATTGGAGAGTTGTTGGGGGGTTGCCATTGGGTAAGTTGTGTCAAAAGGGAGGCTCACTGTCTTAAACTTTGAAAACCCCTGATCTAGATTAAAGTAATTGGTTTCCCCAGTGAAAGCCACCAAAATTAAATCCGTACAAAACAAATATGTTGGTGGAATTACATGTATGACCTTCATCTTATTTGTTGAATTAGAATGTAATTTTTTACAAAAGTGGGAGTGTCTGTTGTCTAGATGTTGTGTTACTGAAGGTCACATGTTGAATGCACATGACACCCACTGCCACACTGCCATAAACAAGATTCATGTATGTGATTAATTAAATAATTATGTAAATAGGTTAAGCAAGAATTCATTAAGAATCTCACCATATGTTGCCACTACAGTGGCTGTTTTGTGCAGTCTGCTATTGGACCCTCCTTATTGATTTAATTTTCTTTTTAATCAGATGGGATGTCAGCATCACTTGAACCGCCAAACTGTTATTTTACCCAGAAAGCTGGCAAGAGGTATAAATCAATAATGAAGGTGCACTAGGCAGTGCACTTAGGAATTTTGCAGTAATTACGACTCTCAATAGAAATAAATAAAAATGAAAAGCAATAATGATAAATTATTGTAATTATAATTAAATAAAAAAATATGCTTTATTTGCAAAAACAGACAACTCAATATTTTTCAAATTTTCCAATATCATGTTTTTCTTTATGTTATCATGTTTTATTGTGTTAGCAAGCTGTAGCTTTTTTGTTATTTTTAACCTATTCAAAATAACCCAACTGCAGTTTCATTTCAGTGAATTGAAATGCACAATACATAATGCAAAAAACTAGATTTTTGAAAATTGTTCAACACAGAATTATCTGTTTTTGCTGTTGAACTCCTTATTCACAAATATATATAAACATATAAATAAAATATATAAATAAAAAACAAATATATGTAAATTAAATAAATAAATGGAAGATAAGCATTTTTGACATTTTATGAGATTTGATTTCTCAAAAGGTGCTTGAAAAAAAGTTTTCTTTCCTTTTTTTTTTAGAGGAAAAACAAAGGTGCTCGATACAGGCAAGATTAAAATCACAAAGCACATCTATGAAATATCACTATACTCAGCCTCCTTGGGGAAAACTAGTCATGTACGAATAGGGTTTTAGTGCAATAATGCAATGGCTAATGGTTGCTTTAGAATGAAATATCACAAATCATCTGCTACGGTAATAACTGGGCCTTGATACACAGTCTGTTTCACTGCTCTAAATGAGACTGAGAGGAAGAGTGACAGTGTGTGTGAAAGAAAGAAAGAGAGAGAGAGAGAGAGAGAGAGAGATGGATGAGTATATCTTGTTCTTGTCCCTCAGGGAGAGAAAGGTGCCAGACACCTCATCCCCACAGCTCAGAGTAACCCCCTTTGCACTTTCACTGTTTAGTGTGTGTGTATGTGTGCGTGTGTATGAATGTGTTTGTGTGTGAGGGCATCGTGGGATCTGCTGATTGGGTGATTTGTCTGTGCAGCGACAGACAGAGGGCTTCTTTCAGTATGGTGCAGATTGGTTGAGATGGGGTGGCTTAGAGACAGGCATGTTATTCTCCTAGCATGTTGCTGCTTTTCCTCAATCCCGTTTTTCTCTTTTCTTTTCTCCCTCTCTCTCTTTCATGCAAAGCTTGTGTCATACAATCACAGTGTTTCTCTGTGCCATCACAGTGTTCCTTAGAAGCTCATTGTGTTCCCTTGTGTTATATTTGAGCGCATATGAGCTTTGTGTGTGCCTTATGTCTGACTACAGTGTGTGTGTGTGTGTGTGTGTGTGTGTGTGTAGCTGGTTGCATTGAACATGCATATCTGTCATTCCGAGACATTCAAAAATGAATCACCGTTGCAAGTAGCAATGAAATGAATCTGTAGCAAACACCCTCTCACACTGAGTGTACTGAAATGAATCAGTACTGAATATTATACCAGAATAAATGTTGACCAAATATTGTGCTGTAATGAATCATTATATTATAACTGTAACGAATCACACGGAGGATCTGGATCCATTTGCAAGGCTTTAATGAAGAGTAGTCAAACAGGCAGGGTTCGGT
>JAUCMS010000038.1:6062821-6092104 GCA_032357445.1 Enteromius radiatus
AAAAGCATTTAAATATATTTTCCTTCCTCTAACGTTATATGATAGCCCGACGGGCAGGGCCGAGATGGATTTTGGTAACCCGACTGGAAGACACAATAGCCCCGGGACGTCGGGCTAGCGATTTTCCGAGCCCTGTAAATCATCTAATTAGTCATTAGAATAGTCGACTATTCGATAAAATAATCGCCCGAATAATCGTTTTAAAAATAATCGCTTACCCCCAGCCCTAGTAACAGGTGTCTAGAAGCGTCGTACTACGTCTCTAAACGTGTGGCTAAATTAGGAAAACCTCACACAATCGCCGAGGCGCTAATCTTACCTGCTGCCAGGTTATGTTTGGAGAAAATTTCGCTCAGCAGATTAGTGACATCCCCCTTTCTCTGGCATGGCAAGCGACGTTAAAGAGCAATTGCTAGTTAACATCATGCAAAGCCAGGACTATGCCCTACAGCTTGATGAGACAACTGATGTTGCAGGGCTAGCACAGTTGCTTACCTATGTCAGATATGTAAAAAATGCTAATATTGAGGAGGACATTCTTTTCTGTCGGCCCCTTCCAGAGCACACAACCGGCGAGGCATTGTTTGAAGTTCTGGATGGATATTTACTAGATGCAGGAATGTAATGGGATAAATGTGTCGGTATTTGCACGGACGGGGCCTGTTCAATGACTGCGAGGGTTAGCGGCCTTGTCACTCGTGTCCAGAATTTAGCTCCATTAGCCAAGTGGACCCACTGTATGATTCATCGTGAATCTCTCGCATCAAAGAAAACGCCTGAGTGTCTTGAGACAGTTTTAAAGCAGGCAGTGCAAATTGTGAATTTCATTAAAGCACGCCCCTTAAATGCACGCTTGTTTTCCTTGCTTTGTCAGGAATTGGGAGCGAACATGAGCAGCTCCTGGCTCTCCAGAGGTCGGGTTTTACATCGCCTCTATGAATTGCGTTCCGAAGTGAAGACATTTCTTGTAAATGTTAAGTCCGAGCTTGCGCGGCACCTGGATGACCCCCTTTGGTTAGCGCAGTTGTCATACCTTGTAGACATTTTCGATAGGCTGAATTCGCTGAACACATCTATGCAAGGGAGAGATGCCAACATCTTGCTTCTTTCAGAAAAAGTCAGGGCATTTGTTGGCAAACTGGATCTTTGGCGTGATCATCTGATTATTAAAAATGTTGACATGCTGACTTTGTGCAAGAGACAGGGATAAATAACTCTCCTTTGATTGATACAGTCGCTCAGCATGTAGAGGGACTAAAACAACAACTCGGCCGTTATTTCGCTGAGGATTTCAGTTCATTTGCTTGTGTCAGAGATCCCTTTATCTGCCCAGGAAAAGAACTTCCAGTTGACATGGCGGAGCAGTTAGTCGAATTAAAGTGCGACACGAGACTGAAGAGACAGCTCTTCCTCTCTACCGTCATTTTGGTTGAGCGTGATGCCTGAATATCCTCAGTTATCTGACGCCACCGTAAAATTACTTCTTCCATTCGCCTCAACTTATCTGTGCGAGGCTGGGTTTTCAAACAAAGTACCGAAATCGGCTCCAGGTGGAAGATGACCTGAGGCTTGCGCTGTCCAACACTGAACCGCGAATTGCGCTTCTTCGTAAAAAGAAGCAAGCGCAGGTGTCCCACTGATTTCTTTAACCGTGTCATGGCTGAGACACAGACGCACCATGCGTCCCAATTCGTATAATATCTGCCTACTGATTATCATTTAGGACGGATAGTACGCGAATGCTTGCAGAATGCAACAAACGAATTAAATGCAGCATACGTCACACTTTTAATACTTACACGTTATTTAGCGTTTACACGTTACAACTAATACTACTTTAAGTTAGCTTACACTTTTGATAACATGTTCCATAACCGTCTGTCATTGTATATAGTTGTATAAAACTCATTAAAAGTTATTTAAAAAATCATAAAAATATAAAAAAATATCTGTCTGTCTATTTATATAGTTTTTAAAACTCGTAATAGTTATTTTGAAAATTATAAAAGCTGAGAATACTATAAAAAAAATTTAAAAAGTAAAAATAAAAAAATCTATCTATCTAAGGTGTGTGTGTGTGGGGAGGGGGGGGGGTGCATGGCACATAATAGGGGAAGTTTGAGAACCTCTGCCTTAGCAGAAATCGGTCAGTGATGCTCCGTTTTGTCCCGGCCCTGTCTTCTCAGTGTCTTTACGACTCCGACGAAAACATTATCTGATGAGGTGAATTTGCGGTCTCTCATTAAACACCAGGACAAACCCAAAGGTGGATCGTTGAGATATCGGTTCATACCTGCTGATGCCATATTCTTCACCTTTGGAGTTTCTGGCTGTTTCGTAGAAATCAAGGAGATGTTTGTTGAGTTCTGCCTTGGTGATTTGTTTAAAATCAATACTGAATCCCTTTTCATCACACCAGTCATTGAAGCATTTCACTGCCCATTTTGTTTGCTGCACGGTATGTTTTTCATTACGCGTTTTCTCAAACGTATCAATTTTATGTTTGACCACTGGAGCATGGCGGTTAATTTTTTCAGAAGTATTTCCAAATTGTTCATCAAACCACTCATCTAAGGTCATTCCACCTAGTAAATCAAAATTGACTTGAAACATTTTAGCCTGTTAGCTCTTATTGTTTACTTCAAACAAGAAATGAATAGGCCCTATATTTAAGTTGCTAAGGGGGCTCAATGATACACAGAACGTTGAGTGAAGCGGTCGTAGCCGTGCTGTATCGTGAATAAAACACAGCTGCTGACCAATCAGAATCGAGGAATGGAACTAACCGTTTTATAAATATATATATATATATATAGTACGGAATCAGTACTGAACATTATATACAAATTTATGTATTCCAATATTGTACTGAAAAGAATCAGTTAGAATGAAATAAACTAAACATTTTAAAATGAATAACTGCTAATATTCCACTAAAATGAAAAATGAATCAGTGCAGAATGTCATTTGAAATGTGTAAGCACCAAAGCTTTTCCTGAAGTGAATCAGTACTGAACATTGTCTTGAAATTAATATACATCAAATATTGTAGCTACTAAAATAAATCCATTCTGAACACCATATTAAATTGAATATACACCAAATATTGTATTAAATTAATCTGTACAGAACATTATATATGAAAATTAATACACTTTATAAAAAAATCCCTAACTGTTTTCTGACAATATATGAAAATGTAGTAAAAAATAAAAATATTGCTGAATAATAATAGCAACAAATTACTAGTATGTATTTGCAAAATGTGGTTTCTGATAGCAAAAGCTTTCAATGTCAGTTATGTCAACATTCATGTGGGTGAGATTCAACTACAGAAGTAAAGATTTTCTCACACACCAAATTTTCATTGTTTCCCACCATAAACATCAGTTCTCATCTCACCACCCCCTCGCTCAGCGGACCACAGAGGATAAATTAGACGGCACTGGGGGAGCTACAGCAAACATGGTGGGCCTGAGCCTGTAAATTATGTTTATTCTGAGGTCCAATGCTGCATTTGTAACTCTACTGCACAGTAGGGAAAGCTGGTATTCAGATTTTTAGTCGAAAATCTCCTGCTGTGACCAGAAGTGGGATGAAAGTCGCTCTCTGAAAGCAGTTGTTTCCAGGAGACTGTAATGAATCAGCTTAAGGGAGTTTCCAACAGAATAGCTCAGGATATTCACAGGAATTGTGTGGGTTATTTTATTTAAACTGTTTGCATCTAGATAGTAAACCTTGTTCTGCAAAACTCCGGAGTCATTCACATTTGCTGCTACCAAGGTTTGGGCTCAGTGTAATGTTGCTGTGGGACTCCGAACAAACACAATTTTTGAATGTCGCCTGTGAATATCACAAGACTTTTCAAAGATTGGGGGTTACTGAAGCTTTGGCTCATATAGAAATAGAGAATTACAATTAGATGTTTTCTTTACTTAACTTCAGGCCATCCTGTATGTAAATGAGTTTGTTTCTTCATCGGAAAAGACGTATACATGTATTATTGCATCACTTCTTCGCCAGTGGATCATCAGCAGTGAATGGGTGCCGTCAGAATGAGAGCCAAAAGAGTTGACAAAAACATAATAATTCAGAAGTGGTCAATTAACATCTTGTGAAGTGAAAAGATGCATGTTTGTAAGAAACAAATCCATAATAAATATTTGTTTAACTTCATATCAGTCCTATATCCATAATAACACATCTGATACATCTGATAAAACAACAGGGGATGGACTTGTTCACTGGCTTACAGACTCATATTTTGTCCAGAAGCTACACTTAGTTAAAATGCCATAATGATGTATTTGTTTCTTACAAACATGCAGCTTTTCACTTCACAAGACATTAATTGATGCACTTGAGTGGTGTGGATTACTTGTGGATTGTTGGGATGTTTTTATTAGCTGTTTGGACTCTCATTTTGACTGCACCCATTCACTGCAGAGGATCCACTGCCGAGCAAAGAATGCTACATTTCTCCAAACCAAATCTACATTTGAGATAGACTGAGGGTGAGTAAATTTGCATTTCTGTGTGAACTCTTCCTTTAATGTTTATCACAGCAACATCCTTTCACTATAAGTATAATAACAAAAAGCCTACAAGTGCTGTCTTGTCAAGTTGGCTATTTGCCCAACTTCATTAGAAGTCTTTTGTTAATTTATGTGACTACAGTCATCCATAGTGGAAGCCACTGAGCTCCAGTCAACTGTAGATGAACACGGTCACCCTTCCTGAGGCCCACAGCTCTGGTCAGGGTCTTATGGCAAGCGTAATGGCAGCTTGAGGTGTTGATTGATGGATAAGAACGACAGAATGAGTGGAATTGGCTCTGTTCCTAATGGTCGGGGTCAACCCTGTGGCGCAACATCCACACACACCACAAACTGAACACTTGGCTACAGTGAACAGCTTATTCATCAAAGTCACAGTGACCTTATGTTTTATGGTTAAGGGTCAATGTTATTTATTACTGCATATCCATTAAGTAGTTAATGCAGTGTATTTTCATAATTTCTTATAGGAAAGCTCTTATCTTTCATTGCACACCGAGGCCATGTATTTGGCCGGCTGTTAAGCTCTAAAGCATTAGCAATTAGCCCCCTCTCTTTACTGATGTCCAGTGGCCAGTTAATCTTGCAGTGTTTATTCATGCAGTCTGTCCATCACCTGATTATAGACTTTACCTTTTAACTGTGGCAGGATGAGCAGATTGAGACGGATTACAGACGATAGAATTAATAGTCATTTATGAGCCCTCTCTTGTTGAAGCCTTTAGCGTGTAGAGACAATATGCGTCAGCCTGCACAAATTTACTTTCTGATTTTGTCATTTATTATTAACAATTTAAATATTTTCAAGCTTAATTTTTAATTTCTGTTATATTTTAGTTAGCTTTAGCAATGCTAGCACTGACACACATGCAAAATAAAAGTTTTATTCACAGTATGTATGTATTGTATTGTGTGTGTGGGATGATGGTCAAATCTCTGTGGTGCACTGGCTGTTGTCAGACTCCTTGTGCAGACAATAATCTCACTGCATTATTACAATTAATGACAAAAATATTGTTTGGAAATGTAAGCTGATATTCCAACACGCTGCTGCAAACGATATAAATAACTGACTCAAAAATAACCGACTTGTTGGTGAAAATACTAGACTTTTGCACAGTATATATATATATATATTAATTCAAATGAACAAAATATTATTTATAAATGTATGTGTGATTATTTTGTTATTTGTTTATATATTATTTTAATTTATTATGCACATTGGAAAATTTTCTCTGGCTTCATTATGCAATTTCTCACAGCCACATACACACACACACACACACACACACACACGCATGCATATAATATATTACAGATGTGTGTGACTGGTGGATTGGTCTTCTACATGAAGATGAAAAACTGCACAATCATTCTCTCTGGGCTATGTGTGTGTGTGCATGAGTATGTGCATTCATGACCACAAAAACATGTATGCAGACATGCCTTTCAAACATGAAAAGGCAGGAAGGAAAGGCAAAAGAGAGAAAGAGGGAGTCAGAGATCAGATATTGTCAGTCATGCGGGTTGTGTGTCAGATGTAGCCATTCATGCTAGATTAGACACATTACTCTCCACAGTGGATTTGCTTTGCTGTGCCGACATACACACAGACAGATTTCTTTCCACATGTTTAAATCCACTGTCTGCATCGCTGTATTCATCCCTCAGACCCTTGTGAAAAAAATTACTGGGGCATTACCATAGTACACTGACGAGATCAGATGGTACTCAAAAGTTATTCAAAGGCTACCATATTCAACAACAAAAAGGCTACTTTTTGTTTTAACCCAGAAATGGAAATCATTAACTCACCCTTGTGTTGTTCCAAACCTGTAAGAATGACTTTCTTCTGTAGAACTCAAAAGAAGATATTTTGAAGGATGTTCATGCTGCACTTAATGCTGTTAATGACCAACCTTTGCATGTCAGAATAACAATGTTGGTTGGTCTTGATACTTAAGGGGACTAAATTATTGCATTATTTCCCTTTATGAGTTAACTAATATATGTAAATACTAGTGGTGGGCCGTTATCGACATATATCTGTATAAGGATCTCACCCTGGATGCTCCTCAGGAAAGAAGGTCTGGAATCTCAACACTAATAGCAATAGCCAGTAGCTTCCAGGCATTTCCTCAGCTGCCTGTGCTGCTGCCTCGATTAAAGCCCGACAGTTTCCTCATCCTACTATACCGTCAAAATCAATGAGCCATTTCACAGCCATTATTTCTCTCTCTCTGTGTCCTCCTACCTCTGTATTTATGGATGGTCGTGCAACTTTAGCCGGTTCGGATGGTGTGTGTAGGTGTGAGAGAGAGTTCTGAGCAAGAGGTATATTGGTTTCAATCAGGACAAATTGAGTTCCATGAGAGGTTATTGATGCAGATATACAGTAGTAAACATTTGAAGTGGATCAAAACTTTCATCAAAATTGATGAAAAGAGCATAAAACCAAAATCCGTTCTTGTCTTCAATCCACTTAAATGATTAAAGGAGACCAGAGACACTTGTTCAAAGGCTGTTCTCAGTACACATTTTTTCTCTTACATGTTTTATATGGGGGCACGTTGTCACAATAAATACATTTGCCCATTTACTAGTGCTGTCAAATGATTAATTGCAATTAATCACATACAAAATAAAGGTTTTTGTTTACATAATATGTATGTATATTATTATATTGCATATATAAATATATTTCATATATAAACATATTTTTTTTCTTTAAATATATACATGTATGTGTTTGTAGTTATATATACATAATAAATACTCATTTTAGGCAAACAAAAACTTGCTTTTTGAATTTGATTAATCGTTTGACAGCACTACTATTTAATGTTATTAATTATATATATATATATATATATATATATATATATATATATATTACTTTACTACTTACTTTTATTCAGCAAGGACATATGAATTCATTAATAGTTTTAAACGTTGTATATCTTAATAATAATAATCCTGGAAAAAAGGTTTCCCAACTAATTTCAACATTTATAGTACTAGAACTGTTTCTTTTTTTTTCTTTTTTTAAAATAACCCTAAATTACAGAAAAAGCATTAGAAGTAGTGCAAATAAATCATTTGTCCAGTATTAAATGGAGGAAAATAATTCCATTGAGTAATTTTTTTTCTCCCAGGGCTTTTGACTCTTGACATTGACTCTAGAGATGCTTAATAACAAGCTAGAGTCACTGCCACATGAATTTACAATGATATTACGTCCTTGTCCACATCCCTGTCTGCATACACAACAGCAATGCAATACCGCCTGCTAACTACTACCTCCGGTACAGTTTAAAGCTAACTCTGTCTGCTCTGTCCAATTTACTGGGTGTCTATGAATTCTAACAACATTCTATCCTCCAATATGGAATTTGGGGAAAATAGAACAGTAGCAGGCTTTGCTTTTATTGATTTTATGTTCTCTCTTGGCAGGTACATACAGCAAAATCCTGTGGTTTAGGTCGCAAGTCTTTCTGCAACAGGAGTGTTGGCTAATCTCTTAGATTTTCATGTCATTGCTAATTGCACAAATCTCAATATAGCTGAGATTAACCTGATTCTTGTTGTTGTTGTTGTTATTGAGAAAGTGGTAAATGGTTTCGGGTAAAGATTTGACCTGAGGCAACTGGGCTGGATATCTGAACATTAATCTGATATTCTGGCTGCTGCTACTCAGCCAGCACAACCATGAATCTTTCATCTTTAACTGCAGAAACCTTTCCCCACATACAGTACTCGAAAGAGGAAAGTGTGTTTACGTGTATTTGAGGGACTCAATAACTATGCTTAGGTACCATGGTATAATAATCATATGGTGTTGCAATTATGTTAAAGAAAGCAACAGTACCATGTCCAAAAATATAAACGTGTCTACACTATGTATGTTTCACGAGTTTGCGCTTCCTCATCGTAGACGAATAATAATAATAACATGTTCGACGTGCTGTCCGGGGCGAGCCGAGAGCTCGGCGGACTCCGAGCCCTAGTACTATGAACCCTAGTGAGGGCAGAGCTCGGCGTCCGGCTCGAACCCTGCGTGCCACCCTTTAAGGATGCGAATGGTGGAGAAACGGAGGATGCTTAAGACGAGATACGGAAAGGAAGGAAATGGGCTTATTTATAGGGTGAATGTTTGGACCGGATTGACTAAGAGAGGTAATGATAATGATTAGTAATGCAGCGCCGGCTGAGTCTGATTATTCATTTGCGCTCCTCCCGAAATTAGTTTAGCAACATCACTTACTATGTTTATGTATGTGTATGTATATAGAAATATAAACACATGCTTGTATATATTTAAGAAAGCATATGTTTATTAAATATGTGTGTGTGTGTGTATATAATATAAAATAAAAGAATATAAATATGCATGTAAATATTTTCAAAAATATGTACTGTATGTGTGTATAAAAATCCATGGTGCTTTAATGACCAATAAAATGGTATTTGCAGTGCACATGTCCAAAAATTGGTAGTACTGAATAGTTATAATATTCACGTAGGTCTAACTAGGTATTAATATGATGTTTCAAAATACTTAACAGAAAACAGTGATATTTTTATATCCAAAAACATATCACCAAACATTTCCAAGAATATTGTATCAGTCTAGTATATGCCCATAAAAATGTTCCACGGGCATTATTATGGTGTATATTATGGTAATGATTGATTATCATACTCTTATACCATGATATTTACAGTACATCAAAGTAGTATGCAGAAAACCATAGTACTATATTGCCGAAACAGCATGGTGTTACTATGGAATCATATCATGTCAAACAAAACATGATATACTGGTGATAAGGTTTGTTACTCTTGTTTCGTTTATATTTTATAACAGGCTTCTGGTAAGAATCTATCTGAGATTATTGATTCAGGTTTCGGGTACCGATGGTGATTTGAATTTCAACATATTGAAAAAAGTGGCTAAACATAGTTGGATAAATACTTTGCATAGTCCTCCAATGCTCTGTCTTCTATAGACGCAGTCTAGCTTTCACACCGCAGTATGCAAATGTTGCTTCTTTACAAGAACAGCGTTTGAGGGATGTAAACACTGACGTGTGTACAAATAAATCTAAAGTGGCATCTGTCACGTCAAGCCTCAACATCACCTGACAACAAGCCTCTATACAGATTTGATGGAGCTTGTTTTTTGCCAGTTGAGAGACCAAATGTAGATACAAGGTTAAGGAAATTGAATTTGTTGCTTGGTTTCTCTCTCTCTCTCTCTCTCTCTCCGAGAACTGTTTTTGGCGTTTAGCATCAGATGTGTTTTATGAATTGTTCAGATACGCAAAAATCACACTGAGGCCGGGAGATATTTATAGTTGCCGTAGATTTATATAACACCTATCGCTTACGTTGGCAGGACAGAAAAACAAAGGAAATGTGAATTTTTAGCTCACCAGATATAGACCTGTCACAAAATCTAATGCATGCAAATGTCATACACTGCCGTCACCTTCCCTTCGTGCCAGAATACACACAAACACACACATACGTACGTGTACACAAATACGCATTGTGTTGGGATGTTCCAGGATGTTCCCTGACCTTACCCTTCCTTTATCCCCCCACCTTCTCTCCATCCATCCCTTCTTTTTTGCCGTTCTTATCAGAGAGCTCTTTGTCCCTGTCAGATAGAGAGGAGACAGGCCATCTCTCAGTCTCTCTCTCTCTCTGTTTTTCCTGCCTTTTTCCTCTTCATTTGACTGGTGCCAAGGTAAGGGCACCGCCAGCCACTTTCCGTCTGAGTGCTGTGTGGCATTTCAGGACATGCTTGTAATTTTTGTCCAACTCAGAAGCAGACAGTTTTCTACAGGGTGCAAATGTATTTGGGGTTGCAGTGGACAAGCGTTCTCTCTCTCTCTCTCTCTCTTCCTCTGGAAACATGCTCGCTCTCTGATTGAACCAGATCTTCGATTAATCCTGTTCCAGCGATGAGATCACTTCGACTGTGTGGTCAGTTCAGAGAGTTAGGAACCATGTGCACTAATAAATGAAGACAGCAGGTCACTATCCCAACAGACTGTGTCATTCCTTCCACATCGCTCACCTCCACAAGCCTTCACTGAAGTCTGGATCGATTACAATTGATGTTTTTTTTCTCTATAATCAATAACTGCCTGTTAGTTCCTGTAATGCCTGGTTTTGATTGTTTCCTAACATAGGTGTATAGAATGGATATCACTTGTCAATATGTGTGAGTTATATTTATGTTTAAAATTAAATAAAAGAAAAAATATTGTGTAAAGAAAATCAAGGCTAGTTTTATATCCTAGATGTGTAAGATTATGACATAATGTTCATGATAATTTTTTTTTTTTCACATTACAGTAATGATAATTGCAAGTACGTGAATGGTATGTTGTTTAGGCTTAATGCAAATAAAGCTGTTTAAACAATGCAAAAAGTGCTGTTATATTTAAAAAATAAAAGTTATATTTGCACCTTAGTGTGTTATAGTACATAATATGTACATTAAAATCATAAATTCATGCTGCCCTAATGGGACCTTAGTGTACTTGTTTATCTTCTTTGGATAATTGTATATATATATATATATAGATACCTTTTTTTAATTAGTTCATTTTATTTTACAATTATAATACAGTAAAGCTATAATACAATAACAACTAAATAATTATAAAAAAATATATTAAAAAAATACAGAATTTTGAGGTTCATTTTGGTAATGATTATGGGATTTTTGCCATAATATTATTTCTTTATTTTTTTAACAAATTCTACTTTAAAATAATCATAATTTCATATGTTTGAAATATGGTACGAACATTGTATTCTTAAGAACATTTTTTTATATTTTTTTATTTAAAAACTACCCATGACAGCAATGATGACATGGATGTTTGTTTTGCATTATGGTGGCAATAATGAAATTGTATTTTGACTCATTAATTTGACATATTTAAAATGTAATTTCCTGAAACGTAAGCTGGACGTGTTTTCCAGAGATTCACTTGAATATATAAAAGAAATAGGGTGTTAAATAAATATGTTTCAGATGTCCTGTTCACAATATACCACATTTCCCATCATGCCATGATGTCAGCTCACGCACTTAGGCTATTCATCTTTATTGTTATTGCCTATTCTGTGCTTGTAGTCCTACTTTCTGTTTGGTGGCCTCTGAACTGCCCAGCAGACCTCATGTAGTCAATCTAATCGCTGTTTACACTTTTCTGTTTGTTTTTGAATGCATTTGTGTGTGTGCTGAGACTGGAATTAAACCAGGACATTCAATCAGACTCCAATCCCGCTCAGCTCTTCTCTGTGGGCCAGAAGCTTGCTATTGACCTGTATAGCACTGGTCAGTGTGTGTGTGTGTGTGTGTGTGTGAGTGTTTCTGGGTGACAGAAGGATTAGAAGGGGCTTTTTGCCTGGTCAATTCCCTGCGGACAGTGTGAAGTAAATAGAGATACCACATGACCAGTGATGTCTGTCCCGAAAACTGGCAAATAGGCACTCAGTGAAGATGATATGGACAGTCAGCCCTGACCAGAAAGCCCAGTTCAAAGGTGGTGTTGCTAAATATCAGTATTTCAGCATTCCATTGCAATTTTTCAGTCAGTATTTAATCATATTTGGTCATTAACTTAACCACTTGTCATTCCAAAGACTCAAAAACTGCAAATATCTTACAGAAGAATGACTATCGTACATGTGACATGAAATGAGGGTTAGTACGTGATGAAAGAATTTTAATTTTTTGGTGAACAATCTCTGTAAGTCTGTATTATGAAGTTACGAGTTATGAAGGAGCAACATCTGAAATTGACTTTGGTCTAATGTAACAGATCATGGTTTTGTGTTTCTGTATTCTGCTCAATTTGTGAACTGGAGCTGCGATGGCTAAGTTGGGTGGTGCTGGGCTTTAGCAGGCATGGATATAATATAGTGAAGACATTGTGGGAGTTTATATGGGATTTTTAAGCGAAATTGATTTAGTCTGCCATGTCTGCCAGAAAGGTGGCTGAATTAACTGCAAGGATACCATTGGCTGTGCTGTAAAATTGAATTTGCATGACCTGCTGAGAATGTGAGGAGTTTTCATGATAAATGCAAAGTGTTACAAAAAAGTATCCAGAGCTCTTAAATGAGGCCCACTTAACCTAGAACACGTTGAACGCTAACCCAGCTATCAGAGATCCATTGCTGAAGCAGAGAGACTACAGCACAGTCATTTAGTTACTCTGATGCTTCATTTTTGCACATATTATGGCTTTTCGATATTTCTGCACCAAACTTGCATTAATACGGTTTGCTTTATCATTCTGTCCAAACCTCATACAGCAATAACTTTCGGGAAAGCTGAGGAGTGTCTTTGGCTTCATGCTACATGTCTGTTTAAAGAATGGATGAATGATCATGTGCTAGATCTGTCACTTCAGGTGTTTCATATAGAGCCTTTCGTGACTTTGTAAGAGATTATAGCACTGTGTATTCATAAAACATATCTGCTTATTCTCAGTTCATCCACTGGTGCTTTCAAGCCTATAGTATGAAGTTCAAGAATAGCATTTTGTAAAGTAACTGTGTCTAAAATAAAGGTTCAGAAAGAGAGTTTTTATAGCACTGTCTTAAAAAAACAGTTTGATTCATTCTTTTTGATAAATATATAAATATATATATATATATATATATATATATATTTTTTTTTTTTTTTTTTTTTTTTTCAATGGAAAGTTTCATTGATGTTAAAGGTTCTTCATGGAATCATAAATGCTAGCAAGAACCTTTTTAATAAATGTGACTCACTGGTCTTTATGATTTTCTATATGTAATTTGACTGCCTCCTTCTTTAATGTGGGTTACATGTAATAAAGTTATATAAATTTTGATCGTATTAACTGTTTAAAAAAGAGCATTAATAATAATGATACTTGCTTTATATGAAATTCTGCGGTTTAGTGTGGTTTCAGTGGCATGCCATGTCTGAGACCATCTTATGAGCTCGCTCTCTTTGTTTATGAAAGCTTTAGGAAGTTGAATTGATGAATTCCGGTCATCAGGGCTCCACACTGTACTGTTGTATGAGAACACATTGTTTTCCTGCATAGAGAGATCTGGCAGGATGACAGGTTGTCTAACTCTAATGAATGAGGTCAGCAAAGCATGTTGACTTATTACTGATTTAGTGCCTTGATTTACAAAAGAAAAAGGATTAACTACTTATCTTCTTCAATTTGAGGTCTGATTACTGTCCTCACTACCAGTGTTGCTCAAGCTGCTTTCAGCATCTGTAAGCTATGCTTGAAATTTAAAGAGATAGTTCATCCAAAAAAGAAAACTGATTTATTGTTCTAAACCAAGTTTATTTATTTAGTGGTGAACAGAAGAAGATGATTTTGTTCATATAATAAAAGTAAATGGGGTCGAAAAACAGTGGATCCCGCTATATCTACTGGTGAGTAAATGATGATATAATTTTTATTTTGTGTATACCTTTTAAAACAGTTAATAGAGTCAAGCAACTATTTGAAAAAAACATTTAGAAACACAAAATATAGTTTGAATAATTCTCAATTAGGATGACAGAATTAATTTTGAACCAATACAAATGCATTACATACAACTAATTACTAGAAACAAATAACTAAAACTAGAAAACTATTTATTCAGTGAAATTGATATTAAACGTAATGCATGCATGCATTCACATGCTATTAGAATAATCATAAAAGCAAGTTGGAAATTGCATTACAGTTATGTATAAAAAGAACAATTTTATGTATATTGTGTGTATTTTACACAGCAAAAATAACATTTATTTAAGCTAAGTTTATCTATCTAGATAGTAAGGTGAATGCATACAATATTATGGGTAATGTTTATTGTTTACATGGTTGTCAATGAAAAGGATGTTACATTTTATTCAAAATCAATGCATATCGGCTAAATGTCTTCTATACATTTTGACTTTAATAAGATTTTTCCCCAAAAAAGGTCAAGAATGAACCTGCAGTTCTCTGTGATTCATATTCTTTTAGACAATAGTGCACTTAAACATGACAAACTCATAATTATGGCTTTAAAAGTGAGCAGCGTCAATCAGTTTTCGAAACTTAAAACACCAAAGTAGCTTGTTAACAGTTTAGCAACACCAAACAGTTAAGCTACGGAGGAATAGTAACAGTGTTAGTAAGCTCTGATCTACACATACACATGCATGCTCCTGAATCTGCACACAAACACACTCCATTAGGTCACTAAGTCAAGGAACAAAGGCTCAAAACAGTACAGAAAGCATGTCATGATTACACACTTCTTCTCTCGTGTATGACGTCATCACAGCAGTGAGAGCAATGGTTTTTTATGAATTACATCAGTGGAGCTACAGCAGGGGTCAAAGGTCAAAGTGAGACGTCAAAACATGAGAGAAAGACAATCAGAAAACTCTTTAAGCACGTCTTAAGTTTTTTTTCCTCTCTTCTCTCGTTTCATTCTAACAGATTTAATTTCTCTCTCTCTCACACACACACACACACACACACACACAATATGTCCTTTTATGAAGGTTGGCGATGAGCTGTAAATGTAAAGGAAATGAAGAGTAATGGCCTTAATTTTCGATTTGGTCTTCAAGGTCTTCTAGTGTCCTTCAGACGGTTGTGGCTCATTATCCTGAACCAGGTCTGGGTCAAGCCCATCTGTCTGGTTTTAATGTGTCTTAAGATTTACTACATATAGTCAAACCCATTTCTAATTGGTATTACAAATATTGAAAAGTGTCTAAAAAATTGTTGTATTTCATCATCAATGAATGGCAGTGAGTTTTCTGAATTGCCACTTACAGATAACGTAAGATTAGTTGTTTGTGAGGTTTTCTTTTATTAAAATGTGGATCTCCTGGGATGCTTGAGTTTATTTTTGTTTAGAGGAGAGATGCTTGACTGGAATTCTGATGTCTACGACCAAAGTCAGAAAACAACACTACAGAACCCTGGCTTTCCTTTCCGAGCTCTCTCCAGTACACAAAAGATGTTTTTGTTTTTCCAGCAAATTCCAAAGAATGTCAATCTCATAACCCAAAACAAACAGTTGTTGCATCTAGCCAACTGCACAGGCACCAGAGTCTCCCAAACCTGTATAATAAGCACCTTCCACATCCGGAAGAAAGCCAGTGAGGTAGCTGCTGTTTGTGTGTGTGTGTGTGTGTGTGTGTGTGTGTGAGAGAGAGAGTACAGATTTGCATAAAGAGATTACAAACACCAGGAGACAGAGAGATATGGCTTAGATAAGATCAGGATCAAGTCTGTTAGGTGAAATGAGATGTTATTAATGAAGTTAGGGATTTCGCAATCAACATGTGTGAAATGAAAACAACAGAAACAGGCCAGCCCAGTGGATTTCTTATGAAATTCAAGGCACATGGTAATTACTGTGAATGCTAAAATCTTCCCAGGAAGTACCCATAATTCTGTAATCCTGTTTGTTTACTGTAACAGAAGCTGTACAGTTCTGTGGCCAGAATGCTTATTTTTATTTTGTGTGTGTGAATTTATCTTGGTCAAATCCCAGTAAGCACACACAAACTTCCAGGACGTGGATAGAGTCATCTGTAATTATTGTGTGCTAACATCTGATAAACATCTTTTTTTTAAAAAAGAGAATATTCACATACATTGTAAATTAAAGCATTGGTATTCTGATGCAGTTTTAGCCTGTTGCTATGGAGTTATTGAGGGAGTGCATCAAAGACTGACACAGATAAGAAGAAATTGTTGAATAAAGTCATTATTTTCTGTTTTCTTTGTGCACAAAATGTATTCTCATAGCTTCACAGCCTTATTGAACCACTGATGTCACATGGGTTATTTTAACAATGTCCTTGCTAACTTTATTGGTCTTGGTAGTTGCATTGCTGTCTCTGGAGGGTCAGAAAGCTCTTGCATTTTATTTAAAATAAATATTTTGGGGTGACATACAGCCGAAGTACAGTACAGTAAGTATTTTGTAATTTGTTACTTACTCTATCTGATACTAAGGCCTTTTAGTATGCAGCTACTTGGGTGTTGTGGGTTGGCTGTTGATATGTAATTGCAAGGGAAAATGTTTGTGTTTTGGCTCTTCATTTACACTGCATTTTGGTTTCAAAATTGGTTTCAAAGTGCAAACAATATTGTTATATAAACTACAAAAATCCGAATTTAGGAAACTGGAGATATGAATTACAACTTTAGTCTATAGGAATGTGCATAGTGTAAATCACTTCACCATCAAATAAAACAGTAGCCATGCCAAATTGCTAACCAAAAGTGTACAAATTAAACTAATAAACTAATGCATTAAAATGCCAAAAACTCTGTCGAGTGTGCTTGAGAAGCACTGAAATTAATAGACTTTAATGCTGGAACTATTGGTTGTTTGGAACTATTGGCCACTCCATGACATGCTTTTTTTCTGCATTCCTCAGTTCCTATGGAAGCCTATGGGAGTGTTTCTCAACAGCTCTGGAACTGACATTTTGAGCGGCGTTGAGTGTAAATGAACAATATTGTTTGATTATTCTAAGCATACACTCATCTGCTGCTTTAAATTCTCAAGCATATTAGAGGGATGGATTCTGATTGGCTGTCAATGTTTGTAACATTCGTCAGCTGTAAAATAAATAAATAAATACAAATTCTGGAAGTGATTCCACTGATATTGTTTCTCATTATAGCTGTAGTGTGGATATATAGAACGATTTTTAGAATTATATCTATTGTTATCTTTATAGTTATCTTCCTTGTTGTGAACGAACCTCAAGAGTTGAAATTCTTGACACGGCATCCCAATATTGCTTATATGCGATATAAATAGTGCACTGGACTATAAAAACATGTCCCGTGTGAACGGCCGCTAACACAGCATGTTTTTTACAATGTTTTCATCTGTACACAAAAACATTTACATTTTAATACATCATTGCCATGTAAATGCTAAGTGAAAAATAAATAGAATAAAATGTATTTTAATTAAATTCTTTATGCTAAGTGCAATACCAATGCATTTGCATACTGATGTACTTAATAAAATACCCTACATCTGTACTTTTTGTACAGTATATTTAAAATGGTATATTTAAAGTCTGCTAAATTGGAACAGCTAATTTTGTTCTTAATGAACTATAATAAGTCCAACTAAAGATATGCTTTTTTTCCTTACAATTACAGCTAATAGATGCATCCAGCTCTGTAATACAGCATTCCGGTAAAGTTCACACTTTCATGGGATTACATTATCATTAGTGCTTTTAACAAAGTGTTTGTTTATAACTATGAGCACATTTACTAGAACATGACCAGCAGACTGTCACATGCCTCTTCACTTGATATCTTGGTATGCAGTGAATGCTTCCCGTGTTTTCTGTGCTTCATGTAGCATTACTTGTGTCAGTCCCTGGAACGCTATCACACCCAAAGCCTCCGATTCCTCCATCCTGTGCCTCCCTCCTTCCGCTTCTCCCCCCGCTGCCACTTCTGTCTGTTTTTCTCTTGTCTTTCCAAATGTAAACAGTTTAGAGGGTTATCGCGGTGCGGAGCAGATTCCTGACATTTTTCCCAGCCCAGACAGGGAAGCGGCACTGTCCCTGTGGTCATGCAACAAAACACACCAGAGATGAGCAGGAGACAAGGGGAGAAGGAGAGTGCCTCACCCACATGCCTCAGAGCCCTCAAATTCACTTCCCCAACATGCTTGAGGTCTGATATTTATGGACGTTCCTTCATTCATCGTAAACATGCTTCTCTCTATATTCTTAAAATGTTTGACCTGGGTGGTTAGAAGTGAAGTCTCATGAGTCAGGGAGGAGGTGGTGTGTGTGTGTGTGTGTGACCACTAGCACTCGTGGAATGGTTGCTGTATTGTTTGGGTTGTGTCTGTGTGCAGTTGTTGGGTTTGACTCTGCTTTTGTGTGGTCAGTGTTTCTCATGGTCATTCAGTCTTGCTACAGGCCTCTCAGCTGAACCATATATTAACCCAAGGACAACTTTATAGAAATAGTTCACTGACATATGACAGTTCGACAACTCAGTAAGTGTGACAACCTAACATTTATTAAAAAAAGTCACTACTAGACAAAAGAAGCATTGAATCTCCCCTATTTTCAATATAAAGGAAAATATCCAAAATATCCAAAGTAAGTAAATTATGAGTTTTTTTAGTTTTTTTACATCAGTGTAGTGGCCTAAACACGTGGCCAGAACCAAACTAACCATCCAAATAAATAACCATTTTACCCCAAAATTTAAATTGTATTACAATTTACTTACCTCCTCAGGCTGTCCATGATGTATATAAGTTTGTTTTTTGATATTTAGAAAAGTTAAGCATTGGATTACATGTACACCAATAAAGCCTCTGTGAATGAGTGCCGTCAGAAAGAGAGTCCAAACAGATACATTATTCCAAATTAATTCCAAACCATTACTCCATTGCTTCCAAAATACAAGTCATCTATCCACTATATATATATATATATATATATATATATATATATATATATATAGTTGTTTTATTTGAATCAGGAGAGAAATATGCAGAGGTCAAGCTTTATTCACAAATGAAAACAGTCCAAACCAGTTCTAAACACATCGTTGGTGGATTTTGATGTGAGGACATTTTTTTCCATTGGAGGAAGCTTTATTATGGATTATGGACTCATATGTTGGCCAGAAGTGACAGTTTAAAGTTAAAGTGCCTGGATGGGCTTTTTGTAGTATGGAGTCAAGTGGGCTACTTGTAGATTATTGTGATGTTTATATCAGCTGTTTGGACTCTAACGACACCCATCAGAGGATCTATTGGTGAGTAAATTATGTAATGCTAAATTTGTTGTGGTGAAGAAACTCCTCTATTAGATAACTTATAACTTATTTTGGTATATTTATATTTAAATGGTTTTTATTTTAATAATGTTCTGACTATATATATTTTCTTTTAAAATTAATAAAACATTTTAAAAGACCAACTTAGCTGATATCATAATTTTGCTTACTGTATCAACAATTTGCAAGTTTTTTCAAAGAAACCTCAGAGACAAGGTTGATACATAAACAGCACATAACTAGGAACCCCTTTAATTCAGTTCAGCTACACGCAAGACATTAATTGATGGACTAGAGTGGTGGGTTACTTTATTATTGTGATGTTTTTATCAGCTGTTTGGACCCCATTCACTGCAGATTACCCATTTATGTGTAAATGATGTAAGACTACATTTGTCTAAATTTGTTGTGGTGAAAAAACTTCTTGATATCTTAGATGGCTTAAGGGTGAGTACATTTCAGCAAATTGTTTTAACCATTCCTTTAGGATGTTTTTTTTTATTAGACTATATCTAGAAACATTTTAAATCAGTATGCACACAGTCCATCTGAACATATTAGCGCTGTACACAGAGCACTGCACAGCATCTGCTGAATTGCAGTCTGACAAATGTAATTATGGTCTGCTTTCCTTCTCAGGCTTGCATAGATTGTGTTGTAGAATAAAGAAAATGTTTTTTGTGTGTGTGTGTATTTGTCTGAGCACTAGATATCCTGTGATTCTCCTATATCCTCTGTTTTCACCAGGCTACTGTTACAGCTTGGCACTGTTGCATTGTCTAAAGTTTGTTTCCACTGCAATGCAGCTCTGCATTTTGGCCCTAGGGGAAGATATATCTGGAGAAAGTGGTGACAGTGTTGGATTTAAACGAGGCTCAACAAGTTGTAGTGAGCTCTGAAACATTGATGAAGCACCTAAAAATCCCTGAATAATTCAGAGTGATTAGACAGGAATGAAATGCTTGTAGAGCTTTAGAGGTGCAAATCAGAACATCCAATTAGGTTCCTGCACTCACAGCGCTGAGAAAGCCAGGTGTGAATGAGTGGAGTTTTATAACCAGTGTTAATTGTACAAGGCAAATGACCCTGATGAACTGTGACTGCGTTAACTTTACACCCTTGCTAGACTGTAACTATTATGAAGGTGTTATTTGATCTGCCAGACATGCAATAGCATGAGTGTTAATGTTCTCAGATTCATTCAGCACCTTCTCCTGTAGTAACCTGTGTATCTCCATCTACAACAACTGCAGCGTAAACAACTGTGACTTTCACTCATTTGGCAGAGCTGACAGACATATTTGAAGGGGAGACAGAAATTGTGTTTTGGCATGCGGCTCAGTTGTCACAGTCACTGCAGGCTTTGCTGTTTTCTAAATAATAGCCGGTCAGTCAAGAAAGTCTGTGTCTGCTGCACTGCTCAAGGCTCGTCCTGCAGGAGGGAAAATCATATAGGTATCTGTAAGATCACAATTGTTTCTTCTTGGGAGCAGTAAGATTGAATGGAAATATTAGCTGAAATTTATCTGCTAAATGAATACATGTAAATGTAGCCTACTGAAAGTGTCTAATGGCACAATTTTTCACCTGAGACAAAATGTCACTCTACAATGAAATTTGAAAACATATCAGATATTTATTTTTGAAAGCTTTATATCTATTTATTTAGAATTTTAAAATAAATCAACTTTTTAAGTTTCCATTTTTTCCATCCTTTTTATTAACAGAGTCTAAAAATGAGATATTTTCCTAAATTATTTTATTTATGAATAATTTTAGTTTTTTTTAAAACTGAAAAAAATATTTTAAACAGTTGATTATTTTTATTTATATATTTATTATTTTTACCTTTTTAATAAATATATACTGTTATTTTTAATCATTTTACATGGTTTTGTTTGTTTGCTTTACAGTAAAAATTCTGCATTTATTTTAATTTCTCTCCCCTTGTTTTACAGTCAAAGGTTTCTTTTTACTCTTTTAACATTAAATGTAATAGATTTATTGTTTTCACAAATTAGATATTAAGTTAAATTACTTCAAATGGTTTTATAATATTTTAATTTGTTTATTTGTTATTTCTTTTATTTTTCAGTATTTCATAGCATAAAATATTTGTTATTTTTTATTTCAAAAGTTCTGACTATATATTTTAAAATCAATTAAAAACTCCCAAGGCCAAATTATCTGATATATGCATTATACTTTCTATATCAGCAATTCAGCATTTTTTAAAGAAACCTCAAAGACAGGGTTGATACATAAACAAGACATAACCAAGAACCCCATTAATTCAGTTCAGCTAAGAGAAAGCTTTGAGCAATAAAACTTTTCTCCTGGTCTTAAGTACACCAATTTTTGTCAGTCCCTAAAAAACACACGTTCCCCATCACAGTTAAATTACACTTCCTTGCTGAACCATTGCCGGCCTGATTTTAGTCAGCTTAGTCCCTCATTAATGCCTACAATCCCAAACAACTTTCTCATCGTTGTCTTTCTCAAGCTTAACTCTCTATAGGGCCACAGCATAAAGTTTCCCTGCTGGATTCCGTTGTCTAATTTTGGAAGTTTATTTGAGTGTGTGTATTTTGAGTTGTGAACACACCCTCCTCTTCCTCCCTTCAGGCCTGAAGCTCAGCACCTGTTTGACATCAGCAGCTGTCATTGTTCAGCTCCCAGATGTAAGCGATACGCAAGATCACCTTCTCCATCCCTCTGTCTCACTGGCCCCTTCTCCGTCTCCCCGCCTCAGGTCCAGATCGGTCTATATCTGAAAGGGGAGGAGACGGGGAGAGGGGCAAATGAAGGAGCATGATAGATGGGAAAGGAAATTGAAAAAGGAAGAGAGGGAAACAGAAAACAAGAAAGAAAAGCAAAGAAAGTGGTGGCACATATGTGTATGTGAGTGACTGTGTGTGTAGTGGCCTCCTTGCTGAGTGAAAGCTGGGTCACAGCTCGTGCTCCAGATGGCTAAGAGACATGTGTGTGTGTGTATTATCTTCTCTACAAAAGCCAAGTGCTTCAGGCCTGGAGCCTCAGGTTACATTCACAAGCCTCTGACAAGAGCTCATCCTCAAAAATGCCCCTCTTTTCTCTCTCATTTTATGTCGCTCTGTATAATCAGGGGCTTTAGTAGTTATGAGATCCAAATGGAGTGTGTAGCTGAACTGTAATGACTCTCATTATTAGCCAGGACTGAGCGAGAGAGAGCATTGCGTAATGACTGCTATAAAATCAGCAGTAATAACAGCACGTCACACCGCATAAAGCTACGTTGCCTTCTCCTCGCCTCCCAAAGTACGGCCGATCAACTTTTATACCCTTCTATCCATTCTGACAGGCAGTCAGTGGAGGGTTATAGTGAATGCAGCACCGCTAGCGCTAGCCGTTCCAGACAGCGCCTGTGAGAGCTCGTTGGATGCGGTTTAGGGTGTTTTTGTCCCTTGTTCTCCATTAGATTGATTCTTAATGAAATCCTGTCAGGCTGATATGATTATGGTACCTGAGGGTAGCGGCTGGGCAAATATGGCTAATTAAGTCTATGAAAGCTGCTCTGTAGCAGAGCTAGCATGCTACGCTAACCGACAGGCTGAAATTCCATCCCTGTCAGTTTATCTTTTGGGACATCATCCCATTTGTTGACTTTTAACCAAGTTAACTCTGGGTTTGAGATCTGTGGGTTATTAGGGTGACCATATGTCTTTTTTTTCAGGGCAAGTCTTGGTCGGGATCTCTAAATTGCCTAAAATATCTGGGTTTTGGCTTTGTTTTCCTGCTGTTTTCATACTTGCTGATCGATCAATTGTGATGGGATCAACACAAATATGCATATATTTATAATTGTAGACTAGAAAACATAAATTAAGGGAGTTCAGAAATCCCAGACATGTCCTGGCTGGGATTTCTGAACTCCCTTAATTTATATGTTTTAAATGTCACTGTATTATGTCCATGACTATGTATCCTTGTTGGAAAAACAAAATGAAACCAAAAAGTTTATTGGTCTTTAAGTAATCAACCTAAATTTGAAGCTGGCCAAAACTAGAGCTGCATGATTTGAAAATAAAAACAACAACAAATTGTTGTTAAATTGTACAAATTGTATGTTTTTGATACTGCTCATCATACTAAAATTAAATATAATTACTGAAAGTGTTCTGAGCTTACGTGAAGCAAACAACATTTTTACCTAAATTGTAGATTAAAGATATTTCATTATTTCGAATACAGCAGAGCATTCACATAAACAGGAGCAGTGTACCAAATAAGTAAAATCGTAAAGCCTGTAGTTTAAGTGTGGTTATGTGAATATCCTGTAAATATGTAACCCCCCCCCCCCAGATTAAAATAAAGGATTAAAATATTTTTGTAGCTTGAAATATACAATACTAGATAAAACTACAATTAAAAAGATGTTTAAGTTGAAGCTCTAAAATTTAATACATACATACTAAACAGTGATTTGTTCAATCAACCAATCCATCCATCCATACATGAATAAAGGAATGACCAAACAAATTAATTAAATGAATGAATGAATGAATGACAAATGCAAATAGCAAAATTGCAACAAAATTTAAATCTTATCTAGGTTTATAATCTAAAAGAATATAAAACAATTAACACATATAATTAAATATACAATAGTAAATAATAAGAAAATAAAAGGTGTAAATACTTTCCAAAGTGTTATGCATAAATGTAAATTAAATTGAATTATTTTTAGTAACAGCTAAATATTGAATTTAATGACAATGCTTGGGCTTTTTTTGGGGGGGGGGAGGAATAAACTAGTCTGTCACAAAAATACTACCAACAAGCAAATCTAGATACAGCCAGAAGCAAAGAGACAAAAACAATCATAAGACAGCTGGCTGAAAATATAATGTACAGTGCTAATGAAAGAGTTCCTAAAGAAGTTTTTCCTAAATTCTGGGCTGGTGGTTTGACGTCAGAGGGCTGCACTGAGAGCTGCATTCTAGAGAATGGCAGATGTTAAGAGTGTAACAAGTATCCAACCCTAAACAGAGGAGACAGGTGATGCTCGCTGGGCTGAGATCATATTCAGGGTGTGTGTGTGTGTGTGAGGGGAAGAGGGTGCTGGGCAGATGGTATCTGAAGATGTGAATTAAAATACTCAAGCGTGTTGATGATCCAGCAGATGGGGCTTTGGTTTGCAAAAACTAAAGGAGTAAAAAGAGACAAACAAACAGTGACAACAGAGTGAGACGGGTCACAGTGTTTATGTGTTTCTACTCCAGACGCATATTAATCATCCTTTGAAAAAAAAGTCAAGAGTCGATTCAGAACTCTGAGCAATGCCAGTGATTCACTGATGCACTGTGGCGGCGGTGTAGGAGATCAGATGTATGGGCGCTGCTGTGCAGTGGCTATGCGGTTGTGGATAGTTGCTGGGGAGTTGCTGGGGAGTATCAAATTTCTACCAGGATACCTTAAATTGGTCATGGGTACCTCACCTGACTACCTGTAGTTGGCAACATTGCCCAAAGTTACCCAACGATGTAATATATATGGGTATCTAGGGTGCTGTTGGTGGTTTCCACGACTGCTAAATGAAAGTACTCTGATGTGATGTTGTTATGTGTATTTTTGCGAGTACCGAGTAGTAATATTTGTACATTATCATTATATTATAGTATTTAATAGTTTTAAACTAGCTAGTATTTTAATATATTATTATTTTAACATGTTAATGTTTTAATATATAATTTACATTTTATATATATACTATATATATAATTTTATATATATATATATATATTATACATATAATCAACTTACATTTTTTATATGCTTTTGTAATTTTAATTATTATTTGTTTATTTTTTAACATTTGTGTTTAGCTTTTATTTTCTTGATTTATTTTTAAAGCTTATTTAGTTTAATTGTCAAGACTACATTTTTTTTTATTTTTAATATTTAACATCTAATATTTATATTACATTTTATTTCAGCCTTATTTTAATTAATACACATGATTTTTAATAAGGTGTGATTTAAGTGTGAGAATATAATAGCAGTGATGTGTGCAGTGGCAAGTTTGACGTGTGTTTAGGGTCCTGCCATAGACCCCCAACATTCACCCTTCCGGCCTTTTGTGTGTGTGTGTGTGTGTGTGTAATAAGATCACCCATTAAATGCGAAAGCGCCTTGTGCCACTCAGTTAGGTTTCTCTAGTGTTCAGTCAATACGGATTATCCCAGAGTGTTTCATGGCTAGACTCCTGCCCTATTGTCATTGCCCTAAAAGCCCATTTTGTATTTGAGTAAACATATTCACCCCAGACTCACTGACCAGCTGCCCACATTTGAAGCTGTCTGTTGTTTTCTCTCTCTCATCTCTGTCTTTCTCTATCACGCTCTCTTTTATTTGAACTGTGTCCCTCTGTCTGTCCTGCCAGCATCCATATGCTTGGAAAGATTAGCTGCTGTTCTTTCTCCAGTGCCTTGCCCCCCGTGACACAATGACCAACAATAGCATAATGTTTCTCCCACTCTTGTTCTTCTTGTTCTCTCGTTTTCACCCTCTTTCCCTTGTTTCTTTCTCCTCCTCTCAGTGTGGCACGGTGCCAGGCAGGACAGCTGTGATGAAGGGTTTGGTTGGCAGACCGGCTCTGCCGGGTTAATACCCCCTCTATCCGACCACCCGCTGCTGGGCAGCCCAGACTTCCTTCAATCAACTCCCCCTCTTTTTTTTCTTTTTGGGGTGTTTATTCCTGTATGGACACTCGACCCAGTGGACTAGAAAATAAAATCCCTTAGAACATACTTTTCAACGACCAACGAGTTCTGGGATTTCAGCCTTATTTTGCTGAACCGTCATAAACATTTTTACCGCAATGTAATTTCCATCATATCTCTAATGATGCATTGTGTTTAATATTATTCTGTGGTGGAAAGGAAATTTGTTTTAGAGCTCATTTGGGTCTTGGTAAAGCTAATTTTAGTATGATATGTATGCGCAAAATTAAAATTTAAGTATGCATGAAACCATATTTGCTTTGTTAGTGTAAAGATTGTGGCAGAAGCGTTCGCATCCATGTGCAAGCTTTATTAATGGAGAGCAAACAGGCAGGGTTGGTACACAGGTTAGCAGAACAATGGAGACAATATAGAATCAAGGTTGAGGTCACAGGCAGATGTCGGGGCAGGCAGCAAACAATCACAAAAAAAGAATAAACAGTCCAAAGTCCAAAAACAAACACGGGAAAGAACGCTTAGAAATAACTCCGGAGCAAATCAAGACTTTGCGACTAGTTGTGGATCTGGTTTAAATGCAGGCTGAGTGTGGTGAATGAACAGGTGTGTGATTGAGAGTGAATGAGGATCAAGTGTAAGTGCAATCAGTCCAGGGATGCATGATGGGAAACTGAGTCCATGAGTGAAGGTGAGTTCTGGATGGGGGCACATCAGCGGGCTATCATGACAGTTAGTGTACATCAGTATTCTTTTGGTGACCAGTTAATCCATGCAAGTTAATCCACAGAGAAAAACAAATTAAATTTGAATGATCTAATTTTCAGATTTCACTTCCTGTTTACACAGACTTCATATAATACTATACACATCTGAATAGTTTGACAAAATTATTCTAATCTATTTCTATTCTAAATATTTAGCTTGACTTGCTAGCGTGAATATATGGTAAACACATCACATGTATCATATTTTAGCTCAAGCTTTCTACAGATAATTTTTTTTTCTCTATTTAGTGTTCATGGACTGTAGAATTAATTAGTTCATTCATTAATTCATCGTTCATTCATTTAATCGTTTAATATTTTTAATAATTTACAGTTCAGTTTTCTTTTTCTACATGCAAATAGACCACCTTGTTGGCAGAGGCTATTTACACTAACTCAGCCCACCCAAAATACGCTCATCGAACATCAGCTTCAGTGGCAAAGATGGCTGCCATTTTGATTTATTGTAAATAGCATCTATCACAAATAGCTCCTGTTTGGATTTTATTTTGGATTTTCATATTCTTAAATTAAACCTCTGGATCTGAAAAGATAGTGAAACAATAAAATCTGTATTTAAAAGGCATTTCAAATACATAAATAAATAAAAGCATAGTAAAAAGTTTCCAAGATTGTTTTAAAGTGTCCTTCATAACAAAAAAAAAAAGCTGAAATCTATTAGTTTTAATAAAAATCCACCCCTGGGACATTAAAGTGCCTGAAGTTGAAAAAAAAACAACCATTCCACATTTTTTACTTTCCTCTCTTCACTTGTCCCTGTACCTCACCCAACTTCACATTATTATCGCTTAAATTATTCGTTCGGCCCTCTCTCGCTCATATCCTCCGAGGCCCAGCTGAGTGTATTCCTCCTCTCTGCTTTCTCTCCATCTTCCCTCCTCTAGTCTTTCCTCATTCATATGTATTTCTTTGCTAACTCAGGAATATCTGTCCCTCTCTCATTTCTTCGACATCCATCATTCACATTTCCATCTGTCTGGCCTTATGTTTCAAAATTCTTTATCTCTCTCTCTCTCCCTCACTCTCTCTTTCTCTTATTGTGCAGCCGGCTTGACACTTTTGTCTGGGGAATGATGGATGACCTTCTCCTCTGTGCTCCAGCCACTGTAAATTAATCACTCCAAAACACACACACACACACACACACTCATGCACATCCACATATATCGCTCTAGTAGTCTCTGTGTTTATGAGCTTCTGTGTGTTGTCATGTTTTATTGTTGACTTTATAGATAATTTGGGCTGTTTGTTCAGTTGAGGAATGAGTGGTGAGCTTGGGTGGTGTAATGTGGAGAGGACAGAATAACTGTGGTTGTGCTGAGGAGACATGGGTGAGGGCATCAGCATCGTTTAGATGTTTGCATCTAAAGACATTAAATGGTCACATGCTTGGCCTGCTTGTAACTACAGGTTCTCCTTTGTTTCATTATACCCTGCACTGACCAGCCAACAGCTGCACTGGCCCCATCTGTCCAAGTCTGTCCAACACACACACACACACACACACACACTGATTAACAGAGTTTTCAATTTCTTTCCTTGTATAAACAAAGACACTTTTTAAAACACACTGAAAAGCATTTGCTTTCTTCTTCCTGTGCCACTATCACTTATCACTTTCATTTAAACACACACACATAATAATAATAACATACTGTACATGCAGTGAGTGTGCATGTGTCTTAATGTCTACACAAAAGGCCAGTGTGTTTGAGATCTTGGGAATCATGCACAGCCGGAAAATAATGTTTCATGCTGGCTTTTGGAACACAGTGGCAAAGTGACAGAAATTACTACTGTACATGTGTACTGTATGCTTGAATTTTATATACAAGAGAAGATTCTAAGATTATTCACATCGGTGGAATTTATGCACTTGAAAATATATTATACACCACCATTCACAAGTTTCAGTAAGATTTAATTTTTTTTTTTTTCAAAGCCACATTTTATAAATCAAAAGTATTGTGAAATATTATTACAATTAAAATTTCCCTTTTCTATTTTAAAATAATTTATAAATAGAATAGAATTTAATAGAACTTTAATAGAATTTATTCCTGTGATGACAACGCTGAAGTTTTAGCATCATTACTCCAGGCTTTAGTGTCATGTGATTGTTAGAAATCATTCTAATAGGCTGATTTGCCGCGCAATAATTTTTATTTATTTAGTTAGTTATTTATTATTATTATTATAGTTATTAATAACTTCAGGATTATTTAATGAATGTTTAAAATAACTCTTGCTGATTTCATACTTTTCAACGGTGATGTTTTCATTAAATAATGTATTGTGTACAGAGTATATTTTGTTTTTAGAAAAAAATGACATTTTTAAATATTTAATTTGTATGATA
>JAUCMS010000038.1:6092204-6105644 GCA_032357445.1 Enteromius radiatus
TGTAAAGAAAAACTTTTATTTTGGATGCGATTAATCGCGATTAATCATTGCCCAGCACTAATATATATATATATAGAAAGATGATAGCTAGTTCTGAAAAATGAAGTTAGTTCTGAGAAATGCTGAGTTAATTCTGGGAAAAAAGTGTCAAGTGTTGCACTGCAAATGTCGCAATGATATTTCTGTCTAATGCAATGACATTCAGACATTTAAAAGTAAAACTTCAAAAGTGTAAGTTTTCAGTTCACTGTCTGCATTGGAAAAAAAAACAGTTCTATTTGAGTGGCCAGAGGAACAGTTCTGATGAAATGTAATTAGGAAATTTGATCCTGTTCTGTAACAGAGATAGTGAAAGGACGAGAGAGAAAGAGAAAGAAGTCTCAGCACCAAGCATACGCAGCAGATCAGACATTAAAAATAAAGCCTTCAATAATTTACTTGTGCACTTAAGAAGCATATTATATGTGCAGATGAAAGCCTGTCAGACATTATTTAACATTTGCAGATGTGAGAGGACTGTTTTGTGTTTGTGGGGGGGGTTCAGGCTCTAGATGACCCTGACTATTCCCCAGCTGAGAGGGCTGAACCTGTAGTTTTCTATCCTGTTTACCATACAGGAACTGAGAACTGTGTTCCTCATTTATCAAACTCAGGGTCTCTGACACTGTCTCTGAATCTAATCGCCACATGCGTGTGTGCGTTTACGTCCAGACCAGAGACAAGGACAGAAACTCAGCAAATACTGTGTGTGTCCTCAAATTCACTGCACCTGTGGTTATGCTTAAAGGGGTCATATGATGAGATTTCAAGTTTTCCTTTTTCTTTGGGGTGTTACAAGATGTTAGTGCATAGATAAGATCCCTAAAGTTGCAATGACTACAGTCTCAAAGCCAAAGAGATATTCTTTATAAAAAATATATGACCTGGCCACACCCCCCTAAAACTGTGTGTTTAAACACGACCCCATTTTCTACATCACAGAGTGACTTTATTTTAATAACGCCGCCCAAATGTTTATGCAAGAGAAAGAAGGTGGAACTATTATTCTCGCTGTAGTGTTGTTGCGGGCGTTTGTTGTTTCTCTGATCACAAATGTAGATGCGATGCAACAAGTGCATAAAAAGACAGTGTAAGTCATTATAATCAGTAATTATGTCCCCTTTGGATGCAACAAACGCCTCGTTTGTGAGGGGACACAGCATCAGAATGTGGTAAGAGGCGCAACATTTCCGTCATTTCCACTTTGGACCCCATAAACACATTGCACTACACCAAATACACAAAGATAATGTTCTTTTTAGCAACATCTATTTCCACTTTAAAGCCAGATGTGTGCATAAATGTCTTGAAATAATCTTTTTATGTAGTAGTGTCCTGATGAAATGTATTCGACCAAACACTGAGGAATCATATATTATGGGTCATCAATGACTGACTGTATTTTCTGTGCTAGTCTGGTTTTACTGTAAGCAGTGAAGCTTGCTCAGACTCCCAGCATACTCTGCACATTTGATTTCTTCCATGTAGTTGCTCAACAATGTTTAGATCCAGCAATGCCATTCAGGACACTTCAGGGACTCGGGGCTGTAACCACCACAGACACGCAGTCTAGTACTCAAACAATATAAGCTTTTCAACGACCAGTTCTTCAACTTTTACAATTGTTCAGCATTTGGTTTCATGCTTGTACACAGCTCTCACAAAAGACTACAAGCAGTCATTGATTCTGGAGGAAACACACACTATAAACATCTAAGAGGAGATCATTTTAATTTTGAAATGTACTGTTGACTTTATATCTCACTTTTGACCTATGATACTTTAGATGAAGTATCTAGGATGAAGTATGGAATCAGTATTTTTTTTTTTTTTTTTTACTCCAATTCAGCTTATTAAAGCCAATAAATAAATACGCTGGATCGTTTTTATGATTTTAGTTTATTATGGGGTATGTGAACTGTATATAATGTATGTGGTGTATTTAGAAACACATTGCGTATGTGTATGTGTTGTTGTGTATGGTAGAGCATTATTATTAACTGATCCTAGTTGGGATTCGATGCATGCATTATAATATCACATCTTTTGAGAACCTCTCCATGACCTTTCATACCTTGTATATATATATATACATCTGTGTGCATTTGTTAAGATGCCTCTGTCCTTTTTATTGAACTATTAATAGTCGCACCCAGCAGGAAGCAGTAAATTGTGTCACAAGTGTGATATAATGAATATTCTAAACTCTTTTGGCTGCTCTGTTGCAGAGTTTTCGAGGGCATTTACGCAAGGTTACAGCTGTCCACAGACATGCCACAAGCAGCTTAATGGACCAGAATAAAGCTCCTATTCAATATGACTTGCAACAGCATTAACCAAAATAAATCGCCTTTATTCACTAAACTTTGATCTATAATCGAGAAACCCAATTTTCTACTGGACTGGTCAGCTTCATGTTAGCAAGTGCTAGACGGAGGCCTTCGCTCTCCTCTGAGGGGAATGAAGATTATAGACTGAAAATATATCGCTGAGATATAATTGCTGTGATATAAATTCTGCAGCTCGCTGCTGCGGTATCAATCTGCCTGGTAAAATTACACCGTAAAGAGTTTGATGGAATGAAGTGTGGTGTTTTTGGTTTTGCTTGCTTACCTGATCAATGCTAGTCACATATCATGGCCATGTTATTTAAAGTTAATGTTTATGTTTACATTTTAATTATAATTATTTGTATATTTTTTTAAATTAAATATCAGTACTGTTTTAGTTCTTTTAGTTCTATATATTTTTTCAAAAAAAAAAAAAAAAAAAAAAAAGAAAAATCAGTGTTCATTTGTGACCCTGGACCAGTAACACGGGTATATTTGTAGCAATAGCCAATTATATTTTATTTTTATTATTATTTTTCTCTTATGTCAGAAATGGGTATTAAGGATATTAAGTAAAGATTTTGTCCCATAATAGTGAAATGCATTGCTAAGAATTGCATTTCATTTGGACAAATTTAAAGGTGATTTTGTCAATATTTAGATTATTTGGTAACATAAAATGTTGTTGTAACATGGCCAAATATCATCCTATAATAACAAGCATACATCAATAGAAAGCTTGTCTATTCTAAATAAATAGGGATCAATGTATATGAGATGATGTCCATATTATTATATTTCTCCCAGTTGCTTTGTTTTTTAATTTTGCAGTTCAATTTATTATGTTTTAGAGTTAATGGATATTTCTTTCAAATTACTTTAGTGCCCTGGAAGAAAATTACTAGTGCATACAATTATTTAATTAAATTCTTTATTTCATTTTATTTTTACAGTGTACACTACTATAATCAGACCTCAACCTTAAATGTCTTTTTTAAGGTCACAAAAAGATCTCATTAGCGTTCCACTTCCTGATTTACACCTACTCAGCATCATACTTGAGAACTAGATCTTTAATTAGCAAAGTTTACTAAAACAGGCGTCACCATTAGCTTTTTTTTATACTTGAACAATGAAACCCAAGGGCTCAGTATTACTGGATCTGTCACTGTCATGTTCTGCGTATCTTTCAGTTTCAGTTTGTCTCAGACTGCCAGAGATGTGTGTGTGTGTTTGTATGTGTTACATGAGGCAGGCTGGCAGCTGGCGATGCTGGTCTGGCTGGTCGGGGATTGTGGGTATTTGGGTATTCCCACAGGCTCCTGCAGCTGAGCCAAAAGTAGTGGAGGACTTTCCTGAAGCGAGACAGAAAACACAGATGAGTAGACTGTAGAGAGGAGCTACATGAACCACAAGGGTCAGTCTCGAACATCCAGAGCTTTGAATGCTTGTGAAGCTATATGGTGCACTCTAAATATGTCCTCTGCTTTACAGTGTCTGTCATGTGTGTTGTCAAATAAACCGTCTTAACTCTTGTAAAGACTTTAAAAAAACCCAAACCAAAACCAAAATGTATTTTTATGATATTATATTGTTTCTATATTATTTTATATTTTTGTTTTGTGTATTTGTTCATTTTATAAAAAGATTTCAGTATGCTTAAGTAGCCTCTGTCACTTTGGATAGCATCGGCTAAATGCATAAATATAAATTTAATGTAAATGTAATCTCCATAACTTCAGAATAAGTGGATCCTCTTGAGTGAGACGTGAGTGTCGTTGAGTATCATTATCTGTGTGGGAATCTGTAGCAGTCAAACGCTATCTAGAATAATGTGAATTCTGACCAAAAAAAAAAAAATAAAAAACTGAGCATGGAGTGCTGTGTGTACCCAAATGCACATCATAAATAAAACACATTGCAGACTAAACTCAAACTGAACTCAAACCAAGTCAGAGTTCATTTGAAGTGTTCAAAGAAAACAAAATTCTCGAGTGTGTGAGATCAGTTTTGACTTTCTATGAATTGAATTCTTACAATAAACATTTGTCTCTCCGTGCCTTCTAGTTTGGAAATGGCATTCCTGGACTTTCCAGCCAGTCAAGGCCGAGGCAGATGTGTGTGCTGGTATGCATGTGTGTGTATGTATATGCATGTATGTTTATTATCTCACTGACCCTGACACAGGAAGTGCTTCGAAGCCGCCTCCCCCTTTCCCAGACTCCCATGCTGCCGCATTCCTGACCCTGCTCCCTTGCTTTCCTTTCTCTCTATTCACATCCGCTATATTCCACTTCCCACTTCTAGTGCGTGTGTGTGTGCGTGTGTGTATGTGTGTCAGAGAGAGAGAGAGGTTGATAGAGGGTCAGGATGTTCTGGGTCTCTGCCGAGGTCAAAGAAATGCTTTACAGAGTTTAACTCAGTCCTCACGTAACTGCTCCAGTTCTACAGCTCATTGTGTTCACCAATCAGTGTTGTTGGATACTATTGTTTTTTTTGTTGTTGTTGATTTTTATACAGGAAAAAAAAGAGATGAGATGAATGATAAATTGGAAACACTTAAGTAATGAAGAAAAAAATGTGAGGAATTTTACCAGCAGTGATGGCTGAACGTCAAGAAGATTTCAATATCAAAACATACTTGATTCAGAATGCAGACAATGTGTACAAATGTTATTACTCCAGTCTTCAGTGTCACATGATTTTTCAGAAAACATTCTAATATGCTGATTTACCAATGTTAAAAAACAGTGGTATTGCGTAATATATATTTATGGAAACTGATACATTTTTTCAAGATTCTCTGAATAGAGAGAACTGCATATATTTTAAACAGAACTATTTTGTAATATTATAACTTGTCTTTACTAGCACTTCATTTTAATGCATCCTTGCTGAAAAAATATTATATATATATATATTGGATTTGTATAGAACTATACAAGTTAAATAGTCAAATAATATAAAATGAAAACAAAAAACAGAAGCCTACAACAGAATAAATAACATACTTCAGAAAGTATTTGCTTAAATCATTGTCTACTTATGCAAATACTTAAACAGTGCATCACATGGTGATAATACTGAACAGTAAAACAGCTCATTCCTCAAAGCAAAAATTGTCAAGTATGAGGAACAAAAGGCCTGTATTTACCACTAGCGCACAATACGTCAAAGACTCAATCAGAAATGAAAATCTCTTTTGTTTCTTCCAGTGACTCATTCGCTATCTCAAAATCTCTATCTGAGGAAGATTTATGAGCCAACCTTTCTTCATTATGTGTGTGTCAGATTTATGAATGAAAGAGTGAGATGCTAAAGAGCTATTTAGGGGGAAAGCCGCCTTCCTGTTTGGAAATGCATCACTTCCTGTTAGATTCGCAGCTGGGTCCTGGGGACACCGAGGTGATTATTCATTGTGAGTAGTTGCGATGGTGCTATCTCATTTGCTAAGTACACAGAAATCTTAAGTGGCTGGATCCCTTTATTTGCTCAAGGTGTGAGTGTAGAAATCTCAGGGTTTTTTTTTTTTTTTTTGTCTATTTCCGCTCTTCAACATGTCGGATCTGTTCCAAAGCAGGGGCCACTGAATGATTGAATAAATGAACAAAAAAAACAGTGGAGAGAGCAGTCTGAAGAATGGATTGACATTTAGTTCGCATACTTTCAGTTCTTTTCATTCATGGAATTCAGCTGAGCTGTATCAGCAGCGTAGTACAAGGTCTTGCGCTGAATACAGAGGCCCCAGAGAAACAAGGAAAGTACCCAGAAACCTGGGAATAAAATGTCATTTAAATGGTTATTTACTGCCATATGTGCCACACATTCATAATTGAAATGTCAGAATGATGTGTCAACTATTTATCACGTATAGCACGCAAGCAATGTGGTAAAACATGATTAAAAAGTGTGTTCACGTGCAGAGTAAAGGTCTAATGGCCACGGATGTGACGTTGCACAGGCTAATTATGTTTGTGTGCATGCATATGTTTGCATTGTACAAAACAGAGCTTGTTTGTGCGAGACTAATGACACATGACACGGATACATGCCATTCATTCAGTCAGGCAGCAGAAACACTTTTTACAGCCCTCCAATTCACCTAATCACAATGCCCTAGTGCAGACAAACAAACAAGAACCAATGCAGGAAGCGAAGCTTGGACAATAGTGCTTGTGATTCAAATCCAGTCCTGGGCCAGTGAGCCACAATGAATCTGCCCTATTGCAAAAAATAAAAAACACTCCCATAACCCTGCTAAAAAGATCGATTTAGGGATCTGAGGGATCGAGAATGTTGTTGGTAACTGAGAAGCCTGGCCATTTAATGCTTTCAAAACAAATAATAACATCTTAAAATGGATTCTGTACTGCACCGATAACCAATGAGGAGATGCTAGGGCTGGGGCTTTCACTCCTCCTAGTTCCAATCAGTGACCATTTTGAAACAATTGCAAGCGATACAATAAAGGTTGATTGAGACCCATATGAAGTACATTACAATAGGTTACAATAGTTGTCCTAATGCAAAAAACACCTTTTTTACCCTGTCAAAATCAGCTCTGTTTTCATCAAGTCATTCTAGACCATGTTGCTTTAATGCTAATGAGCTCTTCTGACCCCGCCCCTCTCTTTCGTGGAGTGTCGAGCAGACAGTAAACTTCAGCCACGAAACTGGCTAAATATAGCAGAAAGGTGATTTCCAAAGAAAAGGAAGCTGGATCATGAATGATGACAGCTCACTCAGGGTGGGTCTAAGGTAAGACGGTCTTGTCAATCAAGTATCGTGGAAGGAGCCTGTGCAGAAATACATTATTCTGACAGAAATCTCAGAACAGACTGATTTGAGAAAGGGGATTTTAAAATGGGAATAAGAAGATAAGAAAAGAAAAAACACTGGGTGGATTTTTATTATTATAGGAGGGATGTGTACACACACTTCCAACATTTATGTTCAAACAACTTGTAAAAGGAATTTTGCATCTGATGACCCCTTTAAATGAGAGAATAGGTTATAATTTGGCTATTTGCCTTAACTGAAAGAAGCTGCTTTTCACCACTGCACTTATCTGGTATTAAAATTCTAATCTGTTTCAAAAATTACACTTTGGTTTTTAGCACAAGGATCAATATTGGAAGACAGAGAACCTACATTACTAGAAATATCAAATACAGCAGCAGAAGGCCCAGAGACATTAATCTCAGTTTTGCTCTCATTTAATTGGAAGAGTTCTTAGAACTAAAAGGAATGTAAATCTGAGTATCATACAAAGTATTGTTTCCTCATAATAGAACCCAGGGGGAGCATATAGAAACAGAATAAATAGGGCCCAAGAAGAACCCCTGAGGTACCTCATAAGTGAAGGAGATGCGAAAGGAGATGGATATTCAGTAATCAAAAATATAAGAACTGCCTCCTACTGTCAGAGACTGATTCTGCATTTTTATTCAGCACATCTGCTGTTTTTACGCATTGGTCTGGAAAGATAAATCACATGCAAAATCGTCCCACATTTTTATTAATTCACATTTGTGTTGGTGTGAACAGGCTTAAAGGAACATTTGTTTCTTAAATATTTCAAATGAAAACGTAAAAAAATACTTTCCCTCTTGTTTGGGATATTTGGAGATGTTTAACATTAAGCAATTTCTTTAAAAAAGTGCAACCCACCCATCATCCTGTTTACTTGCTTGCTTGTTTACTTGTGCTTTACATATGTTTCTCCTGATTCAGAGAAGATGATGGTTTGAAGTAAAAAAATAAATAAATAAAAGAAGGTTTTGTTTATTACAAACCTGCAACTTTTAACTTCTCAAGACATTAATTTAATAGTGTGAGTAATGTGGAATACTAAGAATTATTGTGATACATCAACTCTTCAGACTCTCATTGCGATGGCACCCATTCACTGCATTCACTTGTCATGTGATGCTTCATTTCACCAAATATTTCTCCAACATATTGGATATTCAACCTGGATGGCCTGTTGAAGTTTTTAGTCAATTATTCCTTTAAGTTGCTGCTATTTGAAAATAATGTGAAGCATGTCAACTAGTACCGTTTTTGATGACGCCGATAACCATCTGGTTGAGTTAGTTAAATAGCCTAGTGGTGACAACAGCGCACCCCATCTCATACTGAGGAGCAAAGCATTAATAACACAGCTATTACCATTGTAAATAATGTTTAATGCATAGGTTAGGGTTTTTTTTATTCTACTTTAGAGCAGAAGTAATGATCTGCTTTCCTTAGAAAGCACCACTTACAAGTACGGAAATATTGACTTACTGTGACCCTGTCCTTAATAGCCTGTTAACCAAATGCTATTATTCCTGTTTCTAGCATTTATGACACACCAGTTTCCTTCTAAAGTGTGTCATCTCTGGTTTTACTGGTGACCGATACATTTATGAGGCTTCCGTCCTCTTTCCTTTCCTTTTTTCTTTATCCATCTGTCCATTGGAGGAGTGACTGACAGGGATACAGAGTGATGTTGAGGATAAATCTGAGTAGATGAGACGTGTTGACAAGACTGTGGATGAGTATGTGAGGAGTCCTGTGTGTTGAAGTGTGTGTGTGTGCTTTATGAGCACTCTGCTGAGCGCAATCTAAGGATCTGATTACTTTGAGAAAAAAAAGCCCTGCAGCCCCAGAATGACGGGTGCAAAGGGATCTGCATTATCATTATCTACATCTGCTTTCTCTGACAGCCATACTCATTCACCCTAACTGTCCTCCGCCAGGCCCACGTATCGAATAACATCAATTCTATACCATCTACTAAGTTAAATTTAACAGCTGAGCTATTTAAAGGTGCTTTGTCTTGTGATGGTCATAGACTAACACTTATTAGCATGGATGCAGCATCAAGCAAACATTCTCAGTTGCCAATGCAGACATGTGTGCACTATACTTTTCCAGGGCTATATTTAGAAATCAAATATACTATATTTTTTTGGTAGAGGATTGTGTTTTTCAGTATTAGCTTCACACTGTGTGCTGTGAGGGATGATGGGATTGCGATTATGATGGCAGTGTACACTAAGGGTCGTGACAACGTGACATGGATGAGTCCAACCTCAGCTGGAGACAGAGACAGACAGCAGGATGCATTATATGTAAGTGCCATATGGGAGAGAATGGACAGCTGTCACAGCTCTGAGAGAAGATACCCAGAGGCTGAGAGGCTAAAGTTACATCAAATCACTGCCCTCCACCTCCTTTTTGGACCTCGACTGAGATTAAAATGTAAAATTTTAAAATGTAGCTGGTAACATCCTACATACTTTCTCCTTATTTAATAATCAGGTTGTTTACAGTTTATTTGTATACATATTCCTATTAAGATTTGGTACAGAACCTATTTACTTCTGAAGAAATCCGAAGATCATAGTTATTATTGTCAGTGTACACTACTGTTGAAAGGTTTGGGATCAATAAGTATTCGGTCACACTTTATTTTAATGTCAAATTCTCTGTAATTACAAACCACTAACTATGACTTTTTACTCAATAAACTCTTAATTTACTGTTTACTGTTTAATAGTTAGTAAGATGTTTGTTAAGTTTTGGCAGGGATGTAGAATATGGTTGTACAGAATATGTGCTTTATAAGTACTAATAAACAGCCTTTTTGTTAATAATAGGCATGCTAAAAAGCAGCTAGTTAATTGTTAGAACTGGTTCCTATACTAAAGTGTTACCAGATTTTTAAAAATGTTTTTGAATATTTCAAACTTAGTCTTATTTATTTGTTTTTTTAATCAGAAATATAAAAAAGAATGATATTGTGAATCATTATTACAATTTCAATAATATTTTAATTTATTTAATATATTATCTACATTTAATTACATTAATAAATGTAATTAATTCCTTATGCAAAGATGAATTTTACATTTGTCAGTGCCACATGATCCTTCATAAATCATTATGCTAATTTCGCTTTTTAAGAATAATTTATTATCAGTTTGTGTGTGTGTATGTGCATATACACACACACACACACACACACACTGTATATAAACAGCATTAATAAACAAATCATCATTTGATAAGTTTAATGCATCCTTGCTGAATGAATGTATTAATTTCTTTAAGAAAAAAAAATCTTCCTGACTTCAATCTTAAATCAAAAATCACTTCTCTAAAATCTGGAAGGATAAAGCTGTTAGCCTCAGCAAGTAAAATAAGATTTTAAATGATCTGTGCATGACAAACGTTTAGCTTCCTGTGTGACAGTGTGAGCATCTGCATGTGTGTATGTGCATAAGCGTGCGTGTCTGAAACATTCTTTGGGGAAATGAAAGTTTAAGTAGGATAAACAGAGTCCATGACCCTCCCCATCCCAGAATGGAGATGGGGTGGAGAAAACCAGAAACAACCGACAGAAGACACACAAAATTATAAGAGAAAAGAAAATATTGAAAGACAGGGCTAGAGGTCAGCTTAAGCACAAGAAGGAAAGAGAGAGAGAGAAATCCAGAGAGAGGGAGAGAAGAGGAGAGTCCTTTGACATTCGTGCCCAGTGAAGCTCACCATGACAGCTGGCGTCCACACCAAATGACACTGTCATTCCCAAAGGAAGTGGATGTGTGTGGATACAATCTTTTCCTCCTACACAGCGCCTGAAAACGCATCCGTTCGGAAACGCACTGCACATTTTGTGTCAAATTGCCTGACAAAATTTCTTTCTTTCAGGCTAATCAGGACTCATGCGGGTCAGTGCACTTCATGTTGGATTTCTGTAATAATGGTTATATAATTCCCATCAGTCCAGGAGATTTTTGATGTATATTTAGCTGCCAGAGGCCTAACGTCTGTGGACTTTGGACAACCACAAGCCAGAACACCAGGGGATTTTAATCAACCAAAGGCTGGTGATTTATGAATTCAGAAAGGACCCTTATTCTGCAGGGAACATTTGGGTAATCCCAGACAGACCTACTTGTTGGGCTTGGGACTATGGGTGGTATTATTTAAAGCACCCATCTTGGCAGGACCCACCTCTAGGTGGATTACAGTGGGCAATGCTGTACCAACTTGGCTAAGAGACACATCTCAAGCTTTGGGGTCGTTGTCCTCAGCAGTCTTAAGATGATGTTGTGCCATTTAAGAATGATCAGCCATCATGATGCAAAAACACTGACACTCACATCTGCTGAGAATGTGTTTTATCTCTTCATAAATTACTTTGACATTTTATCCAACAATGCATCACAGTAGTTAAACAGCATGTCATTGTTCGGGAAATGTATCCCTAAACTTTTTTTTTTAGCTGATGCATAATAAAACATTGGCAGGCAAATAGAATCCTTTTAACACAATAGAGCTTGAGCATTTAATAGGCATCTGGCAAAAATAATGCAAAAATTCTATAGACTAATTTGACAGGTCATAGCTGTCATGCTTCTCTGGGCCTCTCGGTGAGCAAGGATGGATCTGAGACACAGCATGAATGCAAGCATAAAGTTTTAATAATAATCCCAGGGTGACATTGAACAGGGAACCGAGACAGCAGGTGAATATGCAATAACATATAAACGACCGACAACCGACAAGGCATGTCTTTACGCCATCTAAACAACATGGAGGGAGGGTGGGTGGGTCTCTCTGGAGGCCTCCCGGGCAGAACAGAGTTCAGTAAAGGCCATGGCGGTTCTGGACCTTTGGGCGGCCATGGCACATCTGGCCATGGTGGATCTAGAGCCTCAGACGACCATGGCTCGATCCCCACCCCTCCCCATCATGACCCAGGCACACCTACCCCCACCAAAAAACAATTCTTGGGGAGGTTTCCTGCCTGTGTTGTCAGGGAGGAGCAGACTGGGGATTTTTCAGGCCTTAATTGGGGGCTAAAGCCCCACAGTGGTTCAACAGTCCATAATTTGTGGACAACACAACAGTTCATTTAATCGTGATTCGGGGGCTGGGACCCGATAACTGCGGACTGGAATCTGCAGGGATTCGGATCGGCTGTCCTGGCCGAACTTTTGGAACTGGACCTGGAGTACGCGGACTGGAATCCGTGGGAGACTGGATCCGCACTCCTGGCCAAACCTCTGGATCCGGATCTGAAATGTGCGAACTGGAATCCGCGGGAGACTGGATCGGCTCTCCTGGCCGATCTTCTGGAATTGGATATGGAATTCGCATACTGGAATCCGCCCCAAAGACTGGATCAGCGCTCCTGGCCGAACCTCTGGAACCGTTACTGGAATTCGCGGACTGGAATCCGCAGGAGACTGGATCGGCACTCCTGGCTAAACCTCTGGAACTGGATCTGGAATTTGTGGACTGAAATCTGTGGGAGACTGTATTGGCACTCCTGGCCAAACTTCTGGAACGAGCCGTGGTAATCGCGGACTGGGATCCGCGGGAATCAGGACAGGCATTTCGGACCAATTTCTGGATCCGCATTTCGTGATCGCGGATTGATATCCGCAGCCATTTGCAACGGCGCTCCTAGCAGTGAATGCGGAACAGAATCTGTGAAAATGTCCTTTCATCTCTCTCCCTCGGAGTGACGCTCTCGCAGCAGATCGGCGGCTTGTGGTTCTCCTCCTGCCCGGGCCTTGCCAGGCTGAGGAAGACCGCCGCCTTCCAGCACAGCCCCACGGTGTCAGGCAGCTCCACGGGATGATGATAATTTGCGCCTGAATGAAATGGCGCAATCAGCGTGCTGTCATTAAAGTCCATGAGTTTGACCAGTTGAAAGAACTCCCGAGCATATTCCTCCAATGGCAGACCTGATCTATGGCATCACTGTGAAAACCTGTGAGTGTAATGTATTCATTGATGGTTTGAAAAGATTGTGTAATATTTAGCTATATAATATATACTTTCTATCATAATAGTGACATTTCCAGCAACAATTAATGAAATCAGGCCATTGCCACTTACTAATGAAGACAGTTCACAGCAATTAGCAACGTGCTCTCTAATGGCGCTTTTCCACTACACAGTACCAGCTTGCCTCAGCTCGACTCGGCTCGGCTCGACTCGGCTCTGTTTGGTTTTCCACTGTGTAAAAGTTGTACCTGTACCTCCACGCGAAACTGCAGTGACGTAA
>JAUCMS010000038.1:6105744-6125089 GCA_032357445.1 Enteromius radiatus
TGACCAATCAGCGGTCTGCTGTGTTTTCACGTCACATTTTAGTATCGCCTCGGCTCGCCTTAGCTCGCTTGGAACCTTGCCGGAGGTGGTACGAAAAAAAGTACCTGGAAGCCGGTACAGGTACAACTTTTACGCAGTGGAAAACCAAACAGAGCCGAGCCGAGCCGAGCCGGTACTGTGCAGTGGAAAAGCGCCATAAATGACATGTCTGGCAAGAATATATTCCCACGAAAACCAATGGGATGGAGACGTCAATTGATTTTGCACTGCAAGACAGGCATCCTGTCTCTTTTCCACACATTCCTCTAAGGACAGCAGAGAAAGAGGGCGAGAAAGAAGGATGAACCGAAGGAGACAAAAGCAGAGACTGCTCCATCTTAAGGCTAACATTTGTAGGTAATTTAAAAGAGGAAGACGTTTTGTTTAGTTGTTTTTCTTGTGGATGTCCTTTACAACTCAGCATCTGGTGTTACCTGAAATAGAAGCACATCGACTGATAGGAGAAAGTGCACAGGATATTTCTGTAAAGATAATCCTAAGCTGCAAAAACACTATAAAGGTACAATACTAGTGTGCTATATTCCTCCTAAAGCTCCATTTAGCTTCGTCTGCAGTTTTATTTACACACTCAAACAGTGATAAAACAAGACTGGCCCTGGCCACCTGCAACTCTGTCGCTGGATTGATAGATTGCTTCTGGTGTGAATCTGTATCTCTTGATGGCTAGTTTGTAACATCTTCCACTGTCATTTCCCACTCTGGAGGACAGGTTCAGATCCGTCCTCCCACATACCCTGCCAAGATTCTCTTGAGGAATGCTGGGAGATGACAGACCTCCTGCAGTCCCTCTGTCATATCTTCCATCTCTGCTGCACACTCATTTTCACACTCACTCTCCTCGCTGTCATCTGACCATCCTCCATGACCTGCTTGTTTTATTCATGTGGCCTGACCGTTTACAGTATGTATTATATTTATTCACTTATTTAGCAGTTTACCAGCTCAAGTCTCTGTACAGAATGTTTAAACAGCTGTTTACCTCACTCACCTGTTACACTAGTCTGGAAATGGACCTTTTCAAAGCCAGTGAAATAATTTTGGAACCCATACACACAGCAGGTTTCTGTGGGGCAATGATTTTGCTTTAGATTTTATATTTCATATACAGTCACACAGACATCTCCATTATATCAAAATATTAAAAAAACATAGAATATTACTGTATTATCATACTCATGCCCAAATTAAAGCTAAATATTAGCAATTAAACATCCTTATAATTATTTTAATATTTAAATATTGAAAAAATATATTGCATTTTTTTGGTTTCAGTTTTTTTTTATGGTACACATTTAAGACATCCTGTTAACTAAAGTAACGTTGGACCTACATATCTACTACTTATTAGAGTATCAGAATTGTGATATGTAAACCCAGCATTTTAAGTGAAAAATCATGAGATATAAACTCAAAATTAAGTGATATAAAACTTAACAACAGTGTTAAAAACACAATTCTGAATTCTGAAAAGTCTGAATTATAAGACACTTACAGGTTTGCCATGTTTTCACAACAAACCTGCCCAATCACACCAGATTGTGTTTCAAGAGGGGTTCTCCCGTAAAAAAAAAAAAAAAAAAAAAAAAGTTGGGTATGATGCTTCAACCTGAAGAAACGAAAACCAACCCACGGCAACAACATTAAAGCAGCTCAATTCTGCATGAAAACTGAAGATTTGGCAACACTGGATGCTAACTCAAAATTGCAAGATATATATATTTTTTTAAGTCAACCTTTCATTTAATTTAATTTAAGAAAAAATCTGAATTGAGATATAAACTCTGCAGTTGCAAGAAGTAGTTGTGAAGTAATTTTCTCATAAAAAAGTCTGAATTCTGAGATGCTAATTGTACACAAAATTGCAAGGTGTAAAAGAAAAATTGCACAATGCAACTCTTATTCACAAAATCAGCCAAAAACTCCACATAACATTGCCGCATCATTTTTATGACTTAGCATCAAACATCTGTTAAGCGTTAATTGAGCACTTGTAATATTGTGCCTGTTGTGCCTGGCGATGACGTGGGTCTTCAAAGGCTGAAAATAGCTGGCATTTCGCCGTGACCCACTGGGGCAAATATCGCGGACCCTCCCCAAACAGCATTGCGGATGAGAAGATGAACACTAGCTCCCAATGCCTCATTCTCCCCTCAGCCCCCCAAAGTTCAATCCATTACAGCCATTCGATACGTGAGCCCCATATGGAATCCGCGCCGGTTGCCATGGCATCCGCATAGCAACCAGTGCAGTTGCTGTTGCCTCCAGTTACCTTTTGTAAGCGCTTTGGGTTGAGAAGGAGGGGTGACCATGACTCGGAAGGGTTCAAAGCACTAGATTATGGGATAGGAGAGGATGAAAAATGGGTCACAGTAACAATAGGAGTATACAAGTGACTGACAGCTGTTTTAAAGCTTGTCTGCGTGTCATGCAAATAACGTTGGGGGCTGCAAGGGGTGGCGAATGAGCCTCCCCTGGTCTCATCTCCTCCATATTGTGTGGGCAGGAAGCTGACTATGATTTGGAGACTGAATGGGTGCAGTCAGATGAAGAGAATGAGGCCGATGTGAATGGCATCCGTTCTGGGAAGGCACACACAAGTTGACTCCATATTCTCTGGACCCCCATCATGCCTTTCTGCGAATTAATCTAAGCGAGATCCCGTCCTGGGAGCCAACTGTAAATAACCAATCCCTTGGCCAATCCGCTGAGGCCAATCAGAGAAAGAGCGGCACAGGCCTGCTGACTCCATGTTTAATTCATGAGGAGACTTCTTATTTTAGTATGTACGTAAAGCGACAGAACTTTACGCCTGAGCAGGCAAAAATTCCTCCGAATACACACACACATGTACAGGGCAAATATTACTATGAAGGAAAATTCTTCAAATGATGTTGTATATAATCAAGTTGTGCAAATTAAACTTAAATGATAATTAAGCACATTTTATACTGAAATGACCTCCTTTATGGTGATATATAATGCATTATAACTGTATATTGTAAAACTGTATATATATATATATATATATATATATATATATAATTTTTTTTTATGTAACATTTTTACATAATAATGCTGTAACGTTTAACTTCCTGTTATTAAACATTGTATCATAAATAATTTACATTAAATACCATTATATTGCAGAATGTTTTTTTTTTTTTTTTTATATGATGAGAATTACCATTATGAACACAGGAAAAAAGGAAAGAAAAGACATTTTTAATTGAAAATTATCAAGAAAAATAATGGCACCTTATGCACAATGACTGAATACACACACACTGAAATAAAAACAAGGGGATCAGTAAGATGTTTTAAATTGATAAAAAATGAATAATAAAAACTTATACAATAAATTGTTAGAAAAGATTTCTGTTTTAAAAAATAATTTTTTGTTCATCAAAAAATTTAAGAAAAAAGTATCACATGTTAAAAACAATATGAAGCAGCACATCTTGCCGATCCCAAACATTTGAAAGACAGTGTGTATTCCACTTTATGTTAATGACAACATGACAATGGCAAAATGTTTGCTTTATAATAGAGAGACTTTAATTATCATGAAACAATGAAAGAATCAAAGAATGGAAAGTTCCAATTAATGGATATTTTCTTAAAACTAAATATAACTGCTGGCAAAATATGACCCACAGAGCTTTCATGAGACTCATGAGACTAATACTTTGTATCTGTGATGTTTTCCTGATCTACACATCTGTATTTTTAGCAAGCATTATTATTCCTGCTCTGCAAAGAAGCACACACTCGCCGGTCCACATGCACATTCTGTCACACTGAGAGGTAGGCACATAAACATGAATATTTCAGACTGTTTCAGATCGCTCTGCATGCCCCCACCTCCCACCACAGCATGAGAAGAGAGGGCCGTGTAGTACTGTACGTGTCTAGATTTGCTGTTTTATATATTCATGTGTGTATGTCTGTTACACACTTTTACATAAAAGCATCTTCAAGAAAAGCAGTGAAAACAAAAGATCACAAACATCATTTAGGTTAGCGGATTAGCTTAAAAGTCTGATGATGTGGGATGATAAAAGAAGACTGCGATAAAACAATCTGTAAGTGTGTAGGAATGAGTGTGTGATGCAAGCTGATGAAAAATCGCAGCGATAGAGCACCCTTAGCCAATCACGCACCTCATACTCTGTGATGTCACCACAGATCTGTCACACTTGAAGACGGCACTTGAGCGCTCTTCATGTAACTGCATTTTACAATATTTAATTCATGTCCTCGAGAATCAGTGCAAGGATTGAGCTAGAATTTTCCATGATATCACCTTGTGAGAGTGTAAGGGAAAACCGATGACACTGATGCTATGTGATCAATGGCTGATGTTCAGCTGTTCTCTCGCTGGGATGTTGTTTTAGTGAATGTACCATGTATCCTGGGCCTCAGACCAACCAACACCGGATACTGCTTATTATGGAAGCACACTCTCTTTTGCCGTCTCTGTCTTTCCACTCATACACATTCACCCAACCCCCGTTTGTGACCATCATGGGTCACTTCCTCTTCCTGTGCCAGAAAGGTCAAAGGTCATTCTGAATCCACCCCGTAACTTTCAAAGCAAACACAACTGGGGTTTCTCTCTCACTTTGCACGTGTGTGTACATGTAGAGTGACCCCAAAAACATGCCTAAAATGTATGAGTGCCACTGCGCTAAAAAGCAATGTTATTAGGTTTTCTGCATTTTCTTTACATTATGATAAAAAAATAATACCTGACATTAGTCTTGAAGAAGGCCACTTTCGCCTAGTCATGAAAAACTCTTCTATTTTCTTTTACTTTTCCAGACAAAGCATTGCTAACATGGTGCTTGGTTTTGTGTGGTACCATATCAAATTAGCATGTTAATGAGGATGTTGCAATATGCCACGTTGATCACCCAGTCAGTGCTGTAGACTGTGAACAAAGTCTTAGCTAAGATGTATCCAGTATACAGCTGATGTTGTTGTTGTGTGTATATTGTTCTGTTTTATTTTTATTGTATGAAAAGTTTGGAACCACCACATATATAAAAAAAGGAATACTGTGGACACAAATTAGCATTTTTTCCCACAGTTTATTAATTTGTTTGCTTTCAGTTTAATCATGGCCAGAGAACAAAATAGTGCAATGCATCTATGATTTAACTAAAATGAGGGGACAAATTAGTTATTATTATTTTTGTGATCGTGATTTAACAGAGACATAACATATTTTGGCCAATCTCATGTTAATCTTGAATACGTATAAAGTGTTACTGCATGCTTCACATCTCAGAAGAGTCTTTGGTTTTATCAGATTTATTAAAAAAAAGCTGCAGCTGTACCGCTTGGCGTCATAATTAATAACAATAATATAGACATAAGTAATTGCTTTAATGCTGGGTTCTTTGGGAAGCTGAGCAAGGTTCTCTTTCGCTTACAACCAAAAACACTTTGATGACATTTGGCACAGAAATACTTGAAAATTAGTCCAACTAATTTTTGAGACTTTGGTCATGTTTAGAAAGAAAATCCAACTCTTTATTATTATAATTTGTCGTGGTTCTCTTTTAAGTGCGCAATAGAGAATGGCATGGAAGAGAAGAAATGTTGGATAAAGTCATTATTTTTGTTTTCTTTGCACACAAAAATTACTCCAGTGGCTTCAGTAAATTACGTTTGAATGATTGATGTCACATGGACTATTGTAACAATGTCTTTCTTTACTACCTTTTTAGGCCTTGATTATGGTACTTCCCTTACTTTCTATAAAGGGTCAGAAAACTCTCGAATGTCAACAAAATGATTTTAATCTGTGTTCTGAAGATGAACAATGAGTTTGGAACGACATGAGGGTGAGTAGTTTATGACAATTTTCATTTTTAGATGAACTATCCCTTGAACTAAAACAAGAGACTGAATGTGTGCAAACATAACCACATGAGGTTTAGCAATTACGAAAGAACAAATTAGTGCAATGTAAACACAATTTAACTGATGAATTTTAATACCTTCCAACAAATTTGAACCTAATTGCAACATGTTGATGTTTTTGTGGCTCCATTATTTCTTTAATCTACATTATGTGCAGTACTCTGTTGAAATTTGTAGTTTTTGAGGGAATGCACATTTGGGAATTGTAGTCCCAATATCTTCTGCAACACTTCTCCTTTTGTTCAGATGTCAGACCCCTCTAAACATCCTAACCACCCCTCTACAATCCACCACAAGATTTAGAGGCTCTCCGACCTCCTTTTTTCCCCTTGTCCAGCCTCTATCCCAAAAATCTCTGTGCACAGCTAGCAAGCCAGCATGACTCTGCCAATGCTACACAGGCTCAAGTGACCTCTGCGAGCCACCTAATCCAGCTGAACACTGTCTAGACTGTTCATTACATTCTAATCACGGCCGTTACACGCGCCAGTCCGCCCGGAGGAGTACTGCCTGCAGGGGGAGATCAGGGATGGGTGAGATGGGTGTGTATGTTATCACACATGTGAATTTAACACTGAAAGTGTTTTGAATAAATGATGCTAATAGCCATATTGGAGGAGTTAGCACAGACTTAGCCAGCTGGCAACTCCTCAAACACGTCTGCAAATGCAAACTACAGGTTGGATTAGCATTTAAAGCCAGTTTACTGTAAAATTACTTAGCACCTCAATATAATCTCAGACTAGCATGCTAGTCATGTTTAAATGATTTAGATGCAGTGTTGTAGTGGTAGCTGTAAGTGTCTGTAGAAAATAATATTCAAAATTCATTACAGTCTCTTACTAGTTTTCTGTAAAGTTGTGATATTGTCCATTTTTTGAAAGTTTAATTACATTTTTTATGGTTTAATGTATGATTTATTAAGGCATAATTGTGGAAAATGATTTATTGCGTAGCACATTGCAGCTATAATTCCACATTATGTAATCTAGACTTAAAATATTGAGTACATTATAAATGCAAGCTAGCATAGTGTATTATATGTGCACACAGCACATCTACACAACACACAGGTTTGTTTCTATAGACTGCTATAAAACTGAACATAAGATGATATTGATGTGAGCACATGTCAGCCTATACCACCTCTTGCCATGTGTGTGTGTGTGTTTATGAAATATTTATGCAGGCAGGCAGATGGGAGAATGATGCTGAAGCTTTTTTGACCCCCCCCCTCCTCCTTCCTCTCTTTCCTCCCCAGTGTATCTTAGTCTTTTTTCTCTTCTCTTTGGCTGTGCAGCCCTAATCTCTCATTTTCCTGCCGCCGTCAGTGTCAGCTGTCACATCAGATCGCATTATTGGGAAGTGTGTTGCTGTGAAGTTAATGAGGTCCTACTAAATCTAAGCTATCTACTTTTACTCTGGCTCACTTGCACTACTTTATTACATTAAAAATAAAGGGAAATGACAGCTTTTTCATATTCCACTATGTTCTTCCCTCAACTTAGATGAGTTGATGCATATCTCTCCCATCTCGGTGCGTGCACTCAATCACTCTAGCACGCGGCACCACTATGTTAGCATTTAGCTTAGCTCCATTCATTCCTTAGAATCCAAACAGGGACTACAGGGATTAGAAACCACCAAACACTTCCACGTTTTCCCTATTTAAAGACAGTTACATGATTAGTTACATGAGTAAGTAGTAAGCTAAGAGCAATTAAGTGCACACTTTGTAGACTATGACAAGTATATATATATATATATATATATATATATATATATACACTCCTTTTAAAAGTTTGGGTCAGTTTTTTAAGTATCTAATGCATTTATTTGGTTAAAAACACAGTAAAAACAGTAATATTGTAATATATTGGGCCTTGTTTCATAGACAGTGCTTAGCCTAAGCCACGATTAGGCCATAGTTTAATTAGGACATTTGAGTACTTTTTTATAAACATGCATCAGAAAAAAGCATTACTGGTGTACATCTTAAGACAAAAGTTTTGTTTCTTTCAGTTGAGACAGCTCAGATTTAAATTTTGTAGGAATAGCTAGGCATAAGTCTTGTCTGTGAAACCAGGGGTAAATCTATTTAATAAATAAAATTAGGCCTGGACAGGACCTTTTCAAAATCACTAATAACTTTTCGTTTGTATAAACCCACATTTTTACACCACTTTGAGTGTGTAGTTTGTATAACCCCATGCAGAAATATCTTCAGTAAGAACGAGGCAAGGGTTTATCAACGGCCTGCTATCAGCTCCCTGTGGCTTTGATTTAGGAGCAATGCTTACTTTTGCTAATGTGACCGTATGGCAGTCATCTCCCTGTATCCTCCCTTTTATTTGCCCCACACAGGTTGCCCGTCACTCATCACGGTTCTTTGACCCCATACTGATGAGATGTGACCACCCATGGCTGAAAGACCTCTCAGGAATCCAAACCCCCATCTTTGGTCTGCCTTGTTTGTTTCTGATCAGCCGGCTTTATTGCCAATTTGTCTGTGTTTATTTGCAGTTAGAGACTTCTCAGCATGCTCACTCAGCTAGCTTACATTGCCGTCAAAAGCTGTTTCGACATGAGCCCACAACACTGAATCTGAATATTTTTTTTTACATGAAAAGCAAAAGCATTTTTTCTGCCTCACTCTGCATAAGCGTGTCAGCTAAGTGGCTTCAATGTAAATGTTTTTCCAATTGTGTTTGGGTGTGTGTGTGTATGCAATGTTTGCAGAGAGGAGAGCACTGTCCACGTTTGATTGGTCCCAGGGGCAGTAATTATGGCCGTCAGGGGGTTTCTGATAGGGTAAGTACATGTCTATTGATCCAGTCTGATTTGCATCACAAAGCGTAATAAGGAGCCTAATTGGTGCTTAATAACAAACACATGGCTGAGAAAAGCTCTTCATCACATAGGCCTATTTGTTTATTTCTTCTCTTTTATTTGTGGTGACACTACTCCCTCAATTCAAAGTGCTTTAGAGTCACTCAGGAATGCAAAGAGGCCATCTGCAGTAAAAACGCAACTGGCCTTTTAGCAGTGAGCTTTCGTAGTTAGTGATATTTGCTAAAGCAAGCATTTATATTATTATAGAGCATACTTACACACAGTGATGTGAACAAACCCATAACATTAAGATTTATATTTTGCAAACTGGCAAATGAAAATAAAAATAAAAAAAAAGATCCCAAAAGACTACATTGAGAAGGGTCCACCCACACCCCAATAAACCAGAGCACAGCAGCATTAATATATACATATATATATATAATTTATTTTTTTGGCCCTTAAATGTAAAATATATTACATTTTTTGAGAGAAAAAAATCCATATGGGTAGAACACACCATTCATATTCAAACATACTAAAAAAAGAGTCCACAAAGCAATGACTTGGCAACTCTCTACAACTTCCTAGCACTATGTCAAGGACTTATATAAATGCTACCACCACTAGGTTTTCTTCATAAAATAAAAATAAATCATACAAGCAGGAGCTACAGGTGGCCATGATACAAACTATATGTCAGACTGTCTGCTGTTAATGCAGTCTGTACAACTTAATTCAATAACCAAAGAAATTCTTCATTGTCCTTTCAGAAAGTATTGTTGCTGTCCCATAAATGTCCCGCTATGGTATCAGTGACAGACTGTGACAGAGGGCTAAGTGGTGTCTCCTTTTCCAGTGCTTGACCCTGTGCTGAGTAGCACTTTGATGGGAACCAATTACCCCCAGACAGCACCTGTCAACACACAGAGAGAGCGGACACAGATGAGGCAGATATTCACCTTTACACACCACACAACAAGAGCTCAACTCCTGCTGCTCATGTGCTGTGCTGTCTGTCTGTCCGTCTGTATCTGTCTGTCTGTCTCTGTCTGTCTGTCCATCCATCCATCCATCCATCTGTCTCTATCTTTCTCTCTGTCTGTCTTTCTGTCCATCCGTCTCTGTCTGTCTGTATGTCCGTCTGTCTATCTCTGTCCATCAGTCTCTCTATCTGTGTGTCTGTCCATCTATGAGAGTAGTGGTTTACATGTGGAAATGGGACCGTGGGAAGTGAATGGCTCTTTGCGGTATGTTTACAAATGCATTGTGCCCCAAGACTCCTCGTATTGAGAGTTCAGGCCTTGACCTTCATTTTCACTAGCCGCTGTGTAATCTTCTTCATTATTCAAACTCTTTCCTCTGTAACCCCTGGAGACAACTCAAATATGCTTTTCCGACCTCGTTTTAGATATTGCTGTATAATTATCATTGTCAATCTGTTCTGACCGAAGCACCTAAGGTTGCGTTGTTTGTATCTTTTTCACTTTGAATTCTCTTCCAGCGTGTGAGTGTTCCTAAAAGTGCACATCTAGTTGTTTTTCGAATTTTAACAGTGGCCTACTTTATGGCGTACATTGTGTGTTTTCGTGTTTGTGTTGTATGAAGAGTCCTCACACGCTTAGCATGCAGAAATGTAACGGCAGAAGAGAAGCTTAAAGCCTTCAAGCAACACTGTTAGAAGAAGACCCAAGAGAAAGACTAGGCAGAAGCTCCATGCCTTCTGAAGTCTACTTTCAGGCATTAAATTTACAAAAGAGAGAGAGATAAAGAGAGGGAGAGAGCTGCCTACCACAGCAGAGTAGCCGCCATTTGCACAGAATTAGGTCAACACTTTCTCCTCCGCTCCTTCCCCTCCCTCCCTCTTTCTCTCTCTCTCTCTCTCCCGCTTCTTTCCGCTCGTCTCTTCTCCTCAGCCGCCCGATTAGAAATTCTCTTTCACATCATAAGAGCAGCTGGCAGTGGAGTAGGAGAGAGAACAGCAGAATACAACCCCTCAAGTCTGTCTCCCTCACGTGTAAGCTGCTAGTGTCTTTAATGCATGGAGAAGAGAGTCGCTTTCAAAACCTGCCACTTGCCGTCAGCACAGCGGGCACAGAAGCAGGTGCATGCTGGTCAACAGGAAAGAGGGTTTTACAAATGTGAAAAGACACCAGAGAAACTGCAAATAGGAAACGATACATAATACCATTTTTACTTTTTATGTAGGAAACGTTGGTGATATTGCTGCTGTTTTTGGTCGAGCTGATTTGGCCAGTTGCTTGTTAGGTGGTAACTTACTATCCATTTGCGTTTTTGTCGAATTTCAAATTGTTGACTAACATAAACCCATGCAAGGTCAAATCTGACTGGGACAGCATTTGTTACATCAGCCCAATATAATTTCAAATGTGTCTGTTCCTATTCGCAAAAACCTGCACAATACATCAACCTCACACAAGCTGTCTTCAGAAACAGAGTATCTAATGTCTGAGGCTCATCGAAATATCTGCCGTAAACCCGGCACATAAAAATTCAGAAATATACTGTACTTCCACCATGCAGCTTTGAGAGCGGTGAAACCTTTAAGCAAGGGAATCATGGGAGAAGGAGTTGAGTGAATAAAGAGGCCTGCGCTGATCATTAGAGTATAAGATGGCGCCGTGTCTGAAAGGCATGTATGATTTATGAGAGCTGGCACAGCTGAGTGCAGTGTTGGGCGATCTGTCATCTCAGTCCCTCTGTTTTCTTCTCTTCCTCACTCTTACTGTTTTCTTTCCATAAAGGAGAGATGGACGGGTTAAAACAACGTTTTCAAAGGGTCAGGCACTGGGACGAACACACACCGAAGCCGCTTTTCCACACAGAACTGTATTGAGGTGTTTACATACATTTTCTATCGACCGTGGCAGCAGTAATTCATCAAATGATGATCAAATGATGGAGAAGAGCATTATAACTGGGCGTATATCCAGACAAACTGCAGTCAAGCATACTTTCCACGTTTTAGAGAGCTGATTCAGGTGCCTGGATCACAGTCCCAATGTAGCACGCCAGATTGCGCTGGTCTGCTGTATACTCTACAATCTAGCGCTCAGAATCACTCACAAATATGCATGTTTTGTGAGCTAAAACATTTGCATAATTCTGTAATTGAATTGGGAGCTAAAATAAGACGCTACAAAGCACAATTTTCTCAAACTCCCTTTCTATCTATTACGCTGATGCTTTTTTGGTGCGATATGCATCAAAAGGTCATTAAAATCAGTTATAGAGATGTGGTGTTCAGTCTTTTATTCATCTGTCTTTATTTATCACACATCTCATCAGGCATTTGTATCTCACATCACAGCGTGGGTTTTTGTTTAAATGGGAGTGCTGCTTAGCTGTGCAGAATGAATGTTGTGTGTGGTTGCCAGGTTGTTTCTGTGAGGTTTTTTAAGGCATTTTTAAGTGTGCTGGACGGAAATAGTAGGATATTCCAGTCAGTATTTTAGATATATTCACTTACCTGCCATGTCAACTCTGAACATTCAGAAAATAGCACAACTTTCCTCAATAAACCACAAATTTTGAAGTATCATTCATGTCTGTGGCACAAATAGTGGGGGGAGTGTATGAGAAATTGCAGGAGAGATATTTGCCTTAGCCAGCAGCACTAGTAACTAATACTGGCTCTGTTTTTATTCTCTTTGGCACTGGAGCAGAGTCTCACCTGGCCGTTTCATCTTAAACATCCTGTTCACTGGGGATTCCTGGGCGGATATGTTTGGAGTAGTGAGGTGGAAATGTGGGACATGGGAAGCATTCCAGTTAAAAATGAACGCCTACTCAGCCCACGCTGTTTTCAGATGCTAGTGCTGATGCTAATGTAGGTCAGAGCGGTCCGTTCTTGCTCCTTAGAGGCTAGTGTGTAGATTTAGTTGCTCACTGTATATTAGCATAGGTCTACCACCATAAAGTTTATTTATAGAGAAATCACAATGTTCTCTGTTGTGAATTATTATTATTATTATTGTACAATCAGTGATAAAATGATATCTATGTATATCTATGAAAAAAAAATGTCAAGCTCTGTTAACAGCATCTGCATTAACATTTTATGTTGATGTTGTTTGCTTTGACAGTTTGAGGCACCAGTTGAAATTATTTTGGTAATTGGTACTATGCCACAGATGTCATCTGTAGAACTTGCAATGAACCAGGAATATTATTTAAAAACTAAATTTCAATTTAATTTTTAAATTGTTTCTACATTATATCAATACAATTCATTCATTCATTTATTCATTCATTGTTTGAAAAGCATTCTAAACAAAAACTGAAAAAATATTAACCATTTTAATACTGTTTACGATAAATAAATGAACAAATGAATGAACTGATTAATTTTTTTATTATTATTAATTATTCCTTTTTTTTCAATCAAGGTGTGATTTTGTCAAATTAAGTACATGTATTAATGTATTAGATGTTTTAAAAAATAATGTTAGTTGGCAGTTTTATTCCAAAAATGTTGAAATAACATTTCCATCCCAAAATGTTGATATACATATTTTGATATGTGATGGAAATTACATTTTGGTGCAAAACTACATCTTTCTCATCACTATTATAAACAAATAAACAACAACAAAAAACAGCAAATCTCCTGCAACACATGTATAGAAATCTTTGGACACTGATATCCACAAGTCCGAAAGCATACATCATTTAAGAAACACCTTTATATGTGTGATTTCCTTGAGCCAAAGATCCATTGTGTGAAGATAAAACCAGTAGTTATTGCTTTGATGGTGAGCAGTGCTCCAGTAGGGGGTGTGTGAAGCAATCTTGCCCCCAGCAGCTCTGCCGTCTTTGGTTGCTCAGCATTTACTCACTGGACCATCTCTGATTGGCCGACACATCAATGGGTGATAAGCATTTACTGACTTGACAGTTCCTGATTGGGTGAGCTCAGCCATGTCTGGGCTTTCCCATTGTAACTCAGACAGTGGGGTACGTCAGTGTGGCAGCCACATTGGTCTGGTGGCATTTAACAGCCAAAACCCCTCGCTCATCAGTGATGGGAAGATAGTTCAATAGAGGAACAAGGAATCGATTCATTTTCCACCGTGTCATTTCTGTGGTATTAAAGGTTTCTCTATAAGCACGTTCCTCTTTATTTCAACAAACAGGCACCCGAAATCTGTGTGTGTGCTCATATGTCTGCAACACCCAAACCTCGATCCCAGCTGTCGGCTTGTTACCCAATCCCTACCCCCACTCACACACACACTTACCCCTCCTATTGTTCCTATTGAACACAGGGACCAGTGTTATTGACTCAGCACACACACTGACCACTGCCCGTCCTTGCTTCAATACTACCATCAACAACACACCCCACCAACACTCTCCGCCATTCCCCTCTTCCCTCTCCTCACACACACACACACCCCACCACCAACTGGCACATGAAGGGGGAGGGACGGATGCCCAAGGGTGAGAGTATAGAGTGAAAAGAAGAGAGGAGATATGAAGGACAAAATAGAGAGAGCATTCGGTATTACCAGACATCCGAATAATAGCAGATTGTCAGTCAGATGAGTGAATAGCCTATATAACTGTCTGCAAAATGAGAAGATGGCTGCGAGATAGGAAGGTTTTGGAGAAGTGATGAGCTCTCGACGAGACGCAGGCAGAGAAAGTGAACGGGAGAGGGACGGTGTGTAAGCGGTGACTGGACTGAGTGATTAGTCTGCGCTGGGTGAAGGGGCTCTAATGGCCGCTGTGTGAGCGGGGGATCGTGACTAATGAGAAGTCAGACAAAGCCCCCTGCGTGTCTCTCCTGGACACCACCCCGCCACAGAGACACACCGCTGGGAGAAAGGGAATGTGGGAGGGGGCTGCAGATTAGGAGATTTTTACATTCAATTATTTTGGGGGGCTTTATTGATTGCTGTTGTTTAACTCTAAAAAGCCTGCTATCTTACATTTGATATGCAAATAGGCCTCAAAATTGGAAAACTTAGATGTTGTAAACAACCCATGCCTTCTGTCATATGATCAATAGTTTATGGTTTATTATACCTTTTAGTATATTTCACAAAACATCCCACTTAGGTTTATGTGTCTTTTTACTGTGAAATCACTACTGATTTAACCTTTAACTGAATAATTTAACTGTAACTGAATAACCTTTATATTGGTTGTAATAATTTAATGAGCACTTACTGGACCGCAGCAACTTGGGTTTACTTGATTACATATTTTTTGTGAGTATTGTTTATTTATATATATATATATATTTTGTTGTATCTTCATATTTGGCTTTATTATACTATATAAGGAATAAAAGTCTGATGTATCAAATACTAATAAAATACTAAAAATAGCATATTCAAACTTTTTACATTTATATTAAAACAACACCTTTTTTTTCTGATATGAATTCATAAATTTCAAACTTTATTAAAATAATAGTTACTTCAATTTATTAAATTTGAGACAGAATATCCATATTTATTACCATCAATATTGCAATTGATTTGATTTTCATTTGTTTCTTCACGTTACCAGTCTTTATCCAATAGAAACAAAACTCACAAATGATATCTCTAAAATCTCATTTTTTTTTTCTCCTAGATATCAGTAAGAATAAATGGAAAGCAAAACTATTTATTCTACTTTTCAGCTTTTTCTTCCAGACAGACCTCAGTGACCTCACATGTCTCCTCTAGAGACTGAAAAGAGTTACAGATCTCAACAATGTCTCACACTGAGCTCTGATTTGTAGAGATAAAAGTCTGCAATCTCAGATTCAGTGTGATGCCAAATAGTTTGAGCTTTGCTTCTCATAACAACCGTGCTGTTCTTTACCCTCAACAATTGTTTCACTTTGGTGTATTTTTCCTCTAAAGGAATTTTAAGAGAAACATCTAAGATAACATTTATACAATGAAACACGAGAGCTCAGTTACGTCTCGTGAGCTATGAAATCTTCCTCTGGGTACCATTCACTCCTCCCTTAAAATGCCTGGCATTCCAAGAGAATTCCAAAAATTCCCTGGAGTCCATCAAAGGGTTTCACTCCATGTTGTGAACACACATATTCACAGCTGATCCTGTGCAAGTAGGCGTATTTTATTGACATTACAGTTACAGTATTGCTTAATACCGGAGAATCACAAACAAACTCTAGCAAGAAATCTTTTCTTGCAGAGAGATATTGATCAAGCAATCCAAAAAGATTCTCTCCCATGGATAGGCAAATACAGACACAGGACTTAAACTGTATCAGAGAAATAGCACAATGAGGCTCTGTCAATGGCTAATTATGCAAAAAGTTAATAGAGCTATTTAGTCATTCGGGTCCTTTTGTTGAGCTGTTGAATGGTTTACAGTCATTGCCATTTATTTATGACTAGGAGTGAAGGAATTCATGAGCTTTTATGCTCTTATCAGCCTATCGAAAGCAAACATGACCTACTTTAAATTGTATAGGGTGCTAACGAACCAAGACTAAATGTCCATCAGTCCTGTTTTTCTTCAAGAGAGGGACGAATATAGTGGCTCACTGTGCCAACACTTACTGTAGAGGCACTCTTTGATCTCAGGCTCATGTCCTGCTGTGCTGTTTCCTTTTGGACTATCTAACACATTTTATAGCTACCATTTAGCAATCACTGTAAATCAGTGTCTTCATTAAAGGACTATCTTTTTGCAATTTTATATATAATTCAGTATATATGTATTTCATAGGCTACATGTGCAGGATTTTTTTTTTTAAAACATACATACAGTTTAAAACTGTGAGGTTAGTGTGTTTTTTATGTTTTGGCCCAACAAGATTCAATTTATGTAATCAAAAATGCAGTAATTGGCAAGAAATACATATTGCAAAATGTTAGCATTTAAAAAAAAAACGGTATTTCTGTTAAAATAATACTAAAAAATCTTACTGGCTCCAAACATTTGAATAGTAGTTCATATCTCCTTTTTATATAAAGAAAATATCAGCATAAAATATTATTTCTAATAAGTGTTTTGTACTTTAGTATAGCCTTTATCAGCACAAGTTTTGTAATTTAATATTACACAAAAAATACTGTCAGCCCTGCTACTTGTCTAAAGGCATTATTAAATCGCAATGTTTTTATTTGGCGCAAAACAATTTATCACTTAGTAACATTATTTGTTTGACTGAATGTTTAAACTGACTCAAAATCATCAAGCACCAGTTTCATACCATGACCCAACTATTGCAGTTTCTATGCAAACACAACTGTTTTTCTGCATGCTGATAGGGCTTCTCATCCTGTACTCTGAACATGCCTACACCCAGCCCTTTTTTATGATTTGATGAGCCTGAACACAATCCACAGACGTTATTAGTAACCCCAGTAGGACCGTAAGATTTACGAACAGGGCGTTTTGACAATATCTGACATCAGGAGGAGCAATATCTTATCTGAGGAGCAAAGGATTGTGTGAGGGACAAAACAGGGATGAGCTCGCGGCAGCCTTCCTGCTCGGGACTGTCAGTGCATCTCGCTCACTTCAAAGACACCAACTTCACAAAGCCCGACTTGTTTAAGACTCGCTCCGAAGCCGCTTTTGCATCTCCCCCCACTTGCCGTCCCATAAAGAGAGTTTTAATGACTGTCTCACAAAGCATACTGTTGTACCAGCTCCGCACAATCATTGTCATTGAAAAGGGCTTGAACGTTTAATTAAATCTATAAGCTTTGGTAAACAGTCATTTGGATTGAGCTGTTGTCTAATTAGGGGACTATATTGACAATGACTCTAACCGCAAGGCTTTTAGGGAGGTCAAACCCGAGTGCTGGCAGAGGAGGGCAAGTGCGGATCGCCCAGAACGCCCTTTGCCACATAAGCACTCATCCAAGTCACCACTGACCAACCGAAACCTGCACTAACAAACGCACCGGCTGGTGGTGCTCAGTCTCGCACCCCTGTGAAGAGCGGGGTTAACAAGGCCAGATTTTGGAGGCAGCCAGCATGCGGTCACTTTGAAGCAGCATTTGCATCCGCAGATACAGCAGGCCTACAACCATTATGAAAATAGCTAACTGTTGTGACAGTCCCCAACAGAGCTACTTCCTCAGATCTTCCATGTAGCCACTTCCTCTTCTGCGCTGACTATTTTTGGGATGGCACTGCGCCATACTGAGTGATAACAAGCATACGCGATAAGTAAGAGGAAATTATCCCAAAGGCTTCAGTGTCATTTCATTGATTTGTGATGTCCTCCAACACGGAGGGACGGGGCGGCTTTCCAGACATCTCCTGGCCCGTATCTCCAGTTGCTTTGCCATGAGGGTTGCTCTCCTTCAAATTTTGGTTGGTGACCTACTTTGGCTGCCATTCACATTGAGTAGAGAGAAAACCTTTGACATAGTTTGTATCTGCACAAAAGAGCGAATAATGGCACGCTCTCACTGCTTCGGTTGTGCTACATTTCTTTGAAGAAAGCAAAAAGAGGCTGGTGCCGCTCATCCTAAAAACTGAATGAGGAACGTTACTCACACTTTATAGAAAGGACCATTAGTGGAGTTTGAAAATGCAATTAACTGTGCTTAGGAAAAACAATTATTATTTACAAATCTGTCCTGCAAAGTTGATTTCCAACCTGTCTGTGGTTTAGCAAGAAATTCTGAAGAAATTAATTACTTGTTTGATTGGGGTTGGGACTGAGCTCGTTTAGACAGGGGGTCTCCTCAGGTGAACAATGTGATTTATGTGCTAACTTTTGAAGCAAATACACATGTCACCACCTTGCATATTGGTGACATATTCCACTCTTCATATAAAGTTGAGCATTGCTTTTCAATACTCTCTGGACTTTCTGTGGTTTGTTGATCATTTATTATAATGAAAGCGATCTAGTTTTGTGATGCATCTGTCTCAGTCATCTGAGCAAATTTTTCCAACCTCTTCATAGGAAATGCATTTAATTGGGCTCTGGATCAGTCCTCAGCATCCTGTTTGTGGAAAAGGGAAGAAAACCTCTATGGAAATTTCTGTTGCCTGCAGGCTTAACCTTTGCAAGCTCACTAAAGTTGCTGAAGGCTCTACTACTCTTTTTCCATCTGCAAATATATTTAGGGTGAATACAGATGCTACAGATATCATCAATAACAACTAGATATTTGACATACATAGGAACCTGCTAGATAGTGGATCATGTGTGATCTTGGACCACAAAAGTAACCAGTCATGAGCATTATGGGTATATAGCCAACAATACATTGTATGGGTTAAAATTATTATTATAATTATTATTTTTTACTGCCAGAGATAATTAGTATATTAAGTAAAGATCATGTTCCATGAAGATATTTTGTAAATTTCCTATACTGTAAATATAGCTTAATTTTTGATTAGTAAAATGCATCGCTAAGGAATTTAGATCAATTTGACAACTTTAAAGGTTATTCTCTCTCACTTTCTCTCTCTCTCTCTCTCTCTCTCTCTCTCTCTCTCTCTATATATATATATATATATATATATATATAAATACAAATACAGATACCAAAAAACA
>JAUCMS010000038.1:6128160-6141125 GCA_032357445.1 Enteromius radiatus
CACCAATATAAGTAGTGAATGTGCGTGTCTGTGGGTGGGGCTGTGTGGAAATGTGGGCTGGTGTGGCTACAGTGCCAGGGCCGAATTTTTGTCCCAGTCCGCCCCTGTTTCTAGGTATTAAGCATTGTCAGGGTGTCTGGGTGGTAGCTAGCATTTCTAATTAATAAGGTTACCAGGACATCACTAAGATGTTCTAGGTTGTTTCTAAGTCATTAGTGTTTAAAGTATAATAAATATCCATATGAGCAATAACAACCTGAATTATTTTAACTGTAAATTTGCTTATGATTGTAAAACTAAAAATTATTATTTGTTATGCAAACTATCCTTGATCGGATGTATCTGCTGAATGCGGATGTGTTTCCTATAATGGCTCACTGACTTCCTCATGCGCTTGTGTGTGTGGGTGAATGAGTGTGGGGGGGAGCTCTGCCCCACGCAGGAAAATAAAAATAACCTTTAGATACATGTGAGTAGATTTAGCCCACGTCCTCACGTTTCTCTCTTCCTCTCCCAGTTCTAGTGCAAGATGAGAAGAAGCGGAGAGGAGCAAAACAATTCAAAAGAGGAGAAAGATGATGGACTGAAGATGGAAAGAGGTTTTTTTTTTCCATTAATGGGAAGGGGATTTGGAAGGTGGTTGGTCTGTGCACCTAAATCTATCCTGCCCACTGTCCATCAAAATGGCAGTGGCTGGAACACTCTGGTTGGCCTGCATGTTATCTCCTGACTCACCTGTGTCTGCATTGTGCTCCTTGTATCAATCTCCAGCCTCAGGCTATCCGTGGCAGCGTCTATACAGAAGGAGAATCACAGTTCTCAGAATTTCGCTGTGAATACAGTGGTTTCATGTGGTAGTGTGAGGTTTCTGAGAGAGAGACAGGGTGAAGTCCCTTTTACATCTGTCTTTAACATGCATTTTGTATCTGGATAGTACATGGATATTCCTGAGCTCCATTGCATTGACATACTGCATTTCAAGATACAATCTTAAAATCTAAAACCATATTATGTGTCATGTTTTGTTGTCATTCTTCTACATTCTAAAAACATTGAAAGAACTCAAAATAATAATTTGCTGAACATAAAAAACAATTAAAACCTATATATATATATATATATAGGCTATATATATAACTCATATTTGTTCAATATGTTCAGAATTCATCCCTGACCACCTCTGAATACGGTTTCATTGATACGATCATGATACGTTGTGACCTGGCTTTTAATGCAGTTAAATCTGATTATGTTCCAATCACCGAAAACCAGGTGCGAAGGATGCCAGAGAGCAGCAGCATGTGAAAAACATGCATCTGTTCACAATGCACAGACAGCTTGAGCAGTGTCGTAATTCAATTCACAGTATCTCTCCTCCATGCAGTAAACAAACCATTTTTCTCATTTGGAGATTGTAGCAAGACAGACACTTCAGTGTCTCCATGAGAAAGGACATGAGGGCCATGGGTGGTTAGTGGTCAGGAGAATGTGTGATAGGTGGTAGATAATAACATTTAAATAACAAATCTACCTTGTTTTGTGATTGTGAACAGCTGGGTTATTCCGGCTGTCGCAGAATGAGCGCGCAAATACGAAGTAAACACTATTAGATGGCCAACAGTCACCTCTAATGTAATATAGGACCTTCCGCTCAATGAATAGCTTGGTACTTACTGAGGCAGAAATGCCCGTGTAAATTTGATCTCACTCGGTTTAATGGCTAATTGGCATATTTGCTGGAATTTGCCCTCTGGAATTTCCCAGATACTGCTGATGCAGCCCATTGTGGGGAGGTTGCACAAAAAAAGGAAAGTAAAAGCAGAAACTGACACGGCTGTGATGTGACAAGCGAAAGTGAAAGCCACGCTCTGAGAGTAAATGTCGCAATAATGAACTCATCTGAGGGATTCCCAGTGAATGCCACGGAGCAGAAAGCACCTTAGGCTTTTACCATGTGTCAGTTAGTTTGCAAACACAGGTGGGGTGCGTATCTGCCAATACTTCTCTCTGTACGTGTGGGGACAGCAGGTGTTTTCCAGGGTCAGTGTCAATGGGGAACTAACATTCACTGCTGGTGCACTGAAATGCTACATGTTCCTTTCAAAGGAGCTGAAGGGAATGTTTGATGGATTAAAGTCCCTCATTTAGGTGCTTTACTGTTGGTAATGATAAAAAGTCCTGGCTTAAAGGGAAAGTTCACCAAAACAATTTAGATTAGGGAACATTTACCTCAATAATATCCTAGTTTGCTGTCAAGTTTAGGATCAAGGGATTTAGAATATCAGAATAAGGCATTCATATGTGCTTTATAAATACTAATAAACAGCCTACTAGCAACTAGTTAATAGTGAAAGGTCTTAAAATCTAAATTGTTAACAAAAAACATGAATTTAAATAAATGATCTATCTGTCCTAACTATTCTATCCTGTCCGATTCTGAATATTAAAATTTAGCCTGTTGTCTTTGATTATGAAACACGTTTTATGTGATACACTGCTAAAAGATGTTTTAAGGACCTGGAGGATGAGGAGCTGCACGTAGATTAGTGTGTGGTGCAGCTCTCCAAACTTTGTTTCCAGACCAGATAGTTTATTATTGTGACATCCTAGTCAGACCTTATACGAAACATCTAAGAAAACGTCCCAGAGCTGAGTGACCCTTTGACCTTTTACCCTCCAGCACACTAAGGCTCAAAGCTAAAGTCAAGATTATTTTCTTGCCTTCATCTTTGCTTGAGTTGAACATCTGTCTCTTAAAAAGCCATGCCATATGCTGCCATTGTCTCCGGAGATTCTTATCTCGTCTTACTGATCGATGATGATGGCCAAATTAAAGCAGCAGTCTTGTTTTGGATAATAGCAGAGTACGTTTAATGAGCTAAAAGTCACCTCTGGTGTGGAAACTTGCGAAAACCAGAAAATTCAGAGAAAAAAAAAACTAAAATGGCACCATTCTTTTGCAACACAGAACTTTTCACAGCTGGCAAAACTGTTTAGTCAAATCTTCTGGTTAATAGGAAGAAGAAAAAGGGATGTCTGTGAAAACTTGTCGATGTGTGAAACTATTGAGTGAGTAATTTGTGATACATCGATTTATTAAGAAATACAATGTTACATCTCTCTTCTGGCTCTCTCTCTCTCTGCTTTCCCTCCCCTCATCCCAGCTTGTGATGCTCATCAGTTGCCTTCTGAATGGAGAACAATAGGGCCTTTTGAGGATATAAATCTCACTCTGTGTTAAGGCATGAAATCTGGGCAACCAAACAAAAAGGGCCATTGAGTGTTGTGAAGAAAAAAACAAGAAAGAGATAAGATGCCCCACGTAGAGGATAGCAGAAACCAGTCAACTGCCCCTAGGCCGTATCTTAGAGAGAGAGAGAGAGAGAGATGCTATTAAGCATCAGAAATAGACAGAGTTTGGAGTGGGTCACGCACCTCCCCTTGATGTCCTCCCCCGTGCTCTCACTTCCATCGGGGGCGAAGTTTGCTCAGAGGACACCGGAGCAACAACATGTGCTGACTTCTCTTCCAGACAGCTGAGTTTAAAGTTTAAAAGTGCACTCTGTCTCAAAGCTCTCGCCTCTCACACCCGGAGGAGACCCTGAGTGTGGTGTCCTCTGCTGAGTCATGGAGTCTTGCCCTTGGTCTTATACAAAATAACATAACCTATATAATTATCATGGCTCGAATCGATCACACGCTGGAGCTCACATGCTCCTGAGAGTGTGCTGTTGTTTAGCATGTGTTTCATGCACAACACACAGACATGTTTTCGGTTATCTGCCCATCTATGGTTGTGGATGGAATGATTCTCTTCACAAACTTTCCAAGATCTACATTAACACAGAAAACCACAGCATTTTATCTTAAAGAGAGTGTATTTATATAGCATGTGTCATAATTTTAAAATAATAATAATAATTTTAGTCATTATGCAGGCATTATATATATATATATATTTACCGTTCTTTCTTGTCTTCTGATTCCTAATAGTGAGAGGAAGTTTCGATGTTTCAGTAGCACCTCAGAATGAAACATTAGAAGTGAAAACTGTTAAAGTTTGATACACTTTTATGAGTCATTTTATCTTTCAACTCTGACAACTCAAGAATATCACATTTCCTTGTAACATTATTCTGGAATGAATGAATGTATAAAATGTACACTACATAGATGAAAGACATCTCTCTCTCTCTCTCTCTCTCTCTCTCTATATATATATATATATATATATATCAGAATTGACTGTAAAGACATCTGCAATAAAAGATTACTATTCAAATAAACACAGTTAAAATGTTTTAATTATCAAAGAAAGCTATTGTATAAAAACAGTCACCTGGAGTAATGATGCTGAAAAATCAATTTTTTTTATTTTAAACATAATTCACAATTTTACTTTTTACTGCACTTTTGATCAAATAAATGCAGTCTTGGTGAGTATAAAAGACTTCCTTCAAAAACATTGAAAAACCACATTTTTGAATGTGCATTAATTGCTGTTCAATGTTATATATTGCATCGAAATTTAAAAAAGAAGTAACACCACATAACAAACATGTCTTGATTGTGTTTAGTGCTTACATGACACATGTAACAAAAGACTGATAAACATTGAGATATCGCCACTGAGATGGGCAGCACATCAGCTCAGAAGCCTGTTAAAGGCACCAAGGGGGATCTAGGAAACTCAGAGGAATGTGAACTCTGCTCACTTGACCTAAAGGTCACAGTGGTAACCACTGAGCCTACCAAAAAAAATCCGCTTTGGTTGGGAACAACTCTATGAGACTTGAATGTGTCATTTATTCTTTCCTTGGCAAATTTCCCCCAGCGTTCCCTGCACTGGACTCTGTAAAGTCAGCATCTAGTTTCAGTTGAGTCCATGATGCTTTAGGGCAACCAACCCCCACACTCACACCATCACCATCCTCCTCTCTTGCTCCCTGCTGTGGTCAAAACAGTCACAGAGCACAACAGTGACTGAAAAACAGTTCTCACCTGCCCTGCCCGGTCTGATGGGGCTATCATTGACATATCAACACACCCATTGACATTCATATGTGAGATGTTGCTCCTGCAGGAGCTATTTGTTGTCTGGCCATGCATCTCCACAGAGATTGAAATACCAGGCCAAAGAAGACTCTCTGCTGTATGGAAGGTGTGAACTGCAGGCCTCACTGTGGAAGACGCCGGGCCATTTACTCTTCCCTCCAACTTTCGAATGATCTGGTGACAATAAAGGCCTTTCAGCCATTAGGAAAGGGGAAAGCAAGAGTCTGACGCATGGATGATGAGGTGATGTGTCCTGACCCGTCATCAAGAAAATGAACCACATCACAAAAGCTCCGGGCACAAGAAAACTCCCCCCTCCCTCTCTTCACTCCATCACACCCAACCCCCCAACTCTCTCCCCAGAGAAGAAGAGGAGACTGTTTCAATATATGAGCTTATTCATTACATTCTCTCATCTGACACACACAAAAAAACGTATTCTGCCCCGATCCCCCTCCCTGAGGTTCTGGACATTCTGAGAAAGTGGCGAGATGCAGATGCAGTGAAACATTCTTCATGAGCATTTACTTGCCTCGCATTCCTTCACAAACAGTTTAGACTTTGTCATTTACAAGGCCGAAGAGAAAAAAACAACAACAAGGGGTACGTGACAAGAGGAGAAAGAGAATGAAAAATGGGAGATAGATTAATATGTTGTATAATATATCTCGGGGATTCCTTGGTGGCACCTTGAAAAGATTTGATTATCAATGTAAACAGTGAGTACCAATAAAACAGTGTTAGATCTTAGCCTCAAAATGGGTCACCGGTCGATTCTCATGCTAAATGAAGACAATAAAATGAACGAACCATAAAATCGCACAGACAGGATCATAAACTATATCATCTTATCAACTTTTAAAAGGGAGACTTCTCGTAGTGTTTCTTAACTCTAAAGGTCATGAGTCCATTCAAATTTTATGGCAGTTTACTGCAAATTCATGTTACTTATTAATGTGACTAACCCGAAAATATTATTTGGTTAAATCACACTTTTGCTGTTGTTTATTCATATTTATGCTTATGTCGTGTTATGCAATGCAACATTGTAAAACATAATGGGCTACATTTCAACATTTCAAGCAAAAATTGTTTTTACATGCATTGATTTCTAATACAACACTGGAGTGAGCTCATGTATTACTAAACCAGGTATAAATATTGTGTTGAAATTATCATTATACACAATCTAGAAGAAAAAATGTAAGATAAAAAATCCTCAAATTGTAATTTAGTTCTACAGTATTAACTATTGCATGAACAGTTTAATGACGTATACAGGCTGTTTATCGGAGAAGTAGGTGAAAGTATGTGCTAATATTAATCATTAAACGGTGGTGTTGTCTTTTTTAATCGAGTATAATGAACTACAGGCACATTCACCAGTACTAAATGCTTTAGTTTTGGAGCCTTGTCCAATGGTTTCAATTAAACTGAAACCCCATTGCTCTCAGTAACCAGAGAATTCAACAAGTCACCCTGTCGCTTCCATCTTCTTTCCAGTTTGATGCCATTTTTTATTTCTATAGACCTAATGCGAAATCAAAAGAGGTGGGACATGGACCGCTCAATAATGGGCGGGGCCTTATTTCGGATTGGTTCACGTTAGCGAGGCACGCCCATGGGCGGGGCATTTGGTTATCTTGAAGCGCTGTTCACTAGAACTGGTAGTAGTAGGTCGTCCTCGACGCTCACGGCTGGAAGACAAGAGTGGATCATCTCAAGTTTTCCTTATAAGAGAAAAAAAAAATCACCAACTTTCCTGCGCTTTTGGATGCACGTTACGCCCGTTGGTCTGGATTATTTTTTCCCACCTACTTGAATTTCAGTTCTTTTTAATTTACTTTAAAACCACATCAAGAATAATGGGATCCCAGGCATCAAAGGGAGGAGTGGCTGTGGAGGGGAAAGCCGCCGATGCTGACCCGGCTGCCGTCAAGACTAACGGACAGGTAATTCATCTCCATCTGCGACACACCCACATCTGACCAACAAGTGCTTCAGCGAGAGTTGCAAAACCACCGACAGCGATTTAACCATCGCCCTGAATGTGATGAAAAACATAGAAGACGGTAATCTGTAGTGAAAAAGAAAGAAATGCTAGTTTACTGTTCATTCATCGTCTTATTTATCATTTCACGTCTCGTGGCACGGGGGAAAAACGAACGATTACATTCGAGAAGCATGACGCAAATCACACTAGGCTGATCAGACGCGATTTTCTGTCTCGCGCTAAAATACGAATATATTTTTCTATGTGTTCACGGTTTATTTCTGTCTTTAAAGTCCGTTTCTAGCGCTTGGAGACGGTCGGTGTTGTTGCCATGCGATCACCATTGAATGCCCGTGTAGGAGGATGCTGTACGTATTCACTATGCATGGGTTATCAGCAGGGGGTTGCAATCCATTTGGAAAATTAGGTTGTAATCAGAATGTTAGAACATAATATATTGTTATTTAATAATTTTCCCTTTGCATTCTGTTTTTTTAGATGTTATTCCATATATTCAACTATATACATTTTTCATGATTTTGTTTAGTTTACCATTTATTTACTATGTTTTCCCCCTTCTTTACAGTATAAATATTTCATGATAATAAATCGGATTCTGCTTTCTTTTGTGCGAAGCGCGTGGAGTCTTAAATTGCAGACACTCGGGCTTTAAAGTCTAGACACTGAGGCGAGAGTCCCCATTTGGTCAAGATTTGGTTTTTTTTTGCGACTAAACCCCATTCTTATCAATGAGTGTACTTATATTTCGTGTTACTTTATTAAATCGACGTGTGTAGTTATTTAATCACCGATGGATAAATAGTGAATGGAGCTCAATGAAATTCGCTCGATCTCAGTCTTTTGTTCCAGAGCTGCCGTCTCGGTCGGCATTGTGTGAGTTGTGCGCGGCTCTATCGCCCTCGCTCGGCGGTGCGCGCTACTGCAAGGCGTCACCTCGAAGACATGCATTATTTACGTGACGAGTCACTGATGTGTCCGTCGACGATTCAAGGAATGCCCTGCTGCATATATAGCACACCCGTAGTAAACATTCATCCATGTTGATTTTGTGTTGCATTATTAAACTGACGATTTCATTTTCCTTTCTCAGGAGAACGGCCACGTTAAGACCAATGGCGATGTCTCTGCCAAAGCCGAGGGAGAAGCCGCCACCACCAATGGTTCTGCAGAGGCAGCAAAGGAATCTGAGGCTGGAGCCGGTGATGCCATCGAACCGGCGCCTGCCGCTGAGGGAGAGGCTGCTAAACCTGAGGGCGAGGCCACCAAGGAGACCCCCAAAAAGAAGAAGAAGAAGTTCTCCCTGAAGAACTCCTTCAAATTCAAGGGCATCTCACTGAAGAAAAACAAGAAGAGCGCCGAGGTGAAGGAAGAAGCTGCCGCTGAGGCCGCTCCGGCTGCCGAAGAGAAGCCCGAGGAGAACGGGGCGGCTGCTGAGGAGAAGAAGGAGGAGGAGGCCAAGGCCGAGGAGACACCCGCCCCTGTCGAGACCCCCAAGGCTGAGGAGCCCGCTGCAAAGGCTGAGGAGCCTGCTGCCCCCAAGGAAGAGGCTGCTGCACCTGCTGCAGAGCCCACAAAACCAACAGAGGAGACCAGCTCAACAACTGCACCATCCGAACAGAAGGAGTGATTGTACTTCACAAAGGACTTTGTGAACTGTTTTTCCAAGAAAAAATATATATTTATATATATGTGTATATGTATACATATGTATATATACATGGATATATGTATATGTATATATACACATGTATGTGAAAAAAAAGACTCCTCGTGCCACTTTCTTCAAGATTAATAACAAATGACAGACTAGATTCACTAGTTCACTTCCCTGATAATGGCTCAAAGATCTGGAATTCCGAGCAAAGGCCGAAACCTCTTGGAAGCGGGATGTCAACACAAGAGTGAGTTGAGGATGGGATCAAGGAGGAGCATCTTTCAAGCCCACCACAGAATAGATGTGACTATACAGATGAATTGCGCAAGATCAACATCACCACATATAATGACTGTTAAAAAAAAAGGAAATCGAAAAAGACTTGCCAACTTTCTACATTCCTATATTTTAACCCAAATTTAAGTATTTTGTGGTGTATAGAGAACCATTTTAAATATCCAGAAGGCTTTGTCTCGTTTGTTTGAAATCGCATTTTAATTTTCATCTTGGCTTTAAAAAAACAAAACAAAATAAAAACACATTTGAGCTTGCTATGTTCACATTTGAAGTTTTAAAAGAAGCAGAGTTGTTATGTGTTAAATGTGAGCCTTGATCTGCTTTTTGGTCTCTGTAAATACATTTGACCAATTTTGTTCTTTATTTTGCTAATGTTTAAAGATGTTACTGGTTTTATTGTAAAGTTGATAATGGTAAATAAATGTTGGTTACCTACAGATGCTCGCTTTGTGCTTGTCCTTCTTCGCAGTGGCTGTTTTCCAAGGTAAAGCCTCACTTAACAAGTCATTCCTAAGCCACTTTACCTATTTGACATGTAATATTAATTCACTTGGGAAAATCATATTCTTATTCATACTTTACAACATACAGAAACATTGGAGCAAGCCACACTGAAACCTATTCATTAGCATGGCAGCGTTTACAGTAATGTATGAAAAGTATACCACTTCAACTAAAAAAATACCTTAATATCAGACTGAATCGCCAAAGAAAATGACCAAAGCTGGCAGTGTAGGAGACTGGTAAAAAATATCTGATTAAATAATCAATAGTCTCTTGTATTTCATTACATGATCATGCTTCAAATTTCATTCACTGTTCCATCGAAGCTCAGACGATTTTGCCTGGGTAACATTTTTTTTTAAATTATTAATTATGTCCAAATTAGTTTCAATTAATTAGCATTTTTTCGTCCAAAACAACTGACCTGTGAAGAATTTTAAGCAAGGTATAGTGTCTTAGGAATCTGATGATAGAGATTCAGGGATTGGTTTACGAAAATAAAGGCAATCATTTTAAAAGTTAATGGCGTACTGAGCAGATTATTCCCTATCCGTTTTTGAATCAATAACAATTACATTTTAAGTTAGAGGAAAAAAAACGTAATATTCGTCTTTTATTCCGTCTGTGTCTGGATATTAATGGCAACAGATTTATCGCTGGGGATTGGGGGATCAAATATAAACAAATGGCGCCATCATGTGTTGAGTTGAATTAATACAGTCACTCTTGCACTAGCAACACTTTCCAGTTCCACGTGAGCACACAGGTGACCTATGGACAAAGTGCAAATGTTTAGAAATATTTATTGCACTTAGTCAACACTTGTTGTTGTTGTTGTTTGCCTCTCTCTTCTGACACACTCCTGTCACATGTGTGTTGAGAGGCATCATTACTAATAAATGTACAGCACTTAAATACCCTTAAAAAACATTACCCTCTGTCTGTATTTTTTTGGGACTTTCTTGTTTGTTCTTTCTTCTCCGTTTCAGCAAGTTAATGATTTTATTGGCTTATGCATCATCTGGCTGAATTCATTCTAAAATAATTGAATAAAATAAATTGGCTGGTGTGGCGGCATGTATAGAGTGTATCATAGAGTGTACTGATTTGATGCTGAAATTACTCAAAACCATTTAGGGCTGCTTTTAATGTCATTAATGTGCTGTGTTATTGGTTTTATTATATTGCTTTTGTTATTTTAATGCATTTACAGGTTTTGTGATGTTTATCTCCTTGTGTCTGAGTATACTTTAAAAAGAGTAAAATTGCATTATCATTATTTAAAATTCAGATGCTTTCAGATAGATTATATCACAACAATAACTTTGATAGATAACCTAAGATGTATATCATATTTATTGTTTTAGGCTAACTTGATTTATTCTTTCTAAAGCAGTTTATTTTCTTAAATGCAAAATCAACATGTGTACTACAAAAGATTTGACAAAAAAAAATAAATAAATAAATAAACAAACATTTGATATCCTTGATATGAACCCCTAACAAGAATTTTAATTCTTATTTGTATTAGTCAATGAGTCATTTAACCATGTATTACTATGTGTTTGGAATACACAAAATCAGTGTTATCCATGGATGCCAGAACAACCGCTGTATTATAGTTATTTTTCTCTTTTAGTTTGTGAATTTGTAATGTATTCTGCTTCAAAAATGTATATACTGTGTTCTGAATAATTAAGCAAATTCTGGTCATATGCTGTTGGATTTTTTTTTTTTATCAAGAACATTTTACCATCCCAAACCACATCAATCTTAGAATCTGGCAGTAAGTTTTAGGAGCTCATATCAGTTAATCTCTGCAAGACAGACGATTCAGGATAGGAGACCAACTATAAATGCGCTCCCCAAATGTACTGCTAGATTCTGGAAGATAAATAATTCAAACAGTGGTTCAAGAGGATGTGATGTTGTTCCTTCGAGAGTCACTCACAACTTATCTGTCCATAAAGTCTATGACACATCAGCATTAATGGATTTCAGCATGTTATTATGTCAGTTTTTAGGATTTTGTACTTCAGCAAAGACTGAGACCCTGACACATTGGACTTGTGGAGACTCCAGGAAGGTTGCAGTTCTGGAAATTGATGGCACTGGAGACTAAATGGTTCCTGATTCTAGAATTCTGATTCTAAATTCTTTTGCAGTTAACACATGACCCAGTGAGCATTTTTTCACTGCCAATGGTCATTCCTTAACTTTGTTAATTCTCTTATTGCATTAGTATTGCATCCTTCTCATGGGCATTAATTCTTTACTTTTAGTCCAAGTTCTCTTTCTTGGCTCAATTTATCTGGAAAAAGAAAACTTGGCTTATAAAGACTTTTTTTTACTTTCAGCTTTCCTGGACAATTATATATCACTTATATATAAATAAATACAAAGTAGTAGTTATTAAGATTTATGTGGTTTGAGATTTGTAAAATGTTCTAAAATGTTCTTCCATAATTTCTGTCTTAATAATTCGGAACACAGTGTACATATATATAATTTTTTCACACTTTGTGAATACTGTTGCGGTATGGTAAACTGCTGTAAAGGTTTTTCCCCCCTCATAAATCTACACTCCACTCACCATAATGGCAAAGCAAAAAATAAATGCATCTATCACAAGTTTATTAAAAAGGACGCACTGAAAAATGTTTACTTTGTACAAGTCTTCATATACTTAGTTAAAACACTAATAACATGCAGCAATTACAGCCTCAGGTTTTTTGTTTGTTTGGGCTGCCGTGGCCTAATGGTTAGGGAGTTGGGTTTGTAATTGAAAGGTTGTGGGTTTGAGTCCCAGGTCTGGCAGGGATTGAAGCTGGAGGGAGTGAATAACCAGTGCTGTTGACTGAGGTGAGACCCTTGAGCAAGGAACTGCTCCAGATATGGATTAGAACTATACTCTCATTCTGGTGTAATAATCAAGAAACTTTGATTTTGCCATGATGTAACTTAGAAGAAGAAGAAGAAGAAAATTATTGAAACTCTTTGGGAATTTTTTTGAACAAGGTCTACTCAGATTCAATGATCTATGCTGAACTGCAGATAAAAGTGTTATCGCCAGACCCCGAGATTGGCTGAATGGATTTGAAAACTGTAAAACCAATTTTTTAATGCTTGGAAGATTGGAAAATCAGCCTATTTTAAAAAATAGTGGAGTGTCCCTTTAAAAAGGGGGAGGCCAAATACTCATGTGAACCCTCAACATTTTATAATTTTAAAAGTGTTTTGTGTGTGTGTGGGTGGGTGGGTGTTTTAATATAATATAAGCTTTTAATGAAATCCTGAGGCCTTGCAATTGCTTCACAAACCACTGGTGCAATGTAATGTTTACAGTGGTGGAGGTAACGAATTACAACTACTCACGTTACTGTAATTAAGTAGTTTTTTCGCGTACTTGTACTTTTTTGAGTATATTTTTAAAGCTGTACT
>JAUCMS010000038.1:6145182-6157528 GCA_032357445.1 Enteromius radiatus
TTTTTTTTTTTTTTTTTTTTTTTTTTTCAGAAGTGGCTGGTAATGTATGTTTTGAGAGATTTGTGATAACTCAAATAAAATACAAAGACATGGCCATTTTAACCGAAGGCCTTATAAATCTGTCTAGGTATCATCAAAGAGTGCTTTACATCGACATTGACATTCATCACGGGGATGGAGTTGAGGAAGCTTTCTACACAACAGACCGTGTCATGACTGTGTCCTTCCACAAGTATGGAGAGTATTTCCCGGGTACTGGAGACCTCAGAGTAAGTAGCTACAAGTTGAATTAGTTTCTGGTTAAAAAAAAAGCACTAAGCTAAATATTACTATCCCACCTTTTTTTTTTTTCTTTTTTTAATCAGGATATTGGTGCAGGGAAGGGAAAATACTACGCAGTCAATTACCCGCTCAGGGATGGTATTGATGATGAGTCCTATGAAGCTATATTCAAACCTGTGAGTCTATAAACCTTCTCAGATGTGTAAAAAAAAAAAGTCATAACATGCTTGTCTTAATTAGCAGAGAAATTTGAGTCTTGAAAATCTGTTTCTGAATGTCCTGTAGATCATGGCCAAAGTGATGGAGATGTACCAGCCCAGTGCTGTGGTGCTCCAGTGTGGGGCTGACTCTCTGTCTGGAGATAGATTGGGCTGCTTTAACCTCACCATCAAAGGTATGAAACGTAACCAATCCCCACACATGCATCTCTAAAGTGACTGGTATTTGTGTCTAACCCAACCCTTGTGGGTTCCTCAGGTCATGCCAAGTGTGTGGAATACATGAAGAGCTTTAACCTGCCCCTGCTCATGTTGGGAGGTGGAGGCTACACCATAAGGAACGTGGCCCGCTGCTGGACCTATGAGACTGCTGTAGCGCTGGACAGCACTATTCCCAATGGTGAGCTGCTCCAATCATGTTAAAGTGTCACATGTTTAGTCCTCCGTTGTGAACACCATTTAACTTGTTTTTTTTTTTGTTCCAACAGAGCTCCCATACAATGACTACTTTGAGTATTTTGGACCTGATTTCAAGCTTCACATCAGCCCCTCCAACATGACCAATCAGAATACAAATGATTATCTGGAAAAGATTAAGTAAGTAGGATGAAGTGGCACACATGCTCCATTGATGATTGAAGTTAGTTTAAATGAGAGCATGATGGCAGGTCTGTTGTTGGTTGGGGCTAGGTTTGTTAATATTGGGTTTTATGGGATTTTTGTTAATATTCTGCAAAACCTAATTTATTTTACTCTGAAATGCTTATTTTAACATGTTAAGTTTTCATTTGCTTTTTATCTAATATAGGTTGTACATTGAACAAGTGTTTTGTATCCGTTTCCCCTTATTTCAATATAGACAGCGTCTGTTTGAGAATCTGCGGATGTTGCCTCACGCTCCAGGGGTTCAGATGCAGGCGATCCCAGAGGATGCTGTTCAGGAAGACAGCGGAGATGAGGAGGATGACCCTGACAAACGCATCTCCAGTGAGTGCCACCTTTACTCACTCGTTGTTTGCGTGCTCCTGAACATGGAAACCTCTTGACGTTTTATTGTGGACCTTTTAATGCACGCTGATGCAGACAAATGTACGTTTAGTTTGAGGTCTGGGTCTGCAGAGCATTAATGCTTGGTTTTTCCTCATCTTTAGTTCGTGCCCATGACAAGCGGATAGCCTGCGACGAGGAGTTCTCAGACTCTGAGGACGAAGGACAGGGCGGTCGGAGAAATGCAGCCAATTACAAGAAGCCTAAACGAGTGAAGACTGAAGAAGAGAAGGATGGAGAAGAGAAGAAAGGTGAGCCAACAGGTACAGCCGGTTTCTTTCATTTCAGCTTCATTTATATTAGTAAGAACAGCACAAGTTATACTTGTGAGGTTTCATTGAAGTAAGTTTGGGTTGTTCATTGGCACACTTACTTTGTTTGATACCAGATGTCAAAGAAGAGGAGAAAGCTTCAGAAGAAAAAATGGACACAAAGGGGTAAGTTATCGCTCATGTTGTGAATTGTGAAATATGTACTCAGGTTTTCTTTGGTTGTTAAAAACCCCTCTAAATGGCAAGGGGTGCTTTTATTAATTTTTAAAGATCCACTCAATGGGTGCTTTTTTTTTTTTTTTTCATGAAAATACCATGAAAATACTATCTAATATTGCAGAATATAAAAAAAAAAATCATGTATTGTATATTAGCATGTTTATTTTTTGCATATGCATCCTTCTGTGATGTTTTTAAAACTCCTGTTTATTTATTTTTTTTTCACAGGCCAAAAGAAGAATTAAAAACAGTCTGAGAAAGGACATGTGGTCCTCGTGGATGCATGAACTTGTCATACACCCTCATCCTCTCAATTGTCAAACCCACATACACATCCTAGGTGTTAGCTCTAGTCCTGAGCTATGGACTGTAAATTATTTTGTAAGACTCGTTTTACTATTTGTAATCTAATGAAGCGGTATAAAAGTTTTTACATTTACAAGTGTGAAATGACAGATGTTTCTCTCTCTCTCTTTTTCTTGTGCTTTTGAAACCATGTTTGTTTGCCCCCCACCAGTTTTCCTTCTGTTTACCGACGATAGCACCTCGAAAAGGACCAGGATAGCTTTCTTCCCTTTTTTTTTTTTTTTCAATCATGGATTGACACACTTATTGGCCACTCTTATTTAGTTTTCTCTGCGGATGCTGTTTGTTTATGGTGTCCTTTACCTCGTTTTTAAGCGTTAAATGTTTGTTTTTATTAAGATGTCTGTCTTGATGGCTCTGTATTGAACTTTTCCCCCGTCTGGTGGGGCATGGCAAAGGCTTGCTGTATTGCTGTTAGATTCCAGATTTTTTTTGTGGTTACGCTAGCACGTCAGTCACAAGGCTGACCGATATAGCCGTTTGGAGTTCCAGAGTTCAGTGGTTGTGAAATGTCCTTATTATAACAATGACTTTTGGTAAATAAAATAAATTCTGATATTTTTGTGGTTTTTCATTAATCTTACACAAACAATCAAAAAAATGATTTTCACAGCTTGTCTAGTGTAAGCTTTGTAGCAAGTATCATTGCTCCAATAAGAATATGTCTGCAAGTGACACCAATCAAACACCGGTCAAGCTTTACACCTAAGGCTCAGTTTACTCGGCAGGTTGACCGTTTAGTGCGGCAGGTATAAAAGCGTTTCATATTTCTACTATAAATTACATTTTAACATGCTTGTAATCACACTACAGTTTTTTTACTGATTGTTATTCACACAGTAGTAATGCGTTTTTTTTTTTGTTTTTTTGTAGCTTATCAATTCCTCTTTCTTTTAAATATTCCTTTCTGAAATAGCCTACTAATTAATATTCAAAAAGTCTTCCAGTTAATGGATATTTCAAACAAGACCAGTCATTAGTCGGGCATCTAAATTATCACGATCGTTTTTATTTTATCACGTGGTAGGTTATTGCACTTTTAACACACTATCTTTGTATTTAAAAAAATATACAGTATATGTAGTTACCACTTGTAGCTCTTGTCTCTTGAACCCATTAAATTCACAAAAATGCATTGTTTCGTATATGCAGGCATTCCCAAACATTTTTTCATATTTTATTTCATATTTTAACAAGTACTTGTTCATGAATCTTTGTTGGTCAGTTTTATGTGTGTGTGTGTGTGTGTCACTAGGTCCCATTTTCAGGAGAAAACATTTTAAATATAACCCAGGTGAATAACAAGTCCACTTCCATAATGTCATTAAATTGCTCTATTTCCGTGCACTAATTTTGTATTTAATGTATATTTCAAACATGATAAAAATGATCCTTTAGTGTATTCAATTGTTTGTTTCATAAATTATTTTTTTATAACTAAAATGCACTTTTAACATACTATCTTTGTATTTAAAAAAATATATATGTAGTTACCACTTTAACACTTTAACGCATCTTTCATACACTAGTACACTTCAGTGTATGACTTTTCTCCCTATTTTTTAACAGAAAATCAATCATTTAATGAAAATGAATTAAATGTACGAGGGAAATTTCAGATAGAATATTTAATAAGCATAAACCATCTATCATGCCATCAGCCCATTTTGCAGTGGTTTCTTGGGCTTGAAATATCGCATACTGCACTAATGGAAGCCAAATTTTAAACAATTTATAGTACCACTCTTTTTTTGTAGACCCTTTAACTTGGCCAATTTTGTTATCAGCCTAATTCATGTCATGTTTTTTTGCGCCATCAAGCATGTGTTAAATTGGACATTATTCCTTGAAGCACTACAGTAAGAAAAAGCCAATTTTGAGCAAGTGGATCTCTGGTAATTCCTGCACATCCATGCTGTTATTTTTAGTGATGCACAAAAGAAATGGGTTATATAAAACTAGAGATTTTAATGCATAAGCATGCCAAAAAATCCTGTGTGCATGTAAAGTTTCTCGAGGGCACAAAGGTTTCTTGTGTGCATTTAAAAGTCTGTAATAATTTATAAAAAAAAAAAAACTAGATAAATAAAAAATATTTACAGATGACTGTACTGCACTAAATATATATATATATAATATATAATGCTCTATTAACCATTTATGCTAAATATAGTACAAAAATGCAATGAGAAGTTTGAAAATTTGAGTCTGGAAAAATTTTAAAACGAAAAATTAGTAGGAACCCTGTATTAATTGCACATGCACCTGTGAAACAGTTCTTAAAATACTTTCACAAGGTGGTAAGCTGTTACAACAACTTAATATTTTAAAGATATCCTTATACTGACTCTACAAAAACAGCAGAAGAAAGGTGCCCAGGCTACCTGATTCCTTACATGACCATAGTCCTGCTGCAGACATGAGGATAGCAAATGTGGCCAGAGCAATAAACGGCAATTAAAAATATCTGTAATGTAAGATACCTAAGATAGTACTACAGGCAGACAGGACGGCCAGCTGAATGTCATTGCAGTTGTAAACTATGTAATTATATATCTATATTGAAACGTAGCATTAGAACCAAACATATTCATTTCAGTATTTCTACAGTGACGGAACCAACATGTAAAAACATGCAGTAACCAAACAGGTCCCTTTATATCTCAAACCCAGTTTATTTAGAATGTTTAATGTATTAAATACACATTGCATGAAACATTTTAAATGCATTGTTTGTAGGCAGGTGGCCGTATAAAACACAATCTCCATGTTCAGCCTTGTGAATTCGATCAGGTGTTACTGCTGTGATCAAATGGTGATCTGTCCTAGATGTTGGGAGCGCTGACGGTCACTGGTCACTACACCTCAAGCTCAAAATCAAAATACTGGGGATCGAAGTAATGAATTCTGACATAACCATCCTCTCCTCCACTGCTGTAACTGTGGGTGCAAGAGGGAGATTGATAATAAAATCATGAAGGATACATTTTGTAAATTTAAGTAAATAAAAAACTAATGCAGATACTAACCTTTTCCCATCTGGGTGGAAGGCCACACAGTTAATAGGGCCGAAGTGTCCCTTTACACGACCAAACTCCTCTTCATAAGCTGCATGGAAAAACCTACAAGAGAGTTTTTTTTTTTATTTTAAAGTGCCCCTGTTATGGATTTTTTAAAATTACCTTTAACGCAGTGTGTGAAAAATGAATCAACGAACAAATAGTTTTTGAGTCGTTGAACAAGGTAAAAAAAATAAATAAATAAAGCATATTACATGAAAATGAAAGTGCTATTTGATTTGATGGGGACTCGCAAAACCAAAATAAGAACCTTTCATAACTCATAATAGGGTTATATAATCAATGCAGTTTTGTTATTTTAAGAGCACATATAACAGAATCACAGCTGTAACAGCACTAACCTGGCCTCAAATTTGCCGATTCTAGTAGATGTGGTTGTGACTTCCATGGCTTCCTGACCACCTCCCATCACCACCTGAGCAACACAGAACATCTCTGCTATTGCCAAAGTAGAAAAGGACGTGGAATGGGAGAAACTGCAGTAGATTTCAGGGACTTACATGGTCCATGATGGGTGAGATGGCAGCAGAGTTAACAGGTCGCTCTGTCTTGAAGGTTCTGATGTGGTCGAGGTTTGTGGAGTCAAACATCTGCACAATGAAGGAAGCAGTATGTGAGTTCACCCAGCATCATTCCTGACAGTTTACCATTGAGTTTTCAACACAAACCTTGGCAGTACAGTCTTTGGAGGCACTGATGACCATCGTAAGATCCACAGACGTCTGGATGTCATTGATCTGTTTGGTGTGTTCCTTCGCCTTCTTCAGGATCTCCCCTGACTGAAGAATTACAAATTAGACACACAACATCTCTTAAATCGGTAAGATTTCCAATGTTTTTGAAGTATCTTTTGCCCACTAAGGCTGCATTTATGTGGTCAAAAATACCATCATATATTACTACAATTTTTTGTATAAAGGCACAAACCTTAGCACTGAACTGGTTAATTTCTCCATTTTCATGGCCGGCAATCACAAACTCTCCCAGCGGACCCCACACAGCACTGGTGATCTTTGACTCGTTGCAGGGAACAGACATGTATGGTTGGTTGTCCTCTGTAGGAGAGTAACAAAATATTCTATATGTTTAACAGGAAGCATCACCAGTATTGCTTTAAATCAGCAACGGTCAAATACTAACCGATTTGTTGGGGGTCTCGCAGGTCGAAATAGTTGAGGAAGCACTGGTAGCCCATCTGCTTGTCTGTGGAAAACATTATGATGTTCCCACTGAAGTCAAAGCCACACGTCCTCACCGCCGAGCTCGTCTCCAGCAGAGCCAGCTGCTTTCCTGAGGAAGTCAACACATAAACCTCATTCAACCTCTGTTGTTAGGGTTAAAATATTTACATTTATATTCATTTTTTGGTTAAGTGGTTTGTGAAAGAAAGCTTAACTCACAACACTGTGCACATACAGTAAAGACATGATGCTAAACTTCATACCAAAAATTCTATTTATGATTTATGTCCTTTGCAGGGCTTGAATTTTAATGTGCATGTGTTTTTTGTTTGTTTGTTTCGTTTTACTGTCTGGAGATTGAATAAAATATTAATATAATTAAAATATTGTATCATTTATATTAATATACGAAAAAAATATATAAATTGGGAAAACGCAGAACTATGTTAGTATTTTAAAATCAATATACAGGTGGTATGCCTGGAGAATGTAAAAAATATTAAAAGGCTGAAATTTAAGGCTGAAAATTAAGACGAGTCTACAGTTTATAATTATTACAAACCACAGCAACACGCCACTGTGATTTAAATTTAAAATATTACTATTTAAACCAGAAAAAAACAGTATAAATATGCAGGTAGTCTTAATGTCTGCAGAAAAATTAAAAGTCATGAATTACTGAGAAAATGAAAAACAAAATTGTTATAATTATTTATTTATTACTGTAATAAAAACAAGTAGATGCTGTGACCATCTAAATATGGCAACAAATTAAAAGGCTTAAATTGAGAAAATTAATAATATAGTGAAATAATTTTTTTTTTTGCAATTAAGAAGAATGGTATGCTAATTAGGTTTTATTTTAAAATATTAATTCTTAAAATAACTTTAATACTTAAATTACATTTAGATATTTACAAATAAAACTATTTAACATTTGGCAAACAAAAAAAGAATACTATGGAAGAGCAAGGCTAAAGTTCTTTAGATATTAATATACATTTGTCCTTTTGTTGGATCTTTTTGACATGTGATAAGCAAAGAAGAAAACAGGTGTGTGTGTGTGTGTGTGTGTGTGTGTGTATAACTGATATTGTACTAAACTGCCAACCTGTCTCACAGTCCCAGAGCCTGCAGCTGTTATCAGCAGATCCCGTCAATACATTCTTAGTGTCCCCTTCGAAACACGTTAAGATTTTTTCTTTCCAAAAACAAATTACTTGTATTAAAGAACATGCAGGTGAACTATTCGTCTATATCCAAATGACTTTCACAAAAGCAGTAATGAATGAGCCTGATTCAAGCACTGCACCCACAGAACAGCAGACCTTTCAGAAAGGATACAGTCAACATCCACACACCAGACGGCACCTGTGTGTCCATTGTAAGTGCCGAGCCTTTCTCCATTGACAGAGTACCACACATTTGCAACCTACAATGGCAACACATATGTAAAACATAATAATGCCCCAAAAACAAGACTGTGATGTTTCCCACTGTAATTTATTACTTACTGGATCCTTGGCTACTGAGAACAAGAGATCTCCTTCTCTGTTGTATTTGATCTGAGTGATGGCCCTCTCATGGCCCTGGAGAAGAATGGGTTTCTATAAGAAATATAAAGCATGAATGTGTTAATGTTCATTTAATAACATACATTACAAGCAATTACGTCAATCAACGAAAGTCTGTATAATAGATGTTCTGGCTTTTCCTCATATTGTCACAAATGTAATTTCACAATAATATGAAGGATCTAATATTTGGTCAAATCTAATACTTAGCATCTGTTAGCTAATAAAGCCACCGGTCAACAGACTTCAGGTGTGTCTGCGATTTATTTAAAAGCTCAGAATATACATAGATGTGGGCTTACCATTATCTCCGGTTTTGTATCGACAGAATATAACCGAAATTATATTTAATCCTGCCGAAGAAAAAAATAGTACGCGGTACGCGTGCTCAACTGCGCCCGGTTACAAACGGAAGAGATGGTATTCACTTCCTGTACAGACAAGAAACAAGTCCCTGTTGAACAACAAACCGTCTAACGGACCGGTCTGTAATAGCAACAAACACTATATTTATTTACTTACATATATATTTCGTTTTACATCTGAGGTCATAACCGACATGTCAGTTTTACCAAAATGGTTAGTTAATGAAACGTTTATTGTTTGTTCAGTGTCTCGAACATTAGACGCTGTTTGTTTAGTCGAGAGTACAAATTCACATTCACGCATCAAGTATTACGCGTACAAAAAAATAACACTCATATATACTTTTAAAAACTTAAGATTTGAAAACAGGACACTCTTTAAGTTTCCCAGTCATGCAGGCAAACTTAATGGTTTACGTTATCATCACGTATCACAATGAATACAGAAATCACATTTTAATTTTCTCAGTATTTTAATTTGCAAATAAATGTTTACAGGGTGTGGCGGGAAACAAATCAACAAATATCTTTGGTACCTCCTTATATAATGGGAATGTCAAATTTGAATGACCAGCAAAAAAAATAAGAAAGAAAAAATATTTCACACATACCACTTTCACAAACGTTTTGAAACCAAATCTAAACCTGTAACGTTACTGAAATTTGACTGACTGGAATGAAACATGAAAAGGTATATATGGGTAACTGATGACGATGCACATTCAGCTCAAAACTTTATCAATACTTTCGTACTCCACCCAGCAAGGGTACTGAAGGGGCACAAAAACGACAAATTCTTAAAAGTATTGGAGTGAACAAAAAAATTCAAGAGTGCTAAAATTTACTGACATCACAAAACTAAGTCACTTTGTGTGGACCTACATTCATTTCTCAGCTTGTCAGTGCTTTGCTCACAAGCTCAACACTGAGATGACATGAACAGAGCTAGAACTGCATAGAGTGTCCTTGAATCTTCCTGTTTAAAGTGATGTAACTGGGCTTTTTTTATTACATTTTTTTCTACATTATGTTAAACACATTTAGTAAGCCACAAACATACATGTGATCAGTATCTGAAACAACTGAACATGAAAACAGTCTAAACTGAAATCACACAGAGTGAGAATTGCTCACTGATCATGACATCATTTAAGTGCACATTCCTAATTAGAAGTTAACGGAATGCATCTACAATGCTGGACATTAAATTAAAGAAGCTAGTGGTGTTTAAAGATGGTGTAAACTCAAGTTAAAAGATACATGTGACAAATTCAAGTGTTGCGCAAAAGCATAAAAGAAAATCTCATAATTTCAAATAATGTTAGTTCTAACTCTACATCTACAATTCTAAACTCTGAGTAGTGAAGATGAATAACAAATCATACATTCTTTGTTTGGTGCAAACTATGATTTATGGGATTTAAACCAAAGAAAGAGGGTGGCTGGGAAGTGTACAAGCAGATTAAACCCGATACAACAACTTAAGGCGAGAAATTAAATAAAAACACTTAACAAAATAGCATTGCATTACAACTGCTGTTTGACGGTAAAGAATTTTGCGCTGACTTCAGCAACCTGCCTGTTAAGATTCTTTACATGTTATCAGCCAAAACAAAAAGAGACAAGCATTTAGTGGACAAACACTGAGCATTCCGACACAGCAGCAACATCCATGCCCCTCTAAATGCAAATGTGGAATTTTCTAGGGAATAGGCTGGGATAAAGCAAGCCACATAAAAACCAAAGATTAGAAACGCAGCATAGGAATCATGTTGAAGGCACAATCTTCCCTGACACATTGAAACCCCTCAGGAGCAGCCAAGTCAGCGGTTCTGTTGTGGACGCAGGTGCGGAAAACAACAGACGCCGACTGCCGATGGAGGGTTGGGGGTCTGGTAGAGGCGGGAACGATTGTGTGTGTCCTGGCCGCCCAGAAGTAGCAAGACTCAATCCTGGGCTGAGCAAACCTCTCTGTGAGTCTCGGACTCTAGATCTGGAGTGCAGTGGCACGCCGGGCTACAAGAGGTTTGTGGAGTCTCTGCGCTCTTCTGATGGACAGGGCTCCCTTCCTCCGAGTCTGTGGCTTCTGATGGTGACCCCGTCTCTGTTTCTGGTTTACTCTCAATGCCTGTGGAGACTCCCTGAACTTTCTTGCTCAGCTCGTTGCGTTCTATCTGTAATGCACGACAGAGCTTTTCCAGTCGCTGCACCTTCACCTGCAGGCTTTCGAAATCCTTGTCTCGTAGCGTTTTCTACAGTGGACACAAAGAGAAGATTTTTAGCTAGTGTAACAAAGATAAAGTGTCAAATATGACTGAGAATTTTCAAGACAACAATCACCTCCTCTGCCATTTCCAGCAGGGCTTTATTACTACTTTCCCATCGTGATCTGTACATGGTTGTTTCCTTTTCCAGCTTCTTAATCTTCTTTGTCATCTGTGGCACAATACAAATTCAGATTAAAACACCTTTACATAAAGGCTTTAGAGATTTATGTTTCATGTAGAGAAATATACAACAACGTCCAAGCCCATTTTATGCATGAACACAGACCTTGAAGACTAACAGTTTCTTTGCAGGGACATGAAGTCCACAGCATAATTAATAAACAGCCATTTACCTTTTCCATCTCTTGCTTAAATGTTGTAAACACCTCGTTGCTTTTGGAAAGTGTGGTTTGAAACTCTTCAAACTTCTCTGTGTACAACGAGAGCTGAAAAGACAACAAAAAACACTTCAGTCTCAGAATGACTTTAGTTAAAAACAAAACAGAAACATGCGATTCTAAATGTCGCTTGACTGTGTAAAGACCACTGTCACTATGCAATGGAGTTTTGGGTAGACCGTGGATTCAATGTAAAATCTATGCAATGCAATGCCAAGTGTGATTTTTACAAGTCTGGGCTTGGCAAAGATTTCTTACAGGAATAGTTCACCTGTTTGTCATTAATTACTCACCCTCATGTCACTCTAAATGCTTAAGACCTTTGTTCATCTTCGGAACACAAATGAATAATTTTGAAGAGTTTTGACAATCCATAAACAGCAAAGGAACTACTATGTTTAGAACCAAGAAAGATAGTAAGGACATAATTAAAATAATAAACTTTTTTGTGTGTGAAAAGAAAACAAAAATAACCTCATTTAACAATTTTGTCTGTTCTGTGTCAGAGTTTGTGTATGGTGCTGCTGACGCAGGAGTCGGAAGAAGAATTGTTTTCCTTGCGCACAAAAAATTATCTTGTAGCTTCATAAAATTACAGTTAAACCACTGATGTCAACATGGACTAATCTAACAATGTCCTTTCTGCCTTTTCTACCTTTAATGTGGCCTTGGATGTGGTAGGATGTCCCTTGCTGTCTATGCAGGGTCAGAAAGTGCTCAGATTCGCTAAAAAGTTCTGTAGATGAACAAAGGTCTTACAGGTTTGAAAAGACAAGTTATTAATGACAGAATTTTCATTTTGGGGTGAACTAACTCTTTAATATTTTTGAAAGAAGTCCATTTTGCTCAACAAGGTTGCATTTATTTAACAAAAATACAGTAAAATAGTTACATTGTGATAACGTTTAGAACTAATTTAATTAGGGATGTTAACCAATGACCGTTTGACCGGTGGTTGACCGTATCAACGTTAACCGGTCAAAGTTGTCGGTAGTCGGTTAAAAAAAAGTGATATCTAAATTAGGCTATTATAGACAGCGGACTATACGCTACTACAGTTAGCCATCTCATTCCTCA
>JAUCMS010000038.1:6164323-6180025 GCA_032357445.1 Enteromius radiatus
GTGTGTTTGATTAGGGTTAGATCCAAACTCTGCAGTGCATCGGACCTCCAGGGTAAGATTTGAGGAACCCTGGTATATGATTTTGATAGCTTGTCATTAGGATCAGTTTTATATTTTTTTTTCTTCAACTTTAGCCGGTGGCACCCAGGAAAACAAGAACATCGAAGAAAGCTGAAGAGAGGCCACCAGTGGTCTGTTCTCAGCAGTTACAAGAGACTAAACCTCTGCCTAATGTAGTAAGTATTTGTATTACGCACCAGATAGCTAAGTTTTGTGTGATGTGTTATAAATGTTATTGCATAAAAATGTCTTCTTCCTTTCATCTAGGACCACTCCTATGCATTGCCTGCAGATCCCACTGATCTAAAGACCAGACTCAGTGAAGCCTTGGCTAGAGTGGAGAGTCTGGAGCGAGACATGAGGAATGTGAAGAAACGAGAACAGAGAGCAAAGAACATGGTGCTTGCTCTTCTAGAAGACCTGAATGGAAAGAACTTCATAAATGATGAGTTGAAACACAAGCTCAATTTCTACTCGGGGAAAATGAAAATAAAAAGTTGAACTGTATGACAGACGAGTTCCACGGATGCCAAGCCTGCCATTAAGGTTTTGTTGTTACATATGTTGATATGTATATATGATTTGTCTATAGTTTGGTGGGAAAAGACTTTAGACTTCAGTGTTGTGCAATGTTAATTTATTTTGTGGCATAATTTGTCAGCCATCGCCTGGTCATGCTTTGTTGTGTATTTTTTAAATATTGTGCATAGAAGAATGGATAAAAAAATAAATTATAAATATGACATTAATATGACCTAATAAGAATTTATTGTAATAAAGTTAGCATTCAATTTAAATTCAGGAACTGATTTGTGGCATCTTTGATTTTAAAAAACAAAAAATACAGATGTGGGTCTTCAGTGTATTTGATAGCTTTTTGAGTTTAGATATTCAGGTTATAATTTTGTGAAATATTTCAGATATATGTCTGCGATCTGGAAAACCAGATGTTAGATCCATCTTCAGCATCTGCACTATGTCAGTCAGTTAAATCCACTATTTGAGAACCGCATAAATACTTTTGTGTAGTATATTAATACAAACTCTGAAACAACAGCAACTTAATCTTGAAGATTATTAAACCGACATATTTCCCTTTTTTCATCACTGTTGACTATCTTGTATCTGCACTCCATACAGGCATATATATATATATATATATATATATATATATATATTTTAAATTATTTGAAGCAATATTGGTCCACATCAGGGGTGCTCAACACTGCCCCTGGCGATCGACTGTCCTGCAAAGTTCAGCTCCAACTCTAACCTCACCAGGAGCAGGGTTGGGCACACCTGATGTGAAAGCAATGCAACTTAAGAAAACTCTTGAATGTCATAAAACATGTTTCTTTTCTTAAACATCTGTATTAATCACACCTATATATAGACAGAAGTACATTTACAAATCGGGAGGTGTTTTATGCTTTTATTTATATCTGGACAAAAAAAAGAAAAGAGAAAAAACAAACATTTGTTCAGAATTGTTCATGTATATGTTTGTGTGACATGTTCATGTGTGTCCGTCACTCATTCATATCGTCGGTAAAGTCAAGTCAGTCACAGTATGGGCATTTGTAGGCAGAGGAGGAGAAAAAAAAAAAAAAAAGGTTTAAATATAAATACATTTAAAAGGAAAATAATTACCAAACCAGGATACAATATCCACGTGGGCAATTCTTAATATTGTGTATGAAAAGTACTTAAACATGTAGCATTGTAAACAGGTGAGTCAGCATTACTAGACACAGCCATATGTATCGGCTCCAGGTTTGGAAGAGACAAAAAGTCTCCAAATGTCAACATCTACAAGATCTAGGACGGAAGACCATAAAGACCCATTTTCACTTACTTGTGGCCTTTTGTTAATATTTTATCATTTTCTGCACTTCTCAGAAGTTATTTTAAGGAGTAAAGAGCAGTGCAAGTACTGCAACTTTAAACTGTGCCAATATAACAATATAACCATTAAACTTCTGGTTTAATTGTAGTTCACAGAGATACACGGATCATATGACACCCAGTTTTGTTTAGTTATTAAAAGAAAAAAAAATCTTTTGGCTTTTTAAAGCATATGTCCTTAAATGAGAACAAAACATCTACAAACTGATTTGGATTTGCTGTGCTACGGTTGGTTACAGGGGGAAGTTAGACTTTAAACGACGTAGTTGGGTCTACATGCTCAGCTAGTGTGCTCAAAAACAAGACACAAACACACACAACGAGGGCAAGAAAAGAATTTACAGAGTTTCTCCCAATCGTTACAGTCCTTCTCACTTCCTCTAAGCCAACAGAACATTCAAAAGGAACACAAGCTAGGCAAACAGTACAGTATTTCAACATTGCATTGGCCTTTGATAAAAGTATTAATCAATCCAGCACAATAAATTATGCATTTTTATCTTTATACCTTTGAGTTTACCAATTTGGTGTACAAATAGCAGACCATAACATCTCTATTGAAACTGTGGCAGACAATGTAACGTCTAATTTGTAAGATAAGAAAATAGAGCAGCAATATTTGCACAACATATGTGCACATTAAATTAAATAAAAAATTAAAAAAAAAAAAAAAAAAAAAATCAAAGACAGATTGATGCGCATCAGCCTCTTGTCTTTGTTGGTCTGATTGGCACTTTTGTGAATAGGAGTGCATTTCCATTAAGAGATCTTTTCTTTGCGTTTTTTTTTTATCAACACACCCGTGGTCTTGTAGACCATTAGATATATATTAATAAGCATAGTTTACTTCCCTTCCTCCCAATCATTACAGTCTATTTGACCATTTCTCTGGTGTGTATGGAAATCTGGACGACTGCAGCATCCTCATTCTGAGATGGACTTCCTATAAATGCAGCAAATGTCATCTAATATCACGCAGAACTAGGATTTGAACCGCTTTAAAGTTGATACTGTCGTTTTCAAAGTACATCAGATCGCTGAGAGGTATTTTCAAAGAGTTGAATTCAAGTCTTGATTTTTAAAAAGGTTCTTGAACAAGAATTAATATGGAAACCACCTTTCGATTATCAGTTTTGATCAGGAATCACCATCAGATTGACATTTATAGAAGGAAAAGGCTTCTAGACACTAGTCAACCAAACACAGGAAGTTACTCCCTTTCACAAACCATCCGTCAGTCAACGTCTCGCTATGTTTTCATAGATACGTCCTAAATCAAGTGACCCCTAGCATTCACTCAGAGAAGCACCCTTCGGTACTATGGAGGTAGAGGAAAAATGCTTCCATAATGACATGAAAAGTTTACTCATAGTTTTTAAAGTAAACCATAGTAAATCTGGGCGAGAGGTTAATATTCAAACTTGTCATTCAATCCACAGCAGTCCAACATCAAACTCAGGTGTGTTTAATTTTTAGTTCATCAACTCAATAAGTGCCAAACGGTGGAACAAATCAACGTGGACCTATTTGCATATGCAGAAAAAAAGAAAGATTTGGGAGATTATGGAAGTCATTTCCCCTCGGTTTTATGCTAATCGGCTTGTGTACACGTTTATGAAGTGTATGCTGGTCTTGTATGCATGTGTGCAAGGTGTGTGCAAATAGAACATAATATCCGTCTATATATATATATTTTTTTTGCCCATATATTTCATTAATTTAAATAAGTATTCCTTGCCATACCGACATAACCTGCAAAACTACAGAAACCAGAACTACTCCACCTAATGAGTGCAAGCTAATTGTTGAATGAAGATCTGGCAAGGGATACAATATGATTGTTGAACACCATGCAAAACCCCAACATGCACATACTGAGGGCTGCGCTGAACAAACACCTCGAGCCACCCAGGATTATTATGCGCCAGTTAATGAGGAGAAAAACAGAGCAGAATTAAGACTCCATTATGTGCATCCATCCGGCCCTCAGATATGCGTGTATTTTCCCCAGATCACATCTCAAAGTTAAAGCCTTTTCATCAAAAGAAGAGTTATTCATAACACTGCACACCACAAACATCCTATAACTAGATATTTCACCTCTGACTGAAAAAAAAAAAGAAAGGAAACTGGGCATTATCTTTACTAAACTGGGCCCCACTTTGGGCCTCACTTTTCCAGACATTGTCTTTAAACAGTAATGACTTTTAAGTTAGGATACTCTTACTAAAATATCTGTATTATTTCAACACCACCCACCACCACGTCAAATAGACTCTACATAAACTCCACACCCAGCATGGTTTGAAATGATGAATACTAACACTAAGAGAAATGAAACAGCTTCACAAAGGCTTTGAAGAGTGCTTAAATCCTTATGAAACGCATCTGCAGATATTACAGTAGAGTTTCGTTTATAAAGCACGGCCATTTCAACCACAACCAGGCTTGTTTAATTACCAGAATATGAATGAAAAAAAAGAGGAATTCTAGAAACGCAAAATAATGAAAAACAAACTAGGATCATAAGAATAAGATGAAGATTTTCCGATTTTTAAATAAATGAGAATACAATTGTCTCATCTTTCAGTGAAAGGGAGAACTGTAGCATACCTCCCCTTAAAAAAAAAAAAAAGACAGCGCCACGATTTCTACCTGAGGGGGATGATTATATAGCTGCATCACTGAGGGGGGGGGGGGGTGTGAAAACTAAAATCCAGCACTCTTGTGTGTGATGGGACAGTGGATATGTTCTCCTGTGTGAGACACACCTGGGTCAATCTGGGTCATGGGTCGAAATTTGGTTCACTCAGATTTTAGTGGTTGAGTATTTCCGACGTATGTTTTAGCACCGGTATTGGGTGCAGAGATGGGTGTAAAGGTAAGGGGGCGCCCGGGAAGAGTCGGAAAGGCTGGTTATAGCTGGAAGCCCTCCATGGGGGCCTCCTGCTGAGGGAAAAGAAACTGCTGCTGGTTCTCATCCACTTGTGGTGCCAGACTGGCATCCTCTTCCTCTACTCCAAAGTAGTGCTCGATGAGGTCGAAGGCTTTCTGGTAGATCTCCTGATTTTCATGACTCTGTAGAAACTCGATTTTGTCCAACCCTGACAGGAGATAGAAAGAGTGAGAGTTTACATACAAATCTTTTCTTCAAACTAAACTGATTAAAAGTGCTTTTACATTGATAAATGGTAAGTTCAAAAGTAAAGCACATTTTCACAAGAATATCATATTGTTTTCTGGTTTGTTTGTTTTAAAATCACACCTCCTTGAACTGATATTTGCGGAATGAAATACAATTTCTCTTCATTTTGGGGGTGCAGATTAAAGAAAAAAAAAAGTGCCTGCTCTGCTTTAGCATGTTACAATTTTTACAAAATGTGAGCATTTCTTAGAATTGTGAAGTGAACTGAATCCTGGAATGTTTTCATCAAAAAACTTAATTTCTTTTTGACTGAAGAAATGCATACACATTTTAATTTGAAAGTGAACTTTAAAACTACCTATCCCACCAAACCTGTCTTAACCTTACACGTATCCCACCTCAATAGCAGCAGACGTGTTTTGCTATACAATATGACCACAATAAGTACATTGTACGTATTTCAAGAAATTATACTGTAAATTGTACTCATTGTACTAATTTCATAGTAGTTAAAGTCACTTAATATAACATGTGACCAAAAATGTATATATATGCAAACTTTTGTTTAGAAAGTGCTGACATTTGACTACTTAAACCTGAAATACACACATAAATTCAGTGAATTTATTTATTTCCTAAACAAAGACTCTCTGGTGCAAAGTTTTATTAATAACTTTGAACTTAGCATCCTGAAATTCTGCTATTTTAAGCATATCAGTGCCTTTCTTTTTCCAAGATGCAGGGGCTGTGTAATAATTCTTCAGCAGCATATTAGAATGTTTTCTGAAATATCATGGGACACTGATGTCTGAAGAATGCACAGCAATTTTAAAATATTTAGCGTAGAAAAAAAAACCCTAAACTAAACTGACCCATATTGCAAATTTAGGCTTTTTTGTTTTAACATTTCTCATCATATTTTTGATATGATGTCTCCATCATATCAAAATACATGCATGCAATTATCACATAAAATTGATAGTTTGATGAATATAAAGTTACCATAGGCTTCCTCTATCAGACTGCAGTAAGGGTTGAGGCCACTCCCGTTCTGTTTGGCCTCTTGCTCGCCCAGTCTGAGAATGTTCTCCAGACCATTCAGAGCCACCAGAACGATCTTGGAGTCCATCACAGTCAACAGATCACAGAGAGGTTTAATGCAGCCCAAATTCACCAGATACCTAGAGAAAAACGAAAAGAAAAAAAAAAAAAACATATGGAAATTAATAAGCAGCAGCATGTGTGCCACCATATTCTGTCTTAATTTAATAGTAAAAAATAGGAAATAACATTGTGTTTGGTATTTTGCCCTCAAAAATTAAGTCCAATGACTGCTTTATTTTTGGCACAGAAAACCATGTATTCCACCTTCTGCTGCTTTGTGTAATTAATGGAATAAATTTGTAAAACTAGACACACCAGTACTACTGGGACAATATTTGTCCTTCAGTACTTAATTTCTCTGAAAAAAAAACATCATAATTTAATTTCCCATAATACAAATAACTGAAGATAAGGGAATTTATATTCTGCAAGCAATACCGATCAAATCACTGCATGTAAATCAAATCTGCATTTCAGATTTAGACACACAACAATGCCATAACCATGAACCATACATCAAGGTCAGCCAAATGAACATCAACATTAGGCTAGCAACTGGTCCTAGTTTGCTTGTTCACTGATTCTACAAAACATTTAAGCAATGTGAAACATAAAAGGACAGGAAAGCAAAATCAACTTTTATGAAAAATTATGCAGTCTAAAAGTAGACTAAGAAACATCATCAATAAAGTATCAAGTAAAATTCCTTGAGTACAATCCAAAAGTAAATCATACTCATGACATCAATAATAACATCATCAAGCAATAACACAACATTAATGCAACACTCCAGTTAAAAACATGTCTCGTACATTATAAATATGATTAGATGAGATATTAGATGGCAAGTTGTTGCTACACTTGCGCTAAAGAAAGTACATATTATAGACCGATATATTTAATGAAGCACTGCTGCAAAATGCCATAAGTGTAAGTCTGAGAAAAACTAAAGCCATCTGCTGTAAGTGCACATAGTAATAAACATTTAAAGCACACTGCTACTTCTAGACGGTGTGATCTTACTAGATGGCATGATAACCGTACTGCAACTCAATCTGGATAAACACATCACAAGTGCTCCCTGGTGATCAAGACAACTTCTCCAATATTAGCACTTGAGTCGTGCCACGCTATTAGCCTTCTGAGAAGGCCCCAATTGGCCAGACGTGGATTGGGGAAGCACTTTAAACGGGCTGTCACAGGAAATTTAAACTATCTTGAGAATTTGTCTCTGAAATCAGCTCTAACTCGATCATCTCTCAATGAGCGTGGCACAATATTCTCCATCAACCAATGTCGCCATGTGACTTGACTCTGTCTTGAAAAGCCCCATTGACAATCAGCATATTTGCATTGTGGGTGATTCTTGGTCAAAATGAGCAACAGACAAAAACAGGCTGTAAAGAGGGTAAATATTAGAGATGCACCAGTCGACTGGCCATCAGTCAGAACCAGACTTTTTTTTTTGCTCCAAACACACACAACTTATTTATGTTTTATTTCATCCAATCTCTGTTCCTGCTCATAAGCTGCATTGCAAAAATTTCCAAGAGTTTGTAATAAAAGTCTGTAAACAGGATGTTAGCAGAGAGACGGGACAAACTGAAGAGCAAGAGTAAAGACACACCGCCACAGATATACTGTAGCAGGCAGAACAAGAAAATTCTAAATATTGAATTGGGAGTTGAGGCTTATGGGAACGCATCTCTAAAAGTAAATGGCAGTCCAGAATATTAGATGGCATTTACCTGTATGTAATGCCTGTCAAAATTATATTTATACAATTTAGCTGTATTTTTACAGATGCTTTGTGTTCGGCCTTAAACAAGAAAAAGTTATTGCTTTTGTTCCATAAGCACCACCTACTGTTAGAGAATAATTCATCTAACCAATCTCTCTCTTTTTTTTTTAAATCAGCTGTTTTATGTTGTGGAATTTTTTACAACGCTAAAATCAGACTATTCAGACACATTTGTAAAAACAACTGCTTATGCTACATGCATGTAGCATTTTTCTTTGGATCATGAAAATAAAATACAATGATATAAAATAAAAATCTTTGGATCATGGTTAAAATGCAATGTTTGCTTCTAATTTTAAATGGCTACAGATATTTTTCTTTAAGGCCAATTTGGCATGTAATAGAGCAATACATACTGTTCATGTACTCTTTTGGTCTTTGTTATCTCTTGCTTAGTAATTGGTATCAGCCTATTCACTAATTAAAAACAAATGAACAAATCTTAATTACTCAAAGGTCATGTGGTATAACCCTCAAGTAAAAGTCGCACCACATGACATTTTACCTGGTCTTGTCATAAAAGGTCAAATTATCTAGTTGATTAATTTAACCCTAACACAGTGATACGTGATCAGTTCATATATTGTCATTGGATCTCCATGTTTTGGCGTTCAGCTCACTAAAAATGAGCTCCATGTCAGTGACCTGATTCACAAAGTAATGGCAAATGATACTGCAGTCTTTGTGACACTTCAGACATCTGAATGCTTAAGATGCTTAAAACAAGCCATCTGAGAGCTTACCTGATCTGCTCGGGTGTGCCACCTGACGTGGCATTAGTGATCGCCCATGCTGCCTCCTTCCTGGTGCGGAATTCGGCTTTCTGTAGGATGTCTATCAGGACTGGGAAGATGTTTGCATCTATTACGGCCTGCAGAAGACATTGATGACAGGTGAGAAAAAAAACAGAGGATTAAAGTCATCCTTAAATCCAAAAATAAATCCCAAGTAGACACTACAAACAAGTTCACTCCTTTGAAGGTTTGAGGCCGCAGCCGTGTAACCCTGCCGCACATGATAAACAAGCTGAGCCCTGCGAGTGTGCCTCTGGGTAGCAGATGTGGAGTGTGGGTCATGGTGTACCTGAATCTGTGCTCTGTTTCCCGCTGTGATGTTGGAGATGGTCCAGCAGGCCTCCTTCCTGATGGATTCCTTGGCGCTACTGAGCAGGTGCAGGAGGCAGGGGAGAGCCGAGCAGTTCAACACCACCTAGGACAGTAAGAATAGGAGCATAAGGAAACAATCAATCTCCTGCTCGAAAACAGAGATAATCATACACGAAGATGAATAAGCATCTGCTCACACACAAACACACCTGTGTCTGAATGTCATCTCCAGTAACAATGTTTCCAACGGCCCTCAGAGCCGGAGAGGCCACCTTGTAATCTGTGTGCCTGCAAGAAAATAGGATCCTGGTCATCTATCAACCTTTATGACTTAAAAGGTGTCCTGTTGCCCAGTACAATATTTGAAAGGTATAGACCCCTGATACAGACCTCAGTCAGGGTAGAGCCATATTTAATTTCCTACAAGAATAATAAGACTGTGAGGGATAGAAGTATAAAGTGATCAATAGATTGTACTGTCATTTAAGAACAACTGAATGTTCAGCTGACAAATGTTTTTCTGAAAAACCTTTAAGTCTACGAAAACTCTATAGTTCTAAAAATTGTGATTTTATGCAGTACATAACATTGTTAAAACTACAAGAGACTATCCCACAGACTCTTTCATCTATTATTAGAATTAAACATAGCATGTAACCTAACTATTTATAGACATTTTCTGTATTGCTGCAATTTTTTAGACTTACTAACAAAAACTAGGAAGATTGACATAAAATTAATGAACCATTGAGTCATTAGGTGACTTCAGCAGGTTTTGTTTTTTTTTTTTTCAATAAAAAGACAATTGTATTGCAAGCAAAATACAATTCTGTATAAACTGTAATTTTATATGTGGTTTTGTTTAGCACTTCAATGCAGAGTAGTGTTTGATTGTTTAATTTAAGTGTGTGTGTGCTCGCATGCGTGTAACAAAATAGCTGCGTTCACACAGCAGGAGAATACATATTTGTAGCAGCTTTCAGGTTTTTTTTGGTTTGGAATTCTGTCTGTAAGGAGCATTGGAATCACGAGGTACACACAGAACACAAAATTGTCAGGGGAGCGGATCCGGTGGAAAACTGACGGGATAAAACGCAGCCTATTTCTCCTGTACTATAAGTTACCAAAAACACATATGAAAGCATGTAGTGCACGATTGAGCTGGCTTTACTGACAACATTTGTGGGCATCACATCTTTGCTCTTTTTAGGTGCGCTGCGTTGTGATTGGTTTAAATAGCATACTGAGGGAAGAGGGAGCGCGCAAAAAAAATCATTCTGTAAGGCGATTTAGAAATCAGGCATGTTCACATCGCACAGCCCTAATTTAGACAAGTACACATTTTAGTTATGTCTTCCTGAATATTTAGTTTCAATATATTATAGAACTTAAACATTCCAATAAGTCCTAAAAAAATGACAATGAAGCGGACTCACATAAGCAGCTCCACCAGCCTCCTGCAGACCCCTGAATCAATAACTGCCTGGATCTTCTCATTAGGCCCATCAGAGAGATAGGACAAAGCCCAACAGGCATCAGCCAGCAGGTCTGAATCACTGCTGAACAAGAGACGGGACAGCACAGGCAGGCATGGAGACACCTACAAGAGCAAAAGACAACTTTCAGTATGACATTATAAACAAATGAAGCATGGTTAAAATATTTTTATACATGTAAAAAAAAAAAAATATAATATATAAAATATCTAAACATATCTTTAAAAAAAAAAATAATAATAATAATTATTTAATTACATAAGACATAAGTTGCATTAAAGTCAATTTCATAGGGTGCAATGGCATGGGTTAGGGCACTCTTTTGGGTTCTTCTTAGCTTAGTTACTTAGTTACTTCTTAGCTAAAGGTTAAACAAGCTCACCCTAAGCCTCAAGGATATACTATATAAAGAGTGGAATTGCTATACAGTTATTTTATTTTATTATATTATAGGATCACTTTGGTGCCAAATTTGCATCTGTGACATATATCATTGTGTAATGAATAAAAGTGCATTCCTAAAAATAAGGAAAGTAAGAGTGTATTCAAAGGATGGATAAGCAGTACAGACCTTCTCAAAGTCTGGGGGTGGACTTTTGCCTCTGCAAAGGTTGGACAAGGCCCACACAGCATTCCTGGTCATTGTGAGACGAGTTGATTTGGTCAGCAGCCTGGGAATTAAAAAGTATCATTAAGGAAACAATCAATCCTTATCTTCAGCAAAAATGTTTGTTTCTTCCGCAAAAGATGCTAAACTCACTGCTTTGTCAGATAAATACCAGCACTATGGCCTTACGTAAGTTGAACAGAAAAACCAAGCACTCACATTAGTAGAGGAGGAAGGATATTACAGCTTAGCACATAATCTCTGCACACAGCGCTGTCTCCCGCAATGTTCCCCAAAGCCCAAACAGCCTGTGACATGAAGATTCATTAACATACCCACAAGGGATTTATACACGTTTAGCACAAACAAAACAAGGTGACTTATGTCTTGCAGTTTTAGAACTTGTACCTGCTCCTGCACGTCTTCGAACTCTGAGTTGAGAAGCTCGATAAATACAGGCACGGCACCGGCCTCGATCACAAACTTCGTCTGCTGAGATGTTCCAGATGCGATGTTGGTCAGTGCCCAAGCGGCCTCAAACTGAAGGGAAAAGCACACACTTTCAAGGATCTGACTTTAAAACTGCAGAAAGTAATTTAGCCTTCATCATATCTCACCTGTAATGTGCAATTTGTACTTTTCTGAAGGAACTCAACGAACCTATTCACAACCCCTTGTGTGCTTATCACCTCGTCAATAGGAGGGTTTGGTTCTGAACAACACAAAGATTGAATTATTAAAACTCATCCAAGCTTCTAGCCAGCTCCAGACATGCGTTTGTGTCAGGTACCTTTGGAAAGCAGTTTTCTGAACCTCTGTGTTGTGACCAGCTGCAGTTCAGGGTCTTCTGAGAAGAGCATTTCAACCATGTCTCTTGTAATTACTCCATCCTATAAAAAAAACACAAATAAAAGACACATAGGACAAACTTGTTCTAGATCAATGGCTGTAATTTGTTTTCGGGCCCAGGTATGCACCTCTGAGAAGTCCAAATCAATATCCCTTATTGAATTAAGGGGTCATAATGCACTACTTACAACAGTCCCAGTGTTACCTCTGCCTGTAAGTGACATAATAGGAGAAGGCAAACTATGCATTTGGGTTTGAACTCACTGGGGCTGTGGTGGAGACATAGGAATCCATAAGTGGACTATCAAACATCCCCCCTTCTTCACCGAGCAACTCCACATTTCTCCTCTTAAACAGCTGCCAGGAGAAAGAGAGAGAATCAATGGTGCAAATTACATCAATTGATGTGACAGTTAAAGTTAACATGAAACAGCATTCACAGACCATTTAACTTCTTTAACAGAATTAAATTTAAACTGCAACAGGATAGGCAATAAGAAAAGGATGCACTTTGGGATATTACTACCAAATATTTCTATTCCAAATAAACTGGGTCTCTTATATTTTCAGGTTACCTTTAAAAGACAGTACTTGTTATAGGGAACATGAAAAGAGAGAAAAGTGGAGAGTCACCTGTTGCTCTCGTTTCTGTTTCCTCAGCTGAATGCCTTCCTCCTCTCTTCTCCGGCGCATCTCCTCCAGGTTGAGTGCTTTGTTCTTGTAGCGGTTCATCCTGAAATTATCCTTCGCAGGACTTCCTGAAGGCTCTGCAGGACAGAACAAATCAGAGTTTATGGGCATAAATAGTCTGCTTTCATTCTAAATAAACCTCCCAACAACCCTCTTGATGCATTCTATCTATCCTAAATAGTATGCAAGATTAGCATTCATATAGATATATTTTTTTTTTCAAATCTACGGTCTCACTGATAAAACACCTGTAAAAAAAGGTTTATTCGTTTTGTCTGCTTTAGATTTTGTGACATCAGCTCAGATATAATAGTTTCCCAAGAACACTTAAAGACAGTGTGGAGCTGAAATCGCCAAATCTTTTAATTAGAAGCAGGCTTCCAAATAATCTTGGCCATCCAGTGTATTTTTTATTGCATAAGTTTATGACAGTTCAAAAGCCTATTTTTTTATTTTACCATTTATTAAAGAATTCTAAATAATTTTTCAAAAGTATCAAGGTTTTCACAAATATATGAAGCAGTGCAACTGATTCCAACATGAGTGCAAGACCTGCACCAACTGCCCACGGTGGACAAATATGCTCATGTATTTGGGCATCTTGACAGGAAAAACAAAACAGCTGTGACAACTTCAATTGGTACGCCATCTGTAAGAGCGCACTTGTCGTCAGTAACAAGATGAAAATGAATGTGGAAGTGAACAGCTTATTAAACCCTTCCCTTGAAAACATAACAATGAACGTTGGAGAAACTGTTCAGCAATCTCAGCATCTATCTCCCCCTTCATTACTCACTTTGGTCTGTTTGTGCTGAGCACAACACACTTGAACATAGCCACCCAGAGTCAGTGAGCAAAACCACTTTTAGTGAAGGTGTCTAAACGCTGTTTGCATGAGCAAGCAGCTAAAGCAGCCTGTCTCAGCATTTGTGCGGCACTGAGAGCAGAGGCTACGAATGATGACTGGCTAATGCTACAGAATGTGCATCGGGCACTAACAGACAAAGAGCCTGAGGGTACGGTTTTTGATCTTGGATCCGCTCCCATATTTTCTGTATGATCTTATTGTATGGTGTCTCAAAGGAGGAAAATAGCTCAAAATCAGCACTGGCACCATGTGAAGGCCTCTATAACCTTCAGTCAGTAAAGATCTGCAGTTATGGGGCAGAGGACTACCACAAGTTTCAGCTTGATTGGCTTCCTGACTGGTGAGGTTTTGAGCGAGATGGGTGAGGCCTTTTTCCGATTTATCTGCTCATTAACAATACAGGCCATGGCTTAAAGGAGCTGTTCACCCAAAAATGTTTTTTTTTATATTTGCCACCACTTACTGTTGTTCTGAACCCATATACTCAACTTATGAACTGTAGAGTAACTAATTGCCGTTTTCCATGCAACTTAAATAAATAGGTCATGGAAAACACAAAATCAAGACCAATGGCCATGAGCCACAAGTTAAAAAAAAAAAAAAAAAAAAAAAACATCTTATTCATTGTTTTGTAATTTTGGAGAATGACAGGCCCAGTTTACTTTCATTATATTATATTAAGTTCTCTATGGAAGAATGTCACAATGACAGTCATAAGGATCTGGAATTACATGAGGAAGAGTTGGATGTTCATTTATGGATGAACTATTCCTTTGAGGCGAGAAAGAACACCATAATGACTCTGTTCTACAAATTTAGATGGGATGACAAGCAAGCTGTGGCTCTACCCGAGTCAAGCGCTCCATTACATAGTTGCCCATCACATGGCCCTCACAAATAGCAGTGTGGGCTGGGCCCCTGTCGCAGAACTATTTTAAAGAAGTGTGTTTGCTGTGGCTTAAAGACGGAGCACCAGGGACAAACAGCAGACGGGATCAGGGTGTAGACTATCCAAAGTTCAACCTACGAAATCACTCACCACCCTTTTTTTTACTACACTTTTGTAGCTTTTATAAAAGGATCTATATATAGTTTATACAGTACTAGAGTTTTTACATTAAAATAAATTTCAATAGAATTTCTGACCTGAATACTATTGTTAACATGTAGGCTATTTGTAAGTTATTTTTTTCCCCTGACTGTTTACATGTCTTGTAATATTTGAACTTTATATTAGATAAGCTAGTAGTTTTGCTGTGGTACTGAAATTTAGATTCAAGAAATTCACCATTATCTGACATTTTGGTGTCGTAATAACCTTACGAAACAAACAAAAAGAAGTTGTGTGTGGAAGTGCAAGTGATTATTTTAGAACAGCAAATAAACATCTAAAACATTGGCCTGTCTGGTAACAAAAAATAAAAATGTAAAAATAAAACCCATAGCGCTCAGTGTAAAACAAACTGATGGAAAGCGATAAAAAGCCATACATGCAGCCTAAACTGACCCATACTCAAACTGAAATGCCATTGTGTAAAAACCACTAAATCGCCAAAGAAAAGCTGTCAGATATCACATTAATTTCCAGTGTGATGATTCATTGAAACAGTAGCCCAATAAGACCGGAAAAACCAAGTCAGCAGCAGTCAAATTCTGACACCCTATCTGACCGTCCTGTCTGTATCGTTCCTGTCCCAACCTCTTCCACCCTTCAAACAGGCCATTCAATAGTAACAGTTACTCTCTAAAGTTTAGGGTCCAACTAAGTAATATTAAACAGGCATGTGTAAGGATTAAGGTTTTATTACTCCTCCTGATAACATAACCAAGGGGTTACAAAAAGAAACAGCCCGAAAACTACATTTGATGTGGTAAACTCTGAGTAAACAAACTTTTTTATACCAGAAACTAGCAGCACTCAGGCTTGGCCACATGTTACAGCTGACTGTTGAACTCACTGACACTACAGATCTGCAAATGTCTTTACTAATGAATTTAATCTATAACACAACAAAATATGATGCTTCGCTATTGCTGTTACTATCTGTAACTATGCGGAACCTGTGTCGGT
>JAUCMS010000038.1:6180125-6192474 GCA_032357445.1 Enteromius radiatus
ACATGGACATCTTGGATGACATGGGGGTGAGTAGATTATCAGCAAAAGTTTTTTGAAAAGTGAACTTCTCCTTTAACAGCCTTTATGGCCATCGTTTATGAAGACATTGGTAACGTTAGTTCACTAGGTTCGTCAACGGGTGAATATAATTTCCTCTTCATCCACTAACGTTATTAGACTCAAACATGAGACGATTTCACAATCTCTGACTGAACATGCTGAACATGACCAAGCGTTTACAACAGCAAAAACCCAAAACCTCCTTCCACTTCTATCAACACCCAATAAATCTCATAAACGCCTCGTATAAAGGCGTTTTATATTCAAATGACTGTTCTGAGGCTTAACAGTAGACATATATGTCGAGCACAGCGACATGCTAAGCTAACTGGCCCTTTACACTCATGCTTCAACTGACATGATGTAGCTCCTCTCGGCTTTTCAGCTACAAATTTGGTTCCTAAAGACCGCAAATAACAGAAGTAACGCGTAAAAAAACAGTATAGGTTGGATACTTACCCATCGTGCTTTCTTTACTGATATACGATTTGATGACTGGTTATATCAACGCTGTAATCTTAACACTCTCCTTGTCTTCCAGAATTTGCTCACAAACAATATGTCGGTGATCTACGGAGAGCCAAAGGAGACAAACGGAATGACAGCGAATCCAATTTGTGTTCTACGAAACGCTGAGCAAAATGTTGGCCTATCGTCATAAATAATGTGTCAGAAGTTAAACGTATACAATATATTATGTCGCTGTTATATCGCTACAGTGTTTTTATTCTCTAACATCTGAGTGATTTTCTAGCTTCATAAATAGCTACAAAGTAGGAAAACAATAATTAATATCCTATATGATAACTGTACTTGGCTATAATAATATTTATCTCTAAAATATAGCATTGATTATTTTGCTAAGTACTCTAGTCAGTGCACAGTATATTTTACATTTTAGTCATTTACCAGACTATTTTATCCAAAGTGACATACAATATGTAAATAGGCTACTGTCAACCAAAATTGGCTAAAGCATATTGTGCATATCAACACAAATAAATGTTTGATTACTGTTCAAGTCGCCTACTAAGAAAAGGTAAACATAAATAGGTGCATAAGAAAGTATATAGTAGCTTAATAATATTGAAAAAAGTGTAAGCTACTATTTAGCAGTATAATTTCCCCAGTAATATTAATATATATATATATATATATATATATATATTATATTCTTCCCAAACTACAGAAAGAAAAAACTGTAATAATATGTAATCTCCAGTGAAAATTATGCTATTGGAACACATAGCCCATTCTAACTTGTATTAAACAATAAGATGTATATTGATGTATAATCATATAGTATAAAGGGAAAAAATAGTTTAACATTTCAGAAATATTAACAAGTAAATCTAGATATACACAATATAAGAGCAATCTTAACAGTAAATAAGAGTAGAACAATAAATAAAATAAATGAATAAACTTTTACGAATAAAAAATATATAATTAAAAGAAAACTTCAAATAACATTAAGAAAAACATAACTCAACAATGGTTCAAATTTTCTTCCTTAATACATATTGAGAGATTGCAGTGGGACAGTTTATCATAAGGTGTTCTCCATGCTATTGACAATTTATTGTATACAAAAGGCTTGATTCAACTGGCCTAATTGAATTGCTTTATAATTAAGTCCAATTAGAAAATTTGTGGATCATTTTGACAAGTCTGTATAGTCTATATTAGAACTTACTCTTTCTTTCTTTCTTTTGTATTTCTTTTCTGCATCAGACCATATAAATTTACTCTGCTGTGAATGTGCCAATATGGAGCTGTGGATTTTACTTTGCAGCCTCGTGACTCCATTAATGCGCTCGGCTCGGCACAAATTGAATGTGACGCAATAACAGAGTGTACAGCACCTGCACTCAATTCTCTGCAAGCAGGTAGCGATAAATTATCGTACAGCTTCTAGAGTTTGGGCCCCTGATGGCACTGCACTCAATGAACACTTGGGGGCAACGTTGGATTAATTCAGTGAGGGCCCCAAAGGAGAAAGATTTTCGTTGTGTTCCTAAATCACTGTTGGTTTACATTTACATGCATAGAAAAATAAAAAAATAAGCATGGTTTAGTGTGATGTGAAATAATGAAATGTATAAGGTATTTACATCTGCAACCCTTCCAGTGCTACTGATGTCAGTTTTCCTGCAGTGCTTTACAGTTTTCCACCAATTCCTAATTTAAGGACCATCAAACCTGATCCTGTGTTACTATGCATTTTAAAAGAATGGGAAAATAATACAGGGTCATTTATCAGTGCCAGGATTCAAAAGGTAAGCTGTGACCCCAAGAAATTCCTATATCCGGCATAAGCAATATGTTTCAGTAACAAAACGGCCACACAGCTTTTATTGTTTACACATAAATTAGTTTTTTCTGTATTTATCGGATCCTGTAGTTGCCGTTACTACAAACAGAAAGACTACCATCTTGTATTCTGATCAAATTTGCATTTTACCCTAATAGTGAATTTTTTAGAGCCATAAAATCAAGGAAGGAAGGAAGGATTTAGGAATATTTATAGAAATATGAATTGTTCTCCTGCATATTTATGTAAGCCTGCCAGCATTCTCATACATCTAATCAATAACCAGTCCTACATAATTGTGGTTATACGCACACATTTACACTTGACAGTACCGCTGTGGCGTCTAGCATTAGAGAGCCAACTAGTAATTAAGATTAAATACAGATTAAGTTCCCTTTAGATTTCATTTAATTATACCATGCCGGCTGTTCTCATTTTCTATTGTATATGCATGTTTGTTGATGAAAAGCAACCTCATAGACCACGTAGTTTGCTTGTTAATTTTGGCTAATCAAGCCTTCAATGTATCATTTGCAAAATAACAAGATAACCATCGAAAGCACTTTGGAAGGCACGTCAGTGAATGCAGTTTCTAATTTGCTGATTCAATTATACGGCATATGCTAATGACCAGCCTCTAACGTACTCCAGAATGAGAGTTGACTGCTTGTCACACAGACGTCTATCTTCGGATCCCTTGCAAGCAGGGCTTTGTGTCTTCCTAATAAAGAGAGATCCAGATAGCAGAAGAGGGAGGTGCAGCTATACTCAACAGAGGTGTGTGGGCACAGAGGAAGTGATACGTCTTTATTAATAAACCATAAAATTAAATTCACACCGTTCTTCGCTCCCCACCTTCCTCTTTATCTGTCTCTCTTCATGTGGAGCCAGCAAGGTGGCACAAGAGATAGCACACTGTAAGCGTATAGATGAGAAATATGACAGCCAGAGAGACGGTCCAGCTGTGCCAGATATCACAAAAGCATAGTTTTGCTAGTTATGAAAGTCACTCGCAACCACCAGGCACCCAGATATGACAATGTGAGCCGTCGTTTTGAGTGACAGACTTTGATACTATAATTGGGTGTTTTTAGAGGAACTTCCAGGGCTTAGATTTAAAGGGATAGTTCACCCTCCCCGAAAAAACGAAGGTTTTGTCATGTTGTTCTAAAAAGCTGTGTGCTGTTGTTTTGTTCCTGTGGAACACATAAGAAGAACCGCTGAAAAACTCACTTTTACATTCAAGGACAGTTTATAGAGAACATGTCTTACAAGTACTTCAGCATACTTTTAAAATGAGTACTTACTGCTGAAATTATATACTTTAAAACAATATACAGTGAAATATAAATGTTCAACTTTTTTTGTTTTTCCAACATATTGAAACATGTATTTAAATGTATTTCACTAATTCCCAATTCCTCTGCGATTAATGATATGCTTGTTTGGCGACTGTCCGGGGAACAGCCAGGGAACCCCACGGACCCGGAGCCCCAGGGGACTCTACCCCTAGAAGGGTCTCTGCTTGCTCCCCGGGAGGAAGGAACCAGTAGTGAAAAATAATGCGATTTGGTTATTTGGTCTTGTTGACTTGAGGAGGCTGTGCGGGGAAGGTGGTGGAATTCCAAAAAAAAGAAGAAGATTCTAGAATTAGAAAGTGAGCGGGATTTTAAGGCGGAGGAGAGATTGGCTTCAGCTGGCTGATCGTTCGTGCGTGTTCTTCCTGAAATTCGTTAGCTATAAAACACCAATTCCACTTCTTAATCAAGTATGTGCTTTAATATGTTAATCAAATAAGTTCACTTCTTCAAGACACAACAGAATATTTTTTTCAAGGAAATCTTTTAATTTGACATTAATATAAAGTACACTTTTACACTTTTTTTTTCAAGAACATACTTTTAAAATTTAATGTACACTATAAATGCATTTTTAATGCAATTAAGTGAGTTTATTGTTTACAAGGACTTTATATATTGTGTGTTATATTTCATCTTTAATAGTCGTATGAGAAATTTATGTGTGGAAACTTACGAGAGCCATTATTAAACGATAATGCATCATTTCAGATTTTCAGTGATAAACAACTTAAATTAAGTCACATATGTAGATTGATAAGATTTGAGTAAAAATATAGTTTTTTTTCCACCTCTCTTTATGTAATACATTATATAGAATATATTGCTACTATAATTCTTTTTATAATGCAATTTTTTTTTTCAAAAAGCCCAGGGACTTGTAAAGTACACGTCGATGTATACAGTAAAGAAAATTTAAAGGATTACCAAAAAAAGTACAAAATTGATCAGCTATATCTAAATATATAATGCGCATTGTTTCTTTAACCAATAATAAAAGCATTGCTTCTATTTCAGATTTTATTGCCATGATTAAAATGCAGAGTGAAAGCAAACTTTCTCTTCAGGCTACATTGGCAAAGCCCACAGTTGTAAATAGCACTTTATGCAGCAGGATGCGACAAAGTGAGGGGTTTACATTGGAAAACACTTAGCTATGTTAACTGTCTCGGATCAATGCAGCCCAATTATTGTACACAAATGAAAATTGATAAAGATACTTAAGGAAGTGTCACTGCTTTGCAGGCGTCTACAACATTATTATATAAAGACCAGGCAAATTCAATAAATCACAATTTTTCAAATTACAGTTTATGTTTCCTCTCATAAAAACTGAGCATATTCATTTAGTTGAAAGAAACTCACCCGATATGTCATGCCTTATTGATAAAATGAGAAATAAACACCGAGATGCATGAACTTGGAGAGCATTAACTGAAAAAATAAAGCGAGTGTGTATCAGAGGATTGGCTTTAGGCAGTAAACATGCTAATTTGTCAAGAGTTGGTAAGAGAGAATCTATTTGGTGGGCCGCTGAAGCCAAACACATAGAAAGAGAGATGTGTGTAAAGAGAAGAGTGCTAGCTGCGGCCCCTGAAGGTGATCTCATTATTACACTGAGCTGCACTAGTCAGGCGGCTGTGCACATAAATCCTCATAGTTATCCTGGATCAGTGGACATGAGAGACCAGGAGGCCTGGGGCCAACATCTCCTTCTCCCTCACTAAATCACTCTCGCCCTGGACCAAATCCTGGCCCTGCCTGATCGCTGGACCCTTAGAGACAGGCCAGTCCTCATAAATCCATACTGAGAATCTTTTGTCACAAGTTTCAGGCCTTTTTCAACATTATGAATCTTCAAGTCTGAGACTCAGTGAGCCTGAGGATCAATGGGACTATAAATACTAATACTGTCAAAGTAAAAGGTCTTCTGATACCATAAACAAATCTCCTGAGAGCCCTAGTGTGGATGTTATTTATAGTTAAAGGAATCATTCTGACAGAAATGAAGATTGTGTCATTATTTACTCTCGCTCATGTCATTCTAAACTGTACGGCTTCTTTCTTTTATGGAAAAGAAAAGGACAGATTTTGAAGAATGTGCTGGTTGAACGAGAGCTTTCAAGCTTTAAAATTGACCCAATAACAACATAAAGGTATAGTGCATAGGACTTTCAAGTCTTCTAAAATTACTGAATTGGTTTGTCTGGTGATGAGACTTATCATGACAAAATTCATTTCAAATTGATTCAGACATTAACAAGAATGATTCATATCATAACTGATCTAGTGAGATTGAATAACCCTTAAATTTGTTTCACTGATGACTGTGGGATATTTATAATATGAACCAGTATATGGAACAGTTTTATGATGCTTTATCAACACATTTAGCATTGATGGAAAAGAGCGATGAGGATTTTCTTTACATTTTTCATTGTTCCAGGGGAAAAAAGAAATGTAAAGGATCATTCAGACATCTTGCCATACGTCTAGAAGACATATTGAAGAATGTACTTCTGCTATGTTACATGTAATAACAGTGAATATTCACCAGAGTTTATTTATGTTTGACAGAAGTAATAAAATGAAGCTCAGTCAAGCAATACAATCTGTTTGTTTTTGGGTGAACTGTCTCTTTAAATGTAATTCTTGCTCATATCGTTTGTAGTATCATCATCTCTCAGGTCCCTTTATATTATAATACAATGTCAGATGACTTTTCTTCATTTCCCTCCAGTTTCCTTCAAGCGACCTTCGTTGTGCTTCACTCAAACAATTCATTATGTTTAATTGACAAACTAGACCGAATTGCTTTGGAAAAAAAAAAACAAAAAAAAAACTGTGTAAATTCCTCTTATAATGAATCTCACTAAACAAATATTTCAATACCTGTGAGGTTTTCCAGACTGTTCTGTTCAGTATTTATCTTCATCTGACTTTTAATTGTTTTTCATCTTCTCGACTCCCCGCAGATTCTCTCACCATGTGCAATCTGTGCCAAGGTTTTTAATCATTAAAAGGTTTCTTATTTTACATGTTCCTGTCATAATGGTTTTGAAACAGTGATAATGTTCTTGAGAGACACTGCTTTGTTGTGACAAAGACAACAGGTTTGTTTTGACAAAGAAAACAGACTGTTGAACTCCATTTCTGAAGTCATTGAATTGAACTAATTATTGTAGAACATAATACAAAATAGATTAGTGTTAGATTAGCATTTTAAGGCTGCCAATGTACCAGAATATATATCATATGCAAAACCAATGGACGTCATCGCAGCCGGGAAATATTTCTCAAAACAATTTCATACTTTCCACCCAAGTTTATATTCAGTTTGCGCACAAGTCTGCACATCCGAGAAAAGAAAACTGCTTAAAAGTAAAGATAATCAATTTTGGATATATTATAAAGCTAAAAATGAGAAATAAACCCCCGATTACTCGAAAAGCCCACAGTCAGGTATATTCACTGTAATTACTGTGGAGTTTGAATATCTTTCAGCTTACTGCTTTCTATTGCTGCTGACTCCGCATTGTGAGCGAGTGGGTGTGTGTTTATGTGTGCGTATCTTTGGGCGTGTGTGTGTGCAACCCAGGTATTAGAGGACTAAAACACAGTCCTCTCGTCCCCTTAAACACAGTGCAGTGATGGATTATGGGATGTGTGAATGATGAGCTGCTTGTGCTGGGCTGTTTGTCTCTCTCCGCTGTGGGGTGAGTGAATGCAGCTTCCCTACCAGCACCCGGCCCTGCATGAATCCCAGACACTGTCTCAGCCCAATGTCTGCCAGACACCTCCAAAAACAGTCGCACCTCAGGTTAGGCTCAGCAGGACACACGGAGAAAGCAAGAATATCACACTGAGCTGAAAAATAACACCTTCAATATTTCCTATCTGTGACTGTACACTTCACACATAAACAAAAGCAAAAAGATACATATGAATGTACAGTTAGATATCACACGTACAGTATGTGTTATGTATCAATACTGAGAACATGTTATTTAATGAATTAATCTGAAATACTGTCAAAATATGAATGTATATATTTATAATGTACTATATATTTAAGGATCATGCAGTGGTGTTCACACATACAGCATATATTTTGAAAACATTGTATGTGTGTGTATATATATTTGTACATATTTTTCTTAAATATATGCGTGTGTGTGTATATTTATATATACATAATAAATATGCACAGCACACACACAAATATTATGTACACAAAAACTTTTATTTTGGATGTGATTAATCAAATTCACATGCGTGTGATTAATAAAAGATAAAGTTAAAATGTTTAATTTTTTTATGTTATATTTTTGCTTTCTGGCCAAGTTAAAGGAGTCATCCTATATAAAAGTTTGATATATTCTGGCCCCTCTCTCTAAATGTTTTTTATTTAGTGATTGATGACTGTAACTACTGATCATTAGCATTTGAATTTCTCTTTAAATTACATTTTTAAAAGTAGCTAGCTTGGTCTGTGTCCACAATAATGGACTGTGCATGCAGCTAAAACCCTAAAGGTTTTTCTGAGAGGTCTGATATGCCACATCAGAGATTCCATTATGGCCATGTGTATGTGGCTGCACATGCTGAGTACCCCCACACCCCCACCCCCCATCCACACACACTCTCTGAAGGCAATGGCAAATTAAATAATATGCTCTTCAGAAGCCACACGAGTGAGGTCTATAGAATGGAGAAAAAATGCCTCCCGCAGCAAGATCCGCCTGAGTGAAAGAGTGTTTCACTCTTTGATAGCTTAAATTTTTGAACTGTTTATGTGCATCTGAGTGCAGATTATCTGCAGCATCTGTCAGTAGTTTTCCTTTCTGCTTTTTTTTTTGCTTCAGCAGACTTCTCTCTGAAGCGCCACAGAAAAGGCACGGAAGCATGGGGCATGGGTGTGAACATGCACATCAAGCTACTTTACTCAGAAAGAAACTGCTAAGTTTTATAATATTTCTAAGAAGAGCTTTGAACATCTGTGTTATATAGACAACACAAGTTATCTTTGCATTTTAAGCAACCTTAGTGGAAATAATAATAATAATAGAAATAAAAAAGGTGACCACTCTATGCTTTATTTTGATGGGTCCACAACATATGAACTATGAGAAACTTTGCAAATATGTCAACTTATTCTAATAACCCTAAACCTACTTTAACAGTCTACTCTGAGAGCTAGTAGACATGTGCTGCAAATTAATTAGAATTAGTTAACATATTTACAGATTAGTTACTTATAGTTAGTAGAATGTCTAAACTGTACCAGATGAGCTACAGAGCAAGTTTACTAGTGCATAAAAGCCATATGGACCTGTTTATGTGATACAAATGTATTTATCAATTATGAACTAGGTAAAAGTGTTTTGAGGTAAAAACATAGTATTGTACAAGAAACAAAACAAAACAAAAATTAATTAATCAGTAATTTATATTAATAATTTAATACTGTAAATATTGCTAATATTTGTGTGAAAAGAAATCAAAATTGTTGATATTTTACTGTTATTTCAGCCGGAATTTGCTAATTGTTTTTAAATATATTGGCCGAGAACAAAAGAAAATATTTAAATAAAAACAAAAGATGTGTTATGAAGTAATGACTTACTACCACAAAAGATTCTGGGTCATCTTTTTACCTTTTTTTAACATGCAAAGATAAATTGTTTCTTGTCTGACTTTCACAATGTAGTCCATTCAGTTGGACCATTCATTCAGTTGGACCGTCGCTCTGAGAGACAGCGGAAGTGTACAAAAAAGGAGGTCAACAAGGATAACCAAAGACGAAAGAGAAAGACTAAGTGACACTGAGAGATGGAGAGAGACAGAGAACATCATCCTGCAGGGCATTTCCATTCTTTTCCTTAAGAGGAACACTGTGCTTTTTCTCGAACAAAGCTTCTGGCAAAAAGAAACAGTCAGGACATGCACACCCAGACCTCGTGACATGTGTCTGTTCCCCTTGATTCTCAATCTTCGACTGAAGGGTGGAAAAATGGGAGGTTAGAGTGCTTTCGGCGCACGACACCCCTCTTGTGTGTGTGTGTCTGGCAGTCGGAGCCCCGGTCTGGAGGGGTGGGAGCAGATGTGAGGCTGTGTGAGGGCAGGTGCACTCCTCTCTGCACCAGTGGCCACCAGAGAAACCCAGCGGCTGTTGCTGCTGCTGCTTCTGCAGTAAAAAGGCAGCCCCAGGAGGAGAGCTTTTTATAGCAGATATCCAGCCTGAGATCAGAGAAAACACAGAGGATACTGATGTAGGGACGGGCATCATTCTGTCTCTGATTACAATTCAACGCAATGTTTCCAGGTCTTTTACGATTCTTTTACCGAATCAACTGTAATTTTTGAGGGAGAAACATCTGCACTTAGTTAACTACACCAAGTTCTATCCAAACAGTGCCAGAAGTCTACATCTTTATCAAATTCTATATCAATCGATAAAAATCTGAAATACAGTGTGTTCAGGAATTACTCTATCATTTTCCCCACAGGCAAGGAAAACCACTACTGCAGAGAAAGTGCATTGAGACACACATATTCACACATATACATTCCCTTCACTTCCTGTGACCACAGAGGGATGACATTGCAACTAATTAAGTGTGGCACAGTCTAGAAGCAGTGGGCATCCAGGTCATCACTTCTCATCGCCTACTGAAAGTCCTCAAAAAAGGGCTCCTGCTGGGAGAACCAAAGCCCAAGACTGGATCTGCTGACCTAGTAAAAAAAAATATGTAAAACAGCCATCCCTGTCTTGCTGCCTCACACTGCACTTGTTAATTCACTATATATGAATTCTTCTATACTGAATAGGCCAGTGCAACCTTGCTAGGGCATTCAGAGAGTATATTAAATGGCTCCGTTATTGCCAGCGATTTGGGATTCACTGAAGTTCATTGGCCCTGAAGTGTCGTCTGCTGAAAGAGCTTGGTTTGACATCAGGACTGAAATAGTGTGCTTGCGATAATGGCGTCTCACTTAAAGGTTCGGCTTTTCGAGACTGCCGGCAACATTTGCAAGAAGTGGCGTTGCCGTGCGTCTAAAGTGCTAGTGGAAAAATGTATTTGCATATTTAGAATTCTGAAACAGGAATGTTAGTGTTTGCGTGGTTATGAATAAACATGACTATGGCACTTGTTTCGGGAAAAATTGGAGATGTGAGAAGTCAATCTTAATCAAAGGGCTGCAGACACAAGACACAATCATGGCAGTCAATGGGTGACCCTTCGCAATAAGAAAAAGCTGACATTTTAGAATCCTCTTGGCTATGGAGTTAGTGACCAGAGATGTTTTTTTATAGACACACTCTCACACATGTGTAATTTGTGGTTGTAAACTAGCCTGAAGCCATTCGCAGTCTGTCAAAAAACATTTTGACCTTTTTATACCCTAAAGTCCAGAGGCCCAAAGGCATTTTTTGAGTTCTTGTTTGACATAAATAATCTAGAACATGATTCTGGAGGAGATGTTTAACCTCTAAAGTTGGAGTCATTGCAGGTATGGAATTAAATGTGTAGATAAGTATATAGCACACTATTGCCATCAACTGATGGATAAATTAACTGGGAAAGAAAGGGCAAAAAACACTTCAAATATCATACTTCTTGGAGGGATGCTAATTGGGTCTATGTGGGGGAGGGGGGGGGGGGAATGTGAGACACAGTGGATGCATTTTGTTCCAGCAATATCTTGTTGATACTCGCCATCTCAAGTATACGAGGAGTTCAGTGTCCAATAGAAATCTGAGTGTTAGGGCACATAAAGGACACATAAGTGAAACTTTCATAAGGCACCATAATAATGTTAATTTTATGACATTGTCACCTCATTTCTGAGAATTCAGAATATTTATTATATTTAATAAATTATGCATTATATGTTATGCATTATAAAATATATGCACAGCATTATACATACAGTTAAAATGTTGGGGTTGGTAAAATTTTTCAGTTGTTTTTGAGACTTTTTCAATTAAAAATAAAGTATTGTAAAATATTATTTCAATTTAAACTAATTATTTTCTGCTTAAATACATTTTAAATGTAATTCCTGTGATGTTAAAGTGAAATTTTTAGCAGCATTACTCCAGTTGTCAGTGTCACAGTACACTTCTAATTGCATGCTCAAGAAACATTTATTATAACTTTTATTCTTATTAACATTAAAAACAGTTGTGCTGCATATATGTTTGTGGAAACCATGACTCAAAAAGAGAAAAAGTAATTATTTAAATTTATTATATAAAAATTGGACAAAAATTCAGCCCTGGCACTATAGCCAAACCAGCCCACATTACCACAGCGACACAGCCCCACCTACGGACACGCACATTCACTACTTATGTTGGTGTACAGATGGAGAAATAATATAAGCAGTAATATATGTAATAGATATTTAATCATTTAATGTATGTGACAGGAACAAAAAAAACTTGTTTCTAACAAATTTATACATACAATGTACACATTGTCTGTCTGATTCTACATCTTCTCGTCCATTTTAACTCTGTAACTCTGCAATTTTAATATGTTTGTATGGCTCTGTGTGATTATACTTGTTCCTCACTCTATTTGTGAATTAAAGTATGCTGAAGTGTTGC
>JAUCMS010000038.1:6216049-6227983 GCA_032357445.1 Enteromius radiatus
GGACCCAATGAGACACTTTTGGCAGTAGTTTCCACGCTGCTAAAAAATGTGCTAAGGGAACCAGCCGCTCGAGGCTGTCTGTGCTGTCTTGAGCGTGAGAAGGGGCCGCAGCGCGTGCTTCACCACTCTCAAGTGCAGCGGCGGATCTCGCTGATGAGAGAGAGAGAGGGACTCATCCGTCTCTGTCCCTGTATGAGCGAGGTCCCGCTGGGAACCCCACGAGTGTTTCCTCTGCTCGGCCTCAGCCCGAGTGGGTTCATTGCCGCGGGGAACCAATGTAAAGGCTCCCTCCTCAAAGAGAGCCAGGTGGGACTTGAACACGCACACCTAGTAAAAACAGCGCGGGCAATCAGCTCCCTCGAGAGCTGCTGCTGCGTGCTCAAAATCAAGGCAAGCCACACACAGATCATGGGAACAAACCGGAGCAATAAACTTTTGCAGGGGTAAGCACATGGTCTGTAAACCTCCTTTTACTTTCCTTTCACGGACTTCTACCTGCTTTAAGCATTACTGTTTTTGTCAGTTTCAGAAAAGTGCTAGGAGACAGCATGTTCAGTTGTCAGACAGGACTGGAACTACAAATGGGACTGGCTTGTATGATCAGATGAAACAAAAAAAAATAATTATTCAAAATGGGTTAGGTAAACATAGGGATAAAAGTACTCCATGTTTACAATGAAGTGCTGTGTTCTCTTATTAGGTGTTCTCCAAACTCTTCAGGCATTACAGGAGAAAACTCAGAGCTTCTATCTTGGGAAAAGGACATAGCAATATTTGGGTGCCAATAATTGTGGCCAACATTTATTGGAGAAAAACATTTATTTTATCATGAGTTTTCCTCCCCATTTTCCATTGTTTTACTTCAATGGTAGAATTTAGTGAATTTTATGAACGAAAGATCAAAAGGATAAACAATTCAGAATTATTTTCACAGCCCTTTGCTCAGATTTACCAAGGGTGCCAGTATTAGTGGAAGGCACTGTATATAACATGATCAGCTAATGGGCAGAACAAAAACAAAATTCTAAAGATGGTAAGTCTATAGATAACATGAAGTGCAACATGAGTTACATGACACAAGACAGCTGACTATGCCAATTAATTGTATTATGCCAACACTAATATAAACAAAACCTAGAACAGACATGACATTCATTTTAAGGAACCACCTCAAAAGTGATCATTATAAAATTGGTCTGTGCTGGTCTACTTTGGCTGTAAATGCTCAAGAACGGAATAAAAAATCATGAAATTCCAGTATTTCCTAAAGAACCGTTTTTGGATTCTCAATATAAGCACTGGCTTGATATTTCATCACTAAATGAAAAATACTTTAAACAATCTCAAATGTTGCATCAAAAAAATCTTCTGTAATCCTGTCTGACACAGCCAATCTATTTGTAATCACACCAGTTTTATGGGGAGAAAAGCATCAGTTGGAAGCCAACTTTAAAACAATGTTCATTACCATAATCCTAATTACAATGACGGGGAAACGAGCAATCGTATGTGGCGAGATTTAAAATTTAATGCAGAGTGAAGCCATTTAGTAGACAGCGACACTTGTCTCCTGCCCGATCAGGCAGGGCATAAACGATCCATTTCCCAAATCAGGCAATAATTTTGATGAATAATGAAAGAGAAGAAGCTATTTAAAGCACGCACATCTCACAATCACCCCGAGGCCTCGGCGGAGACGGAGATAGAGCCAGTGATTATTGAAGAGCGAATCACATAGGGCTGGAACCAAAAGTCCCGTCATTCCTTCAAAAGCCACCGTAGTTGTTCTCAGCACATAGCTTGTCCTTGCACTACAGCCTGTGATGTCATCCACAAAGGAACTTTTCCGTTATAATTGGGCTACATTTTCCCAAACAACTTTTACCATTTGCACTCTAGTAGCTTTTGTGAAACTCTCCAGTTCTGTCTTTTGTTATGGAGCCCAAATCCCAATTATACTTTCAGAAGATGTTCTTAATGACAACCCAAAGAAGAGCCCACATCTCCGTCTGCACATCCCCCCTCTCCTGCGCTACACTCACCCAAATCTCCCCTCACCCTCCGAGATAAAATGATAGTGAAAGTATTATCTCACCCGCTCCACTGACTGTGATTGCTTTTGGCAGTTCAGAGGGAATTAATATGGGCTTCTCTTTTGGAAGGCAGAGGAAGCGCTGGAAACTAATGAGGGAAGAGGAGTTTAGGGATTCAATAGGTGAAGAGATGTGGGCAATCAAGGCTGACAACACCCCTTCAGCAGAATGAAGACGAGATCCGGGAGGAGGGCCGAGGTTGAGGTGCTGGAATGCTTAAACGAGACGGCTGGATTTTGAGGTGCTTCGTGTTGACGAATCCTTTATTATTCAGGGCATATGTGTGCTGGCTCAGATTTTAGTGTCTTCAGATGTGGAATAGGACTGAACTGAGGATACAAGCTATCATATTACTCAGTCATTCTCAGTGTCAACATTTCCTAATATGAAACAGGGTACAAGCCTGTCAATTTAGCGTGATTAATTATTTACAAACGATAATAGAATAGAAAATTAATCACGCTGATAAAATACAAGACAATGACACGGCGGACAAAGATGTCTGTTTGCTAAGACTAACAATTAACAAATATTGCAGATGGAATATCAAAACTCTTCCTGTGTAAACAGCCTATACTTCGCTAACTTGCTAATTGGGTTGCAGTGGGCTGTAGGCCAATGGCAGGCTTTGTTCAAGGAGATGAAAATAAAACAACTGATATATTGCATTCTAAAACCACTTTTTGTGATTTCTGTTTAATACTTTTGGCATAATGCTATTATGATCATTGGGCTTGACTCTGGCCTGGGTCTTCTAATCGTTCATAAACATAATATTTGTGGGAATCTCCTGAGATGTACATACAAATCATTGGTTATCAGCTGAAATTACCTCTAGTGGCAGAAAAATTAAGATTTGTAAACTAAATATGATTGGTAAACTAATACATTTTGATATATCACATAACCAGTTTCATGTGTATAGTCTTTCTATGCAGTAAACGCACATCCTGATTTTGCCAAGTTTAATGTGTCCCTAGGTCAACATATTTTGTTGACCCTGGAACAACATTTTAATGCAAAAATATAGTCTTTACCATATCTCTACACTTAAACCTAACATTACCCATGAGTGATGCCTAAAATCAAAGGAAATAGATTACTAACACTATTGTACAAGCACCAAACAGTAATTGTAAGCATAAACTTCACAAAAACTGTAAACTGTTTCTTCAAATCTGATTGGTTGACCACAATGTTGTCCCAGGGTGAACAAAGATGTTGACCCAGGGACATGGTGCACTTGGTACAATCAGGTTAGCGGCAGTAAACTTGCTTTGCAGCTCACCTGGTTCAGCATTGCTCAGGAACGAGTCCCATGAAGCACAAGTCCTAAAAATATATTTCGATGGCATGATTTCTTCAGCTGCATTTGCTTCTGATTGGTTAGGTTTAGAGTAGAGTTTAGTGTAGGTGGTAGGTTACTTTGAAATTAGTGCTGTCAAATGACTAACCATGATTAATCATTTGACAGCAGTATTTGAAACATAACATTTCAAGTGTTAACCGTTTAGTGACATTTCATTTTCAAGCTGCCATGATATGTACAACAACCAATGTGATAAAACACTACCATATTTATGTTAATCTGTTTTGAATAAAACGGCATGCACGTTTAGTGTCAATCACTGGACATTTTGCTTCGAACGTGAAACGAAACATGCAAGAAGCAATGTAATGTCATTTGCAGAAATGTCACCACAGGCACGTTTTTCCAATGAGCCTTATTTGCATTAACTTACCTCTGCTTTCCTACCAAATCTTTTCTGCGAAAAGTCACAAAATACAATGAGAGTTTCTCCCCACAAACACAACAGCACAAGTGTAATTGCTCATGTCAAATCAAACATAATTGAGAGCGGATAAAGAATATATTCTCCTAAAAAATGTCACTTATAAACCCAAATCGGCATGTAAATGTGGATAGTCATGTGTTGATGTGATCATAAGTTTTTTTTTTTTTTTTTTTTTTTATTTGAAAAGCTACTTACCATTTATACCTATATATCATAATTGTATTCCTAAGATACTCAAAAAGAACATTTATAATAGCAGTGCTGGAACAGAAAGTTTGAGTTTAATCATTCACCCATTATTATGCATCTCATAAAACACAATAATCTGAGTGTTATTGCCGTATTTGTGAATATGAAGTGTATGGAAGTGTCATCTTCAGTGGCTTTCGCTGAGAGAGAGGAAAGCACAGTGGGGAGGCTTGATTCTTCACCCTTTCTGTAATTGCAGTCCTCTCTAACTTTCATCAAGGAGAACGAGCCCCTTTATTTTTAGCTTTGGCCAGCAGTTGGGGGTGGAAGGATGGAGGGCCAGGGGTTTAGTGGCCTTCTGGGTAATCTCCAGGGTAAGCTAATTAGCACCATCTACACGTGGAGAAAACCGAGTGCCTTTTCAACTGGTGATGAAAAGACAGCTAGAGTTTCATTTTCTTGCTGCCTCACTGGCAAATTGCCTGCTAAATGAAAGCAGGGAGTGTGATGCCACTGCCTATCCAAGCCTTCCTTGAACCCTGATACTCCTCTAAAGCGCACAGCAAGGAGACACAAAAAATCTCTTAACAAAGCCCTTTTTGAAAAGTTTTTTACTCTTCTGTAGTGTTCACCTCATTCTGGGGCACATTTCATAACAAAAGAGAAGGGAGCTTTGAAAAGGAAAGCTTTGAAAAGTCAGGGCAAGGTGATTTGTACTATAAAAAGTGCAATAAGGCTGACCATTTTAAAAATAAAAAAAGCAGCACATTAGTTTTGCACATAGCCTTTTGAACTGCAACACAAAGTCCACAGCACTGACCAAGTACTACTGACTTGCACCCCAAAAAACACACACACACACACACACATACACACACGCAAAAAAAAAAATCACGAGACATTGTGTGTGAATTTTTGGCTGTTCAAAATTATAATATTGTAATGACTGAAACTGAGGCGTGTGGATCCAAGTGCAAAATTTCTTTAATTAGTATCGAGGCAACCAGCAAACAATCACAATCCAAGACACAGTCCAATAATCAGAAACCAGGAGATCAGGGCAGGGAAAGAAATGCTCAGTAATGACAGTGAAAACAGATCAAGACTTTGCGATTATCTGACTGATGAACCAGGGCAACTTGGGTGATAGGGACACCCTCCAGGGTGGAGCAGACACCAGAGACGCCCTCCAGGGTGAAGCAGGTGACAAGGACACCCTCCAGGGCAGCTTGGGTGATAGAGAAATCATCCAGGGCAGAGCAGGACAGACTGGAACAAAGAGCTTAGAGAGGTTAAATTTGGCCTCTATGGCCCAGACGGTACCTGCTCATGGTTCCTTAATGGAACAGGATGGATCAGGTGGGCTAGGAACCCTCCGGAGAGAAGCCGGCAATGGGTCAGCTGGTAGGGACTCCCTCCAGGGTGGGTTTGGAGACACTCTCCAGGGCAGAGCAAGTGGCAGCGGCCACCACGGAGATGGTTCAGGTGATGTAGGCCGCTCTTGTAGCGTGGACTCTGGTCGTGGCTTCGACACATAATTCTGGGTTGGCACTCCTGGCCAGAACTCGGGATCGGGACTGTACAACGGTTCTGCTGACCGTGTCCCTGAAACCTGACCCAACCACGGCACTCCTGACCGTGTCCTTGAAACTGGGTCTTGGACCTGACAACGGCTCTCCTGGCCATGATTCGAGAACGGGACCATACAGCAGCTGTAACTTGTAAACTGGACCGATCAGCGGCTCTCCTGGCCATAACTTGGAAACGGGACCAGACAATGGCTCTCCTGGCCATAACTCGGAAAAGGGTGTGAGTGAGCGGTGCATGGGAAATTGAATCGGTGTGAGTGTAAAACCAGGCGAGGTGATGCGAGTGCCCTCTAGTGGCGCTTGAGGGGACTCATGAAAAATATAATGTAATATAATATAATATAGTATAAATAAGTACTTTTTTATACAGACAAAATACATGCTTTTGTTAAATAATTTTGTTTACTACTTTTGCATATATAGTTGTTACGCTGTGCGTCCTTCGTGGTCTTGTGCATGCTGTGCTTCTCAGTGAGGCAGAGAGCGGAGGATACGGGAAGCTTCGTTGCAAGACATTTAATAATTAAACCAGAACAAGATACAAAAACGCTGACGGGGCAGCAACAATAACTCACACGAAAGGGCATACATGGAACTTCAACGAGACATGAATCAAACTCAAAAACAGCGGTATTTAAAGACATAAAGACAAGAAAGCTTGGGGACTAAAGTGCAGGCAGGTGATAAAACAGGCGATACAAATGAACTGATGGGGGGGGGGGATGGGGGGAAACAGGACAAGACAGAAACAATGTCACAGTAGTATATATAGAAATATAGAATCTGAGATATCTTCTTTAATGGTTCAACACTGATAAATAGAAAAAGCAGACAATTGTCATTAATTAAAAAAAATATATATATATATATATATATATTAAGATTGTTTTTTAATGTATATAAATGCTAAATTAATTTTCTAGCTTTTTTAGATGTTATAAGCACTCTCTTTACATTACTGATGATTACTGGTAATCTATGCTTTATCAACCTTTGGCTTTGATATTTTTATGATCTGGATCATTTTTATGCCTAAAAACATGTTTAAAATATTAATTACATATTTTTTTGCAATTAACTGTATCCAGGGTCGATTATACGGAAGTGCTTGAAGGAATGAAATGAAAGCAAGAGAACTTTAGTTAAAGCTGTAGAAATAGAGCAGGCCTACTGGCAAAACATATTTTCCAAATGCTCCAGTGTGTAGGTTTTGTGTTTGAACTTTGGGGAGCTTCAAAGGGTTTTTCAAAGTGTTTTTATAACACTGATCAACAGCCAATCACCAACATTTTTTGCTGATTTCTTGAACCCATGAGCCCAGGCGTTTAAATTAGACAGTTTTGTTGTTGTGTTGTGTTGTTTGAAGTGTAACAGAAACTCATTGTGCAGTGTAGAGCTTCATTGATTGTAAAAGAGCTTTGCGAGATTAATTATAATAAAGGGTGCTTCCTTTCTTTCAAAGTTTTGTAGGTGACAAAATGCAGCATTTATAAGTGGATGTCTCTATCGATGAACAAAATAGATAAGGCTAGAGGCCCCTCTCTAATTTCAGAAGCACCTTCAATAATATGAGCAGGCACCAGACCTGCCTGTATCTGAATATTATAATTTAGTGAATTTTTAGCACTCTAATACAATGTACTGTACTGTATGTGCTTTGAATGACCATGCTTGATCCTCTCCGACACTGTGACCCAAATTATGACAAAATGATACCTCAAATTATAATTTCATGATGAAAAACTTTTTTTAAAACCATATTTGTATTAAGTCTGCATTATCCAAAGACGGCTCTATAGTTCTCAAATGAATGCTCAGGAAAGTATTATTCCTATAATTCAGCCAATTACAACATTAAAGTCCCAGTTTATGTGTAATGAAATGTTACGAAAAGACATACATGGGCCGTAATATGATAATGTTTAAAGATTTAAATCTTTGCTGGCTGTGTTGCAGACTGCATAAGGTAATTTTCAAAAAATCCATAACATGGGCAATTTATTTATTTTTTACTATATTATTTTGTGCATTTTTTTTCGTGCAGCATTTGGTGAGGAATATTCTTATTTATTTATTTTTTTTTATTTAAATTTACAGTAACTATGGTAGCCAAGTAGTGCAAAACACAACACAATTTAAAAAGCAAACGTAAGCTCACAACACAATTTTAACAACACCACTGTAAGCCACAATACAACAGAAATACTCCCGACCACTAGGGGGCAGTTGATCTGCAGAAACGGCTATTGTGCGAAGGTACTCGCGGGCGCTGCAGGCTGTGTCGGTTGTAAAACTTTGTTGGTAGGACCCACAAAATGGACAATACATCGCAAACTTAATTAACGTCAGGTGATGGTTTTATTGTCAGCGTTAAAACCATCAAAACAGGTACAGACTGCCCGCGAATACTCATGACATGCGCACAATTGCCGTTTTTCGCCCACCAGGGGTCGGGAGTAGTTCCGTTGATTTGTGGCTTAATGTCGTTGTGAGCTTATGTTTGTTTTTTAAATTCTGTTGTGTTGTTAGCTTGCCAAGATGATTTTTCAAAACGTTTACATTTAGTCATTTAGCAGCTGCTTTTATCCATAGTGATTTACAATACATTTTTCCACTTGAGGAACTCCAGATCCAAATGGTAAAGTGTTGATGATAAGGTTGTCTCAAAGGGCATTTTAATGTGACTGCTACACAAATCAACTCTCATAAACTCATTTAACCCTGAAAGCAGGTCTCTGCTGTCTTTAATTGCTTCTGGTATAATGTCATTTTCATCTGCTAAGACTGATGTCATTGATTGTAGTTGAGGGTAGAGCTGATGTCACACCAGGGGGAATTTAGATGAGTTACTGAACAATATCACAGACTTGGGGCCTTCATAATCATACCCATTTCTGTGAACCAATTCATGGTCAATCTTAATGGTTTAATAAGCCACCATGAGCTATTTTATGATTCTACTGTAAGAGACAGTAGCGCCTGCAGCTGCACAGGCCGTAAGTGATCACTTCTTGATATTATATTATATTATATTTACATTGATTGTGAGAAAAGATGTGTTTATGTGGTGGGATGTAAAACACAACACTCTGGCTTGCATTATAATCAATTGAACTCTACTCCAGTGCCGACTGCCTCGTTTCTAGTTTGGATTCACAGCATATATTCTCCTATGTATGCACTTACTAGTGTTGAATCAAATCACACCTTTATATTTCAAGCAACTAATGTGGAAAAAAAAACAACAACAGTGACTTATGTGTTCGAGAGAAGAGAGTGAAAAGCTGCTGTGTGTAATTGAACAGGAGATGGTGTCTCCCGCTGCACAGGCAAATTTCATTTCTCTCCCCAAATGTGATTACAGGGTGTCAGTGAGCAGAAGAAAAGCCTCTGCCCTTGTCTCTCACCCACACAAGATGTCTCCTATTATTCCAGTTACAGATGAGCAGCAGACAGCATTCATGCAGAGGCTAAAAGCTAACCGTATCTTTTTGGCCAATGGCACTTGCACAAAAACACAATAACAACAGCCAACATAATGAGGGGAAAGAATGGTGAAAAAAGACAATCCCTTCCTCTCAGACAGCATTTTCTTGGAATTGCTCAGCTACTAACTTGTACCCTGTGAGACAAACAAACTCAAAGCACATTAGCAGATAAGCTTAAGTAATCTGTGCTCAACACATGATTTATTTATTTGCTGTCATTTTACTCTAGACAAGTAGAGGTACAATCTAGTACATTATGAAAGGGTATTTAAAGTGTGAACTGAGGTGCTTTTTATAGCTGTTGTAACATAACAAGACAACAACAGGCATCAGGCCAAACAAACACAGATTTTTAGGATATCATATTCGGAAAATAAATGATATTTGTTTTCATATATTAAATACACATTTGAATATCAAAAGTGTTGTAATTTAGAAATACACTTTAAATTAGATATAAAAAATGCTGAAAAATTTATTCTTTGTTGTTATATATATATATTTTTTAGCTTTTGGATTAATGTTCTCATTAAGTTGCCCAATTCTTCAATGCTAAGTAGCATTACTATGATATATGCTGTGCAATTTAATTTGTTACATGTTCTCAGTCTGAGATATTTTAACACTAACAAAAATAAATAAATTACATTTTAAAAAAATACTGCGGAAAACTAAACTAAAAGGATGGAGTCCATCCACATTTCCACTGATTGTCAGTTAGGAAGAAAACCTCCATGCAATCTTGTGCAAAAATACACAGCACGGATTATATAGGTAATTAATTAATAAGACATGACTCACACCCTAAAATAGAACACAAATTTAAAGCAGCACCAAATGTAATAGAAATAAACTATTACTGTTTTCAAACATACAAGTCCACAGAGAGCATGCATTATTGTTCTTGTTATGGTATGACATACATATTGATTAATAGTTATATTTAATAATTAAAAAAAAATCAAACTATATATATATTCAGTCAGGACCACACAAAAAAAAATATTGATTTGATTACACACAATAATTGGTTTGGCAGTATGGTTCCATATGGGGTTAAGCAAAACCAATATATAAATATTAGCGGCATATACATGCATATTAGCACACATATGAGAGACTGTAACACTTTATAATAGACTGTAATGCACAATGTATATACTTTATATTGTGTTCTATACATACTGTACAACATACTGCAGCAATAGTATAATATAATATATAACTGTATATTTTAGCCATTGTGTATTTGCATTTTGGAGATTTTTTTTGGAGTATTTAAAAAATAAAATAAAATGTGGCACACTGCACAGGTCATTTGTGATGTTTTGTTCAGCTGGCCAAAGGCTCTGCCTAGTAAAAAAAAAAAGTTTTATTCAGCAGAATTCGAAAAAAAGAAGAAGAAGAAGAAACTGTTTGGTGCAACAAAGTCTCTTTTGTCAGTTACTTGTAAATAATCTGACAACAATGTGTGTGTGTGTGTGTGTGTGTGTGTGACAAATTATAAAGTGAATACGGCAGAAGTAACTAACTTCACAATATTCGACTTGTATCTCCTGAGAATGAGGCAAGAGAGATTATGTTTTTTATAATTACCTTAATGACCCTGAACTTTTTTTGAAAAGACTGTAATTATGATCTTAGAATCAGAGTGTTTTCCCTTTCGCTAATGAAAATCGAAACAAAATGACAAAAAAACAGCCAGGCACACCTGATTAATGTTTTGGTGCAAAGCTCGGAAAGCATTTACTTTCTAATTTATATTTTTAAATATATATAGTTCATGGTTTTATGCTTATGCTTGTATTCTTCAGCCACACATCTCTATAATGTGATCCTAATGGATGCATTGACGGATTTCACAGAAGGCTTTTAGCTAAGCATTTTGCATAAAAAAATTGCTTGCTAAACAGTATCTGTGTTTGGTCAGCCCGATAGGTATGCACTATTAATGGACATCATGAGGTGACTGTAACGATAATGTCCCGGTCGCTTCTGAGGAGAGAGAACATGGAAGTCAAGGGGCAAGCGTGTATCACTGTCCCATCTGTGAATTATTTATCTCCTGTCTAAAGAATGACTTGTGTGGATAAGTTGAGCCTCTTTGAAATGATACCACACAAACTGTGGATAGAAAAGGCCCCTTTCTTGTCTGATATGAAATATTGATTGGGAATTATTGATCCATGGAACACACTTGAAATGCAGGGAAAGAGCAGCTACTGAGAGCAGCTGAACAGGATCTTGAACATACAAACTGGTATTCAGAAGGCCAATGGTATGACAGTGTATGAAACATTTAGATAAAACAACTACGTTCTTTAGGATAGCAAATTATTACCAAATCAAACACATTTACTTTAACCAGTGTAGTCTGATTCTTCATTCTTGAACAAATGACTTGGTGATGAATGAATTGGTTCTTTTTAGTGAATCAAACACATGTGATTCTCACATGACTCTGAGTTGTTTCTTGTTAGTAAAGCCTACCTATATATATATATATATATATATATATATATATATATATAAAGCCTATATATAGCGCAACCATGTAGTTTGATTCTCAAATATTCATTTGAGAGAGAAAAAAAAAGAGTTGGTTCTTTTTATTGAATCAAACATATATAGAGCAACCATGTATAGTCTGATTCTCTGATAAATGATTATAATGAGTTGGTTCTTGTTAGTGAATAAAACCAACGTGACATTATCACGTTGGTCCACTTTGAAAAACGTGTAGCTGTCACGGTTTTACCCCCCTCAGACGTGAAACTTA
>JAUCMS010000038.1:6228083-6243733 GCA_032357445.1 Enteromius radiatus
AATCCAGATATCCGTGTGTGGATCACGGCTTATTCCTGTCACTGATTTACATTGTAATCTTTTCCGTGTAAGTTTCAAAGTGGACCAACGTGATAATGTCACGTCTTGGCGTGATACCAGGTTGATAAAACACATATAGCAAAAACAGTTTAGTTGAGACATTGTTCAAATGATCAGTTAAAGATAAACAAGTTTTTCACTGCTGTTCACAGAAAAATGAATGAAATGTGATAAAAAAATACTATTGCCTTACTTACTATAAAAAAAAAAAAATAGTTGGCAGTATATAATTGTCCATCCTGAACATAACCATAGAGAATTTAACAAAACAGATAAAGACGTAACAAGAAAGTGAGCAAGTAAGTGAAACCACTTCACACACAGACAAAGCTGTGTTTGGGAAGACTCCCTGGTGTTGTCCATCATTGTGGGCATTGTGGGTAAAATTCCTGCAATCTGTTTACTGGCTTGTCACCACTTCAAAAGCAAACAAATCCTCCTCCATTTATAGACAAGAGGCAGCATCTCTGAGTGTGGAGCGTAGGTAAACAAAGCCAAGAAAAGGTGCAGGGAGGACACAAAAGCTCTGCCGACAGGAAGTAAGAGAGGAAAAAGGCTGACAGACTACCACACAAACCATCATGGAGCACTTAAAGAACGCCAGTCTCTCCAGTGCCTCTTACAGTGAAAAAAAAAACGGAATGGGGTGAGGCGGAGAGAGGAGGTGAGGCATGAGATAAAAGAGAGGAGATATTTGCTCGGGGAGATGTGCAAGGCCATGTTTGTGGCTTGGGAATGTACGTTGCATGTACATCAGGTCCTCCTGGATGCCGCTGTGAGGGTCAGTGCTACTGTGATCTGAATGGGGCCATCAATATTTCAGGATGGTGGCCGGTGGGAGGAGATGTGAATGATTTATAGGAGCTCTGCAGCTCCCAGGCTGAAACAATACCCACAGCCTAATCTCCCACCACACTTTGCTCTTTTTCTCCCTTTTGCTTTTTTTTTTTTTTCTCTCACTAACATTGCCCTCCCCTCTGCTATGTCCCTGTTGTCATCTCTCTGTCTCTTGTTGCTTTCAAAGCAATATTTTCTTCATTTTCTACCCCTCTTCTATATCTTTCTCTCTTCATGTTCTATTCCAGCTGCTGCACCATGATGTTGGCTTGCCTACAGTGCTGATTGGAGTTTTTCCAGCTTTATGTATTTACTTTTTTCTATCCCAGCTTATACAAAAAATCAACTGTAAGTACTATTGATAAAAAGATTTCCCATAAAAACATTTTAGCTTGTAATGGACATGAGTTTCATGTCTGTCATATGTAAATTCCTGCCCATTATTTGCTTGATTGAGTCATCTGAACTCTAAAAACCATGTTTATAGTCACTCTGAATAACACTAATTTGCCAACAGCACCAGAATAGCAAACAGTCCCAAACCCTTTGCTAGTGTTTATCAAATACTGTGACATTGACAAGTAAAGAAGCAGGCAAAAATATCACTTAATTTAAATGTTAACTGTAATTTAACATTCCTACAGTTTATTTTAAAAAATAATTTTCATTTAACACCATTATGTTTGGTTCCCTATTTAAACAGCCGGATGCCGAGCTCTGCCCTCGCAAGGGTTTAAACTACTAGGGCTCGGAGTCCGCCGAGCTCCCAGCTCGCTCCCCTGGACAGCACGCCAAACACGCTTTTCTATTTGCATTATGATGAAGTGTGAACTCGAGAAGCATGAAATACATGAAACTTCATTGCATTAATTTGTTTTCTATGAGTTGGGGCTACACATATTTTTGGATGGAAATATTGCCCTCAATTAAATTGAGTTCATCCAATTAATAATTTTTTGAGTGTGTAGAAATTTATTTATTTTTTTTGTTTAAAAAAAAAAAACTAAACTAAAAGTCATATGAGGATCAAATGCTGACAAAAGGGTAATAACCTCTGTGTATTTCCCGTTGTACTCATTATGTTATTTTTTGCCATACATTTTGTATATCAGACTATGATCACAAAAATTGTTTTCTTTTTGGATCACAAATAGAACAATAGCACTTGCCATAAATTAGGTCAAAATCCTCATCAAATCATCCCAATTATTAACATAATGAATAAACTGACACTCCAACTCTATATATTCCTGTTATTCAACCTTTTTGGCTATTTTTACAAAGTCCCCCATAAAACATTAGGAAATGAGTGGGCAGTGTGCACAAACATTTGACTGGTACTGGTCTAATCCCCTTAAAAATTCTTACATAAACTCATATTAGTTTTCATAAGGGTTTTGCATTCTATGGGTTAGGGACAAAAATCCCCCAAAAACATCACTGGTAAAACATCACATTTGTATATGAATATTAAACCATCATTGAATATGAATAATGTATTTTGTCAAGATACACTGATACTTAAGAATGAGTGTCTATAAAGAATGGTGCAGTTACAGAATCTACCAGCAGGGGCTAACTACCCAAACTAACCAGCAAAGCCTATGAATCCCTGAGTTATCCCAATAAAAGTTTCTTTTATGATCAAGGATTTAAAGATTTTGTTGATACCGTTCAGTGCTTTGCTTCAGTCTGCATTGTTAAAAGCGCTATATAAATAAAAGTGATTGATTGATCATCTGAATGCAATATTCACTGTAATAACAGAAGATGTCTATTGTGATGTAGCAATTACAAAATTAATAAATAGAAAAATAATTCATAATCATTTTAAGGACTTCCCAATGAGGTTTTTTTTACGTTTGATGAAGATTCGTCTTCATATATTTTCTGATTGAGGTTATGTTATGAGGTTATGAATGAGACTCTTTTTCAGATCATCTCCGAACGTTTAAGCAGTGAAAAATGACTTGTATTCATAATGAAGCTGACAACATTACATCAATGGCACTTTCAATGACATCGGTACAAGCTATTTACAGCCGCTTGCTAATTCCAAAGCGCTGGATCCAATCAAGAGAGACGTCTGTTTACAGAAAATGGATAATATCTGCTCACAGAGAGAATATTAATATTGTCATTAGATGCCATAAAAAGCAAAAATACAATTCTCTCATTATTTTTATGTCTCATATTCTCTGGATATCGCTCGCTCACGTTGCTCCGAATATATTCTGATGATTGAAAAGCCACGACAGGCTGTTGCGAGACCGAAGTTGGAATCATTATGTATTCACATGAGCTCTGTCTCTGTGCAAATACCTTGACAGTGTATCGTCAGGGGGAAGGAGTCAAAGTCACTAGGAGGCCAGACCTCGTCCCTGGAGCAAAATACATCAACACACCAGGAGTTTAATCCAAAGCTGCGATGACAATGCTGTCCCTGCCCGCCTTTATAAATGGCTGATTCCCAAAGCATTTTAATGGCGTAATCTTCCCCTCATCTTGTCAACTTAATGGCGCCTGCCTGTTTACTGTAAGCGAGATGCATGACGCGTGAGGTGAGAACTGGCAGCCGTCGCCGGCCTGATGGAGATGGATATACACACTCACAAAGAGCCACAGACGCTGTCGTTTAAAGCACGGGAGGGGGAACTCAGATTACGGTCATATTCATAACTCTCTAATGTCACATTTTATCGCTCATAAAGCTCAGCAATATACATTAGGTTCATTTATTCTTGGCCGACCGAGAAATAGTGGTCCCGTGTGACGTTTACATTTCAAGTAATTTTGCAAAATGGCGGAGAGCTCCTTCCTTTAATATCCCACTGAAAAAACAAAGCAAAAAAAGCAGCAGGCATCCTCCAGTGATGGATTGATGTAAATGTGAGAAAGATCAGCACTTTGAAACAGGAAGAATCAATTGTGTTTCTAAGTGACCAACTGAGGACTGTACAGAAATAGGCAGAAATATTCAGGCATCAGCAAGAGGTGGACTCCCTGGAGGAGGAACGTTACTGACTCCAGAAAAGGCCGGATATTGCCATAAAGATGAATATTTCATTGATGAGTCAGAGGGAAAGTGCCATTATGCTCGTTTTCAAGCCTTTAGGAAGTTGAAGGTGGGTCAAACAATTTCTCATTTCTTGTTTCAGTGTCAGATTAAATAATTAAATTGGTCGCACTTTCTATTAGGTGATCTTAACTACCATGTAATTACATTGGAAATGAATGAATTTTATACAATGCGCATATTGTATACATGTATGTATTACATAAACTATATTTATAAATACTTATAGTTAAATTCTTGTGTTAAAAAAAACACACCCATCTACCTCAGTAGCAGTAAAAGTGTTTTCGAATACAATATGCACACAATAAATAACATTGTACTTATTTTATTAGTGTTTTCAAACGTTTCAATAAGTATAAGCTATATATTTTTACTTGGTGGAAATTGACTTGTGATGTTGTCATGGTTACCTCCTCAGGTGTTAAGTGATAGAGAAATCATGCTCACCTGGGAAGGTTACTATAGCAACCATTACTGAAGTAGTTTTTCGCTGTAGGATCACTATCGGCTTGTACTATGACCTTTTTCACACATCAAATGAAAATGAATCTACTATGAGAGTACACTATCATTCAAAGCTTGAGGTCAGCAAGTTCATACTTTTTTCAGCAAGGACAGTCGTGGTCTAATGGATCGAGAGTCAGATCTGTAACCCGAAGGTTGTGGGTTCGAATCCCAGACCTGGTGGAGATTTTAGGTGGGGGGAGGGAATAACCAGCACTCTCTTCACCATCAATACCACAACTGTGGTAATGTCCCGATCCCCAGACTGTACCGAGATGGAATACCCAAGATGTGTCACTTATAGTTTAGAATCGGGTAAAATTCAGCACTTAATATGGATGGTTTATCAAACAAACATCCCCTTCTTAGTAAAATAGCCAATCGTTAATCGGCAAAGTCAGCATATCGCTGCAGTTGTTGTATTATACTTGACTTGTCTTACTTTGTATAGACTTTGTATCTATCTATAAATATACATGGTTGTATATTTATAGCTCAAAAATGTTCACTTTTAACAAGCCATTGTATAATTCACAACAAGAATTAAAAGAAAGATAGAAAGATCAAAGCGTATTGTAAACTAAAGGTTTCACACCATGAGCAAAAAAAAAAAAGAAAAAACATTAACATGCTTCATTGCAATGTACAATTTTTGAACATTTTTGAAATATCTGCTTTTGTGATGAAAGATTTTCAGAGTGACGTGAGGGTGGGTAAATTATTGAATTATTATTTTTTGATGAAATATCCATTTAAAACCAAAACATCAGAATCACTAAGAGAAGTTCTGAAACTTGGAGGTGTGTGAGAGGTCAACTCTTTATTCTGGGATTTTAATAGCCTCACTAGCAAATCTGTGCCTAGTAAATCACTTTTAACTACTGTCTGCAGTCTTGTATGGAGGATATTAAAATCCTTTTTTTGCAAACCACAGCTTTTTGTTCTCTTTTCTTGCTCCAGGAATGTTACTGTTCACTGGTTGGTGTGTTGAAATTGAACCTCATTAGAGCTAAATGCCCCTTAAACCTGTAAAAGGACACTCCACCATCCATCCTCCCGGCTGTGAGCTCCCTATGGAAGGAAAACACACAGCCTATAATGTATTTAATATAAGAGCAAGCAGGAACATAAATCACAGGCAGGATTGTATTGAGTAGATGACAATGGCTTACATACGGTATGTGTGTGCTGGTGTTTATTAGCGTATTGAGAGCGTAGATAGGCGCCTTTCTGTGGTTAATGAGGCCCTCATGTGTAAGAATTCAGATTGGCTTCCTTTCAAATGCCCCACCCGCTCCCCTACACTTTCAGATGGCTGTATTGGGGACTGGCTGAGAGAGACTTATGCCATATGGTTAAATGAAGTTTCTCCTGCATGCTCTTCCTATGGAGAAGAAGTCATTTATTCTCTATAATGAGGCAGATAGTGAGGTTTGTACCAGCTAACTGTAGAGTCGGCATCTGCTCTTTGCACTTTGCGCCAGCACACCCAAAACAGTCTAATGTGCATAAAGAGCTTTAGTTCATCCAAAAATGAAAATTCTGTCACCATTTGCCTACCCTCATGTTGTTGCAAATCTGTTACTTCTGCAAAACTGAAGATAAAAGTTAAAAATACATGAGTATTGGTAAGCGAATATCCCAATGCTGCCCAAGCGGTTAAACCTAGCGTCATTGGAAATATGTGCCTCTTCATACATTTCTGTAAAACTGAAAAAACTTACCTATGTATACTAATAGCTGCAGTTTCCACTTAAAATGAACACTAGACAGTAAAACTTCCACAACTTTTATGATTTTTTATGATTTGCAGGTACATTTTTGATGAATTAATCAAAACAATTAGTTGCAGAATGTTATGTTACGACATTTTTAAACATTTTTAACATCCTGCACGATTTGAGAACTGATACTTTTGAACGTTGTTGTCACATATACAGCTTCATATGTATGAGTCTTCTAGTTTAGTAGGTTTACTCGCTAGCTCACGTGATACGGTGTTGAAAGGAAGTTAAAATAGCATGGCTGCATCAGTGAATACGTTTTTTAATAACTTTTGCATTTGTTAACACTATCGGGTAGGTTTAGGTTTGGTGTAGTGGATATTTCATCATTATAAAAACACTGCATTACATACCTGTACCAACCTAATACAAACTTGACACATTTACGTTGTAAACGTGTGTTTTAGCTCCACTCTCTGGACATTTCACTTTGAAACTGCAGTGAAATGTGCAGTAAGGTACTTAATTAAAGGGTTGCAGAAATTCATGTAGAGGCACGTATTTGGAATATGTGCAGTGTGCACTACATAAATGACAATGGTAAGTAAGCAGCAGTTAAGAAAGCATCTGAACATAGCAATGTATATATGTTTGCACAGGCTTCTTTCAACATCTTATCAATGGCACTTTATGTAATGGCTTGGTTTAAAGCAAACAGCTTTGCAATATTAAACATGAAAAAGTGTCAGTGTTGTTTTAAATTGGAATTGCAACTTCAGTTTTTATTGTAAAACAACTCTCCATGTGTTTGTGATTATTCCATAATCGACATCGACCAATGGTAGAGCAAAGTCTTTCAAATCTTCAGTTCACTCAGTGGTGTGTATGTAGATCATACAAAAACTTCTTTTCCCATTGTTTTGTGAGGAGTATGTTATGTTTATTATTTGTGGCAATCTAGTTGTCATTCAGTCATGATGATTCTTAGATGCAGTGAGTTTTCAGAGGTGTTTATATGCAGATGTAGGATTAAACCTTGGATGATGATGAGGCTGTTTACCGCCAAGTTCCAGCTGCTGTTTGCTCCTAATGAGAAGTGGCATATGTGGGATGTAATGTACTACATAAATCTCTCCCCGTTGCACCAAAGGCACCTTTAGGTAATTTATTTCATTCTACTTTTTTGTCCAAGTTTTAGGGAAACATCTCCCTCCATGCACTCCTTCGTAGAGGTGCAGTCTGTAAGGATTTAGCCAGAAATCTCAAATCTCCTGATGCACTCTCATGGAGAACCTGAGGTTACTTTAGGGGATTAAGTACTTGATGTAGCAGTATATATCAGGAGTGGAGCTATGACTGGCCCGTGGCCCTTATGGTTAATCTCTCTCTTACTTATACGATATGGGATTTGTGCTGAGGGTTGCATTGTCCTAACATGTCTGAAGACCACTTTTAGTCCAACATATTGTGCACAGAGATAGAGACCCAACAAGATTTTAAAGCAAACTAAATGTGTGGGTGTACATTAATATTATTTATCACCACACTGTAAGAATGCTTTTGTTAGCAAACCCAAATTCGTCGAGTATTTGCATAAAAACATATTTGAATCAAATGTCATGTTTAATTACATGTAACTTAGCATTCCTCTTTAATTATGTATGAAATTTATTAACAGTTGTGAATTGCTTAATTTTTTTGTGGTTAGTTTGCTATTATTATTTATATATATATATATATATATATATATTTAATATATAGTATTTTTGTGACTATATTATCACTATATTATAACTGAATCAACTTGACAACATTCAAACATTAGAAATTTTTTTTTTACTGCGATGCAGCTCACATGCCATTGTTTTTTTCAGAAAGATCCAGATTACTGTAGATGCTTTGTATAACCTTGTTGTTAAGTTGAATTATTCAAATTAACTAAGATTTTGACTTTTATGATCATTTATGTCAGGCTTACACAGAAACACAGATTTGTATTCGCAACAAGGCAAAATTTTCTTATATACAGTAGCATAAAAATATTACTGATCATGGCTCTCATAACATGCTCTCATAAACGTTACCAGTCTACTTATAAAGACATGGAAGTAAATGTTTTGGTGTGGAACAGGCTGAAATTTTCACTTAACTGTAATCAAATTTTATTTGCACAGCACTTTAAATCTTTTGTCAAGCTTGATCAGTGTCTTTACTGTTCCTTTCATCAATTTATTGCATCCTTGTAGAATAAGAGCATTTATTTCTTAAAAAAAGAAACGTCTTAAAATATGCACATATAAATGCTACCTGGTCTCATGGCATAAATGTACCTTGGTGCACTTTTTAGCGAGACACGAAATATGTACCAATAAGTACATATCACTGCAGTTTCCAAAAAAAATTAAAAAAAGAACACTAGAGGCAGTAAAACGACACCTTTCATTCCTTTTTACACATAATTACAGAATTTTGATTAATAAAGCATAATTTTCACACAATTACCTGAAGAATATCTTGTGACTTCAACACAATATTAATACCCTGTGAGATTTGAAAACTGATGCCTTTGAACATTAGCATCACACATATCCAGCTTCGTATCTATGGATTTTCAAAGACAGTTTGTTCGAGAGGCGAGGAGCTCCGGTTTGAATCCTGTTTAACTAAGGTTTTACATACACTACATTGTATATCACATTTCACAGTCATCACATCACACAATATCCATACAGCGCACAGAATAAAATGGGACACATAGCCTACATCAGAGAGAGCATGCAACAGAAAAAGAGAGAGTGAAACCGTGCACATTAGCTCTGTTAGTGTCATATCTAGCTCCTATCCCCCACAAGTCTTCACACTGTGCCACAGTCTCAGAAAACACAATTAATCAGCAGGGGGTTTAATTATGGGTGACAACACCGGCAATAAATCACTAAGTCTCCCTACGTCTCTTTTTACTATGAATTATCATATTCCTCTCACGGGAGGAACGTCTGTGTTTAATGGGGGTGTGTGGGCTCGTACATGTTTTGGTAATGCTTACAAAGGTTGCAGGTGACACAAATGATCTCCAACAGCAAGCACCTGCGAGATACGTTCACAGCGTGCGGTAGATGCTAAGCATTAACGCAGCGGTGCCAGGGATCTGGAGGTTTCGACGCCTGCTGTAAATGTGTTATTGGCCACAAATGTGTTTAAGTTGTGTTTGAAGCTTACTGGAGTGTCCTTGAACAAACATGAGATGCGCCGAAAGAAGCATCTGACTTATGCCAGACAGAGGAAAGGGTGATTTATTATAAATAAATAAAGCAATAAATAAATCCTTTTAATAAAACGTATCAAAATTTCACACAGTTTGGTTTTGATGAGTATAAAAAGTTGTAAGTTGAGAGGCTGAGATATTGAACATTAATGCTGGCGCCACGCTGAGAGCAAAAAGGCCATTGAAAAGGGAGAACGAAGACAGAATCTGGAATAAGCTGTTTTGGTATAAATGAGGAAACGTGCTGGGAACAGTTCAGTCACTTTTATTTTGATAAAGTGTTAACCAGAATTAATACCAGTTGAAACCTTGGTCATATCAACACATCCTCCACACTGTAAAAAATAAATAAATAAATAGTTGTTTCAACTTAAAATAATTTGTTACCCAGCTGATTTAAAACTTTTACTTCAGTCAACTAAAATATTCCAGTTGTGACCTAAATTAACACTAAGTAACTTAAAATTTCAAGTTGGCTAAACTAAAACTTTTAAGTCAGCGGGGTAATTTGTTTATTTTTTTAATTGAAACCAAGTTTTTGCTGCTCATTTGTTTTATTTAAGTGGAAAAATGTCTGAGTTTACTCTTTAAAGTGTTCTTTGACCGCCAGCCTATAAGCAACTATATCAATATGCCTACATAAAAAGTTTGAAAGCAGTCTTTTGTTCACTGAATTTTATTTGATCAAAACTGTCAATTTTCTGCATCATTACTTCAGTGTCACATGATCCTTCAGAAATCATTCTAATACACATTTCTTATTATTATCTATGTGGGAAAATAGTTTGTTTCTGATTTGTTGTCTTAGAACGCATTTAAAATAACAACAAAAGAACAGCATTTATTTGAAACTGTTGTAACATTATCAATAATTAATATTAAAGGATTGATTAAATTTAAAAGTTACAGCTATGGCTACTGTTACTCTTAAATGTAAAATAAAAAATAAAATAAAATAAAACAATGACCCAACCATTTAAATGGAATCACACATTCTTTCTACCTATTAATCAGTCTGAAGAGCTTTTAAAATGAAACCTAGATTTCAGACAGAACTTGAAGCAATGTGTGAATCTCTTCTGGTCAAAAGCAATTGAGAAGATATCTTATTTTTGATATTTTTGTTAATTCTATATGTTTTGTGCTTTATTTGGTATATGTGGCTCATCTTCCTCTGTGATTAATTTTATCCCTATCATGGGCTACTGTAGTCTACTACTTGACACATGCACAAAAATCTCTTTTGTGTTTATGTGCAACATCGCTGGCCCCATTTGGTAATTCCAATCACTTGGAAGGTGGAAAATGTCAGAAAGGCACAAATAATGCATCATGCTGGCTGTGCTCCCACTGAAGAATGCTGAGCCAGGACGAAATACTAACGTGAACATGCTCTGTGTTTTGTTTTGGCAATGTTCAAGCCTCCACAGGGTATCCAGCCCTGACTGCTGTGATGAAGATCTTTTTCTCCTGCCCTGGTCTCCATTCCTTCCAATGCACCTGCTTTTTAGTTGTTGTTTTTTTCATAGAATTTGTCCCATTTTATTTTTATTTTGCGCTCACTGTCTCTTTGTTTTTTTCCTCTCACAAATACTTGCTGTTTCTCTGTCCCTCTGATACTGAGATATTTACAATGACGGCACTGTTTAGTCAACGCAGAGAAAGCACATGAATTTTACATGGCCCTCGTTCAATTCCAACAACTTGTCCCAGAAGACTGTGCAATTTCATTTCAAAATGGTCGAATGCAAAAGCCTTTGGGCAACAGCTTATGCAGGACCATTTGGGATCTGTTTTGCAGTTGTGACAAGACTTTAAAGATGGGGAAAAACGGTTTACTTTAAGCTCTGGGTGAAAAACATACGCTTCAATAAAAAAAAAATAAAAAAAGGAGAGAGAAAGAGAGAGAGAGAGGGGGGGGGGGACACAGCCAATGTGGGGAATACTGCAAGGGTTTTTTGACAGGTAATGGGAATGTGATCCGTTTCATGGTCTTTAGTGTGTCTGAGCTACATTTATCCCGTGTTCTGACCTCAGGGATGAAATAATATGTTGTGATGCTCTGCCGTAGACTGCCAGTTGTATCATGCATAGACTGAATGAACAGGACACACAGGGATTCTGTTCAAATCTGTGCATGTATTGATACACACCTTCCTCAAAGCTTAAAAGACCAAAATTATTTGACTCTATTACACACTGTATTAAAAAGGTTAGATCACTTAGGTTAGGTCATAGTTTACTTGACTTTCTTCAACTTCATGTATTCAGATAAGACTTAATATGCAATATAATGTTAATAATACCAAATGCTGTTGGGTCAACTTGTAATAAGTTGTGACACACCAGACTAGACTATGACAAAATTTCAATCAAGGCTCAGTGGAAACACATGCTTTTTGCTAAACTAATGTTTTTATAGCCTATTGAAAAATAAATATACAATGAAATACATTTTTGAAATTATATTTGAAATACATTTATTTCATGATGAGTATATTACAAATACATTTATGTAAAATTACCTTGCAGTTGTACTTTTTACATACTAAACTGCATACTTAAAGACTACTAAATAGGCATTTTAATTATTCCAATATTATTCAAAGATCATAAAATTCTGCATAAAGTGTGACGTTAAAATATATTTAACAGACTTACAGACTTAATATTAAGAAATTTGTGTTGTGCACAACTAGTACAAATAAAGTTGAATTATAATTAAACTTAAACTTAATAGTTTTAAACATTTTACTTGTTTATAATATTGTAAAACCATTTAGTTGATTTAATATATCCACGCTTTCAATTTGGGGGCCTTTGAATACTGTGCAGGACAATGGGAGGCCTTCAGGTCAAAAAAGGTTCAGAACCACTGCTTTAAACAGATGCTATCACAAAGCTGTAGTTAGGATGTGGTTTGGACTACTTGTATGATAGTTTTGGGGGTTGATTTGCTGGAAAGGAGCTGTGCTCCATAGAATCAGTGACACCATTTGGGCTTAAAATCACATGAGGGTGAATAAATGATGACATAATTTTCATTTGAGTGCGAACTATCCCTTTAATGATGAATCCGGGTCAGTTGAGCTTCCTCACCTCTCAGCACAGTGATATTGCCTCACACACACACAGAGCTCAATGCAGCTCTGCGCATCCCAGAGCTATTAAACCCTGACAGAACACAACACTGTATGCTGTCCATCTTCACCGTACAGGAAGAACTCATGGGGCTGGTTCAGAGAGATGAGCGGGCCAGAGTTTTAATAGCTCTCCATGCCAAACCCTGGGTGCCTACCACTGAGAGCAGCAGTCACTTTGTATTGATTGACCCAGGGTAATGACTGGGGAAACAGGAAAACATGAGGACGCTTTGAATCGCACACCCACAAGCACTTTATCAGGAGCCCCGAGCCTAATGTGTAATGAGTGAGCGAAAGTCGAATGCATTGTCTCATGTCATTAAGCCCGGAAGAGAACATGAATGTGTACATTCAAGGGCCCGTGACCAGGAGCGTGTTTAATAAAAGTGCCATCACTTCACACTGAGTGGATTTGACATTTCATCATCACTTAGACTTAAATCAGAGTCCTCGGGGACTGAAAACCATGGGAGGCAATGAAAAAAGAAAAACATAAATTAGATTCTGTAAGATTATTTATTTATTTCGGATACACAACTGAGAGGCTTATATTCTTTTTTTAGAACTGCTTTCTTTCTTCAATGGCATATGCAATTTTTCTCAAGGTCAATGCTGACAGGGGGCGAGAGGGGCATGCTGGTATTCTGGTTGAGAGTTTTTTGAAGTAAGAGGTGAAGAGAGAGAGGGGCGGAGAGCAGGAATGAAAGCAGGGATGATGAAAGGACAAAAATGCAGCCATGAAATGGAGAGGAAAAGACATTTGCGAAAAAATAAGATTGCTGGTGGATGTGCTGGACTGAAGTATTTATTTTTTGGAGAGTTAACCATTCAGCAGACTAACGAGTTTAAGGGACAGTTCACACAAACATGAAAAATCGTATCATTTGCTCACATCATTGGAAACTATTGTTTGTTTGTTTGTTTTTCTGGGGAACACGGGAGAAGAAATTCCTTATTTTTGTTTTCTTTTTGCACAAAAAAGTATTCATGACATTACATTTGAACCACTGATGTCACATGGAAGTTGTGTTGCTGTCTATGAAGGGTCAGATAGCTCTCAGATTTAATTTGTGTTCCGAAGATGTAGAAAGTTCTTATGGTTTTGGAATGTCACAAGTTAATTTCAATTAATGACAGACTTTACATATGTTTGAACTATCCCTTTAGGATATATAAATATAGGAAATATATACAAGTAAATGTTTAAAAAAAAATCAGTTGTATCATGCATTTTCATTTAGTACATTTAAAATCTATTAACTTTAAATAAATCTAATAAAAGAATACAACTATATTAAAACTGAACTTTTAATAACATTAAATAACATTAAATACATAAAAATGATACAAATACGTTACCTGTTAGTCATGTAAAATAAGTGCACTTCTTTATAGCATGACAAAAGATTATTAAAACATGATTAAAAATGTATTTTTAAATATTTTTTTAAAGCAATAAACATTTCATTAAATGTAACAAAATATCTTTAAGTACATTTACTAACCTTTTATATACAGTTACACAATTTAATAAATATATATACTTTTAAGATGCACATTAAAAGTAGAACTTTTCAGAGATTCAAAAGAAAACAAATCAAACAATTAATAAAAAAATATTTTAGATTTGGTTGTAACAATATACTTATGTAACACAACATTCAGGAGAAAAATTCTTAATTTTCTCATCAAAATTTAGTCAAGAAAATCAATTATACATAAGTAAATATATTTAAAAATGTTGACTGCTCTCATTTTTTGTATTATATGCTGAGAAAAAAAACGCCAGGCTGTGACTTCATTAGTCAGATAATAGATAAATTGCTTCAAACTTGCTGCAATGGGACATTCACCAGCCTTTCATGCAAATAGCATCACATCCCTGCTCTTAGCACAAACATAGCTTCACCTCTGGTCTCAGTTATCTATGTCTAAAGATCCTATGGGCCATTCTGGGCAAGGGGTTTTAGCATAATTATTCCAGTTCAAATAAACCTTGATGAGGACTTGATGCCTAAACCTGGCAAGAGCTGACAAACCTGGCAGCCTCTTTTTCTCACTTGGTCTCATTTTCTCATGAGTCATTGCCTTGCAGTGATTGCTATCTTCCAAATGGTGCAATGCTTCTGTATCTAATGGCTAAAGTGTCACTATAAATATACGTCACTGTTACAGGAAAAAAAAAAAAAAAACTGAGGTAACTCAGTTTTAAGAACGTCTTTAACAAGGTAACGTCTGATGCAATTTCTGCCCTCTGGAATAGAGTGTAGAAGATAATTTTGGTTTTATTACAATTAGAAGAGAGATAATAAGCCTATAGATGGCCAAACTAATCAAAATTCATTTGTGAAATGGAGATAAAAATAATGATTGAGAAATGCTTTGAAATCCCACTGTTTATGTTGACCCTTTGAAGCTGTGTCTTCTTCAAAGGCCGCGTTTAATCATCTTTCGAAGTGTTTCGAGATTTATCGTCTGCATCCCTCAGATTCATCTAGTGATTGCAGGACACAAGAGACAAGCTTCTTCCTCATCCTCTTCCTCTTTAGATCATGTATCAGAATCGATGCTTTTTCAAGTTATTTGAAGATACCGTCAAAGAAGGCGTAATCTTATATTTTAGATAGGTCATCTTGCATGTTCAATTCAATCAAAGATAACACCCTGCTGCTCCTGTATAAACACAGCACAAACATTCCCTTTCATCTCAACATTCGATCAATATACTGATGTCTTACAATCACAAAAATACGGCTGAAATTTATTGTAGCACATCCACAAAGATTCGAGATGCCAAGCCGTCGTTCAAATCAAGTGAATGGGTTGTAATTTTGCTGACACTTTAAGTGTGTTATTACGTTAGTCATGTTTTACATTATAGTGTCCGCAATATAATTATTTAGTAAAACTGTTAATTGTATTGCTATAGTTAATCTGTAGTTAGTATAAATGTTAAATTAATTTTTCATTATTAAACTTAAAATCATTTTATTAATATTATTATTTTTGCATAAATATATATATATATATATATATAT
>JAUCMS010000038.1:6255237-6280937 GCA_032357445.1 Enteromius radiatus
CTATATTTAACACACATATATATATATATATATATATATATATATATATATATATATATATATATAATATTATTATTGATTTTATTAAATTTTTACCCTTTTTGTCTTTATTTTTTACACTCTATCATTGTGTTAGTGTTTTTTTCTGGACTATTATTTTCTTTTTTAATTGTTAGATTATATATATATATATATATATATTTTAGTTTACATTTTTTAGTTTCAGCTTATTTATTTATGTAATATTTCTATTTAGCTTTAGATTAGATTTCGTTTTTTTATGTTTCTATTTAATGTTATTTTAGCTTTATTTTAGGTTTAATTAACAGCAATTTTGTTAATTAATTAACATATATTTTGTTATCTAATGCAATCATTTGCATACATTATAGAGTGTTATATGTGTCTGAATACTTTTTTAGGGTTACTGTATACACCAACCACACATTGTTTAGTAGAAATATGCAAACGAAACAAGTCTTTCACATCCTTAAAAGCAGTGCATGAAATAAATGTCTGTCTTTGCGATACTGTATATCTTGGTCTTCCAATAAATTTGATGCTGAAAGCGTTATAAATTTTCCAAGTGAACTGCGGTTCCTTGCTTCGATCTGTCAATAACTATTTTGTATGACCAGTAAATAATGATTTTACTTCATATCATGATGAATGAGAGATTTTCAAGTGTTTACACTGCAGGCGCTCTCTTTGGACACAGTACAAGTACAGTGCAATAGATTTTTGCACAGATGTCAATAAGATTTAGTGCCATTCAGTTTGCACGCTCATATAATCAGATGATGTAGTTAACTATCGGTCTGCGCCAGGCACAGGGTGTTGAAATTACTAAATAGGTCAGATAATGCATCACAATTTGCGACTCGTAAAAGTGTATCAGTAGAGCTACTTTTCCTGAAGAAAGATATTGCTTCATTATCACGCTCTAAATCTATGAGAAGGTTGCAGTCTGTCTTTGAAGGTTTAATGTCTGCAAAAGTGCTGACCCTAGGCCTAGTATAGCTCACATTTATTTAAACTATAACACAGACTCTGGTCTTACATCCTCATCTTCCTCTGGCTGTCGCTCTCCTCTCAGATCCTTATACATCCATAAAATTAGGCCGGAGCCAATTCTTCATTCTCTTGTGTCTTGGATGAAGTTTCCTGTAAGAGTCTGATGGTTAAAAAGCTGTGCTGATAACCAAAAAGTTGCAGAACTGAAGACAGAAAGGGTTCAGGGCAATTGTCTCCATCTCAACTGTACTACAAAAGGCTTAATGTAAGCCAAATGACAGAGTAGTTGTGTTCAAGCCGATGTTTTAGAGAGATTAGCAAACACTGTTCTGTGTCTTTCTTAATGCTTGTTTTGGAGGATCCCCCTTGGTTAACTGCAGATGTCTAATGATTTGGTTAGCATTTTTTTAATGTGAAACTGGAAGAATTACCACAATGTTAAATTAAATGCATCTGCTTGTTAATTATTTAAAAAGAATTTCACAATTTTGTGTCATGGTTACATTTACGTTATTGCATGTACAATTTAATAAAATGGAACATAAAAATGCTACATTAATATACATTATTTGCTTAACTGTTTATGTTATGTTACAGAATAGTAAAGCAAAATCATTAGAATTAAAATTAACGGATCAATATGACATTTTAAAACAAATTATTAGAGTGTGTGCGTGTACTTGTTTATGCCTCGTGTGGGCCACACGTGGGAATATAATACAAAAATGAATCATAGTTGTAAATTCAGTTTGTCTTTAAGAGGTAGGTTAATGTTTAGGGTTGATTTAGGGAATGGCAAATATTGTTTGGTCATTATAAAATAGGAATCTAAGTCCCCACAATTCACAGAAATAAAAATGTGTGTAAAGCTAAGTAAGAATTAAAGTAAGAATGAGAGAGTGTGTGTAAAAAATTAGATATTATATATGAAATTCTGCATACAAAAAGAAAAGTATTTAATGAACTAAAAAAAATCATTGTAATTATCCAACACAGTATCACGACCAATTTGTACATATTCGTATACGAGGGGGGAAAGTCATGCTAAAACTGGTACGACCTCACATTTTGTACAATTTGTCTAAATCCCAGTGACGGGTAGGTTTAGCGACGGTGTTAGGTTTAGGTCATTCGTACAAATTCATACAAATTGGCTAGTCGTAAAAACGATTTAGCGGAAATCATATGAATTGTTTGAATTCGAGTGAGGTCATATGAATTTGTATGAATTAGCCACCTCGTAAAATATGTATGAATTGCCATGAGACTGGGCTGGATTATCTGTATTTATACTATCGAAATATACAGTATAGTTATAATCTGTGAAATATACAGGCACCAAATCAATGTTGGATGTTTTTTCACTGGTATTGACTTGATTGATTGATCTTTTGCTTTACAGATAATTTCTCCCAACACAGCTTTACGATTTTGCAATGTAAATTCAACACCCTCACAAGCTAGGCTTTCCTGACCGTTCTAAAATTAGGCTGAAATCTTTACAGATACATTTCGGCATTTTCATAGTTTTACTGGGCTGCAATGCAATCAGCATTATAAACTAACACAAAGTGAAATGATCCATGCATCTCAGTTTAATCTGATTCATAATACGCAGTTAGGGTCTAGTTATTTTTAGAAGAGGTTGTGATTGTGACACTTTTTGTTATAACTGGCAAACATAAGCGTTTCCATGACTAAACAGATTGTGCATTACTGAATGCTATGGACTATAAAGCTCAATTTGTTTACTTAGCTTTATAGCTAATGTGGCTCACATGTATCATTGGCTTAACAAACCATGGCTAATGTCTTTAAGGTGAGTGCCAGTGAAAATACTTCCTTAAACTCATATATAAAAATACTATTCATCCCCCCCCCTCCACATATTTATTTTGTAATTTATCGCAGCTCACACACACAGAGAGTTTGAGAAAGGCCCCAGGGCCTTGGTGGCAGGCAGATGTATCAGGACCAGGCACTTTTATATTCTGCCTGTATGTCAGTGTGTGCCGGGGTGCATCCATGTGTTACAGATGGGGTGTCCAGTGGATAAAGTGTGGTGGTGACAGCCCAACAATAAACAAGACCCCTTCTGCACCCACACACACTCCTCCATTTTCTCACTCGCCCTAAGAGAGAAATAACCAGAGACAGGAGGGAACGGCACAGATCATATCATGAATACATTTAAAATCTATTCCTTTGCCTGTCGTTTTTTATTTGCACGGTGGAAAAGATATTGGGTCCTCTCGCAATACTTCAGTGATTTTGTATGTATTTGTTTCAGTCAGTAACACAGGAATTACGTACTCATACGGTTTGGAGGTAAATACAGATGGTTATAAACTCCCCTGGTTCTATCTGCCTTTTTATACTTTTCCTTCCACATAAATCAAGTGTACTTCCACATACTACAAGTGTAATTTATTTTTTTCTTCTCTGAACTTGTAGCCACAAGGGTTAGTACATTATCCAAGTAGAACATGTTCCTGGATCAATATCGTTGTTATTCTAGAAACAACAATCTTCTCAACCAACAAAATTATAAAGACAAGAAAATGGTAGGGTCATATTCACATTAACCAAACGTTTCATTCTGGTTTTAAGATTAGGATGGTTAGGTTAAGATTTAGTTAGGGTTGAGGATAGGGTTAAATGTCAGATTATTTGTACTTATACAGTATAATTTTGGCACAAAATGTATATAACATAATACATTTTTAAACAGATTTCCCAACAATCCTACATAAACTTATGATAAATATATTTAGTAAACAACTTACTAAAATAATTACTGAAATATTAATAATAATAATAATAATTCTTATTTGGAGTTGTAAGAATTTGTTTTTTAATCAAAATATAACAAAAACAGTAATATTGTTAAATTTCTCTTCTTAATAATATCTTATACAATGTGTATGTATTACATATTTTACAGACAAGGTGGTTTTACCACATGTGCACACACATTTACTTGCATAGACAATAAAATATAAAATAGAGAATAATTGGCAGTATCTAAATCTATGAACATTAATGTATGGAATTAATCAAATTAATCTGTTATGTAATCCCCTTCGTTGGTGAGCTCCCCCAAATGTGTCTGCATTGTGATAAAGGTCAGGGGTAAATGTAATATATAAAAAAATTAAGATTTGAATTTAAAGTATTTGAATGCATTTCACATTTATGTAGCTTTGAATGCATAATAATGAAAAGGTAGTGGATGCTGTCAGTATGTCAGTCTATATTTCAGCATCTGTAAAAGTTGTATGCATAAACAATGAGGCCAAACTGAAAACATTTCTATTTTTTTTTTCTTCTGTTTTTATTTATTTATTTATTTATTATTTTATTCTGACCCCAAATTTTTGAATGTTTATATTGCTGCCTTCATATTTTAGTAAGGTAGTTCCTTGTTAGACCATCATATTTGAAGGTCTGGCATTAAGATCAAATCAACATCCATCCTCACTTGATGTCCTTCATACAGAGCAGTCTGTTTTTTCAGATCATGGTGGAACATGCCAAGTCTGAAACTTCCCCCTTTGTCTCTCTCTATTAGGACTGACATTCAAGGTGTTTGTATGACTTAATGGCTGTTGCTGTCTGAGTCAGGCCTCAAGAGGCGTTGATGTGTGCTGTTAACCTGAGGCCTGTCAGCATTAGAACATGTGAACGCACTCACAATCAACTGTTACTTCACCAAAGGGTCACTGGCTCATGAATCGTTAACAGGACAGTGTTATTCAGGTGTGTCCATGTGTCAGAGTGAAAAGGTATGTACTGCAGGGTACAATTTCCATCGGAAATTACAATGTTTGCTGTCAAGAAATAATAAGCTCCATTCATCTTACCGGTGTTTGATTGTCAGTCACTTTTGACTGGTATGGGACATAGAAGTGGTTGTAATTATTAACACTTTTACATGTTACTTCAGCTCTGATCCAAAACATAGCGAGCTGCCTGGCAAAAAGATATGATGTCTTTATCAGCTTTTTCGGCTCACATTCTGATGGCACCCATTCGCTTGGTGAGCAAATGCTTTATCTAAATCTGCAGTAAATATACATTATGCTTTTGACATAATATGACATTTTACAATATTTCATTTAACATCAAAAATGGACTAATTGAAAAAAACATGCCTATGGCAATATATCTGCAAAATGATATCACATTCATTCTTGTATGTTTCACAACGTTTTGAAATGTCCAGTGACTGCCTCTAAAAGCACATTCAGTTTTATCGGTTGCTTGATTCTGAAATTCTTTGAGCTCTTCTATTGTGATTTGTGTTTCACCTGCACCAGGTGCGCTACTGAGCAAGTTTACCATGTCAAAAAGCCATACACTGTATATTGAGGTTATTATGTGATGCAAACATCAAAATGCATTTTCTCAAGTTTTTTGAGGTCATCGCATTGGATCATGCAGGACACATTGTATAAGCAACATATTAATAATTTATTTCCAATTAAGTGTGTTATTAGAATTACCTTTTCGCTATCCCATCCAGACAAAACGAAAAAAAGAAGTGAGACCTAGAAAACAACATAAAACCATCCATATTAAGTAGCGATTTAGCACTTCCGTCTGTCTTTCCTCACAACCGCTCTTCTGCCCAGTACTCCACCAGTCCTCTAGAGAGCATTTTACCTCACGTCTCTGCACCTTCTGTCAACCAGGTGCTACAGTCGGCTGGATATTGACAGAGAAAAAGGGCACAAGCACTCATAAACCTTTTAATACCCATCTGCAAAGGTCAGTTGTCTGACACTATCGAACTGACCCAAGAAGAGGAAAACATGAAATAAGAGGAGGAAAAAGGAATTATCTTCTATTTTTGAAGTTAGGATTGTATGAAGCATAAAGATTAATCTATTAAACTAAACTTTGAGCATGAAACCGTTTTGAAATGGCAGGTTTATTTTTAATGTTTGTAGTTTCATTTTGTTAATTAAAAATAAATAAATAAATAAGATTCACATATAACTGTGATATATATATATATATATATATATATATATATATGTATTCAGATGTGATTGAACGTAATGTAATACAGCCCCCCTCCCTCTCCCAAATTTTCTAGCTGTACCTCCAGTGACGGCTGACAGCCTGTTAATGTTTCACACATCGAAATGTAAATGCCAAGAGAGAGAGAGGCAAACAGCAGCACGAGGAATCAACAGCGCAGGTGCCTTTATGAAGTGTTCCCCTATATTAGAAAAGTTGTGTTCTAGTCCTGTCACACCCTTCGTCACTAATAGTAGGGTCTGAACAAATGCATGTATTAGCTGTGTTTCTGGTTGTAGTCAAAATACTAACACATATACACAGAACTATGGTGCTATCTTGTGTGTGTGTGTGTGTGTGTGTGTGTATATATACATATGTGTGTGTGTTTGTATATGTAAATGGAAATGTTCATATGTTTTCACAGAAACTGAAATGAACATTGTTAATGTACTGACACGTATTCTACATAGGCTACAGTATGAACAGATTTAGAGATGCATTTGAATTGCTTTGGGTTCATCAAATAATTTAATAAATAGAATTCATTAAAAAAGCCTAACCAGCGATTGGAGCTGCAAATTAGCCTTTGGCTAGAAGCCTATATGTGGAGTATCGGCTGCTTGAAATTGTAGCAAAGTTATACTGCATTGTCCCTGTTTAATAAACAAATACATAAATTAATGAATTAATACGTTGCTTTTATTGTATTTAATCAACAAGATTTCTTAAAAATGTTGAAGGTATTTACATTTAACACGTTTAAAACTTAAGTTTAAATTATAACTGTATTCAACTACTTTTTTATATAGGCTATGTCACAACTTCACCAAGTCCCAAATTCTTTATTCACTAAAACTCAAACAAATGCTGTATGAAGGCCTGTTCACACCAAGCATAATAACTACAACAATAATGATAATAATAACTATATTTGCGTCCACACCAGCAAACCATATCGTCTTTTTATTATAAGCTCAAGTGCATCTGCCCTTTAAATTCTCAAGCATGTGAAACCAGGACTGATTCTGATTGGTTGCCAATGTTTGTATTGTTTCTCTGTGCCTTTATCGTTATAGTGTGGACACTGCTATTATTTAATGCTGAAAATGATTTTTAGAACTATATCTTAATCATTGTCTTTATCGTTATTGTGCTCGGTGCAAATAGGGCTTAATACTTAAAATATCTATATAGGAACAAAAGGCTACATCTATAATAAAATCAGTGTTAATATATATTATAAACTAAAATGACTGTAAAATGTAAAATCAAAATTATTTATTGTTAAATACATAATTTTGATATAATATACACTTCCGTTCAAAGGTTTGGGGTTGGAAAGGTTTATTCAACTTAACAATATTATTATGATTTTAAAAGACAGTTTTCAACTTGAATATATTTTAAATTGTAATTTATTGCGATTCTACATTTTCAGCACCATTCCTTCAGTCTTCACGTGCCACATGATCCTACAGAAATAATGAAAATATGCAGATTTGCTGCCTAAGAGACATTTCTTATTATCAATGTTGAAAGTTGCATTTCTTCATATTTTTATTTTTTCATACTCTTTTGATTGACTACTTTAATGAAGTCTATGCAATCTTTGATGAATAGGAAATTCAAAATAACAGTATTTATTTGAAATAGAAAAAATCTTTTTTGATCAATCGAATGTGTCCTTGCTGAACAAAAGTGGTAATTAAAAAAATGAAATTGCTGTCTATAAGTATGTGTCCATATATTCAAAACTGCAAATTTGTAGCTTAGTTTCTAGCCTGAGAACAGACACTCATACATAAACACCTGACCCTGCTTCATATTTTCTCGGTAAAATGCCACTGAAAACGACAACGAGAGGAATCTGTGCTCTCTGGCTGTTTTGCTTGTATAATGGGCATGTTTTGTCAGGTATCTACTGAAGCAGACTGTATAAGACACTTACAAACTGTGTCACTGAGTAACATCTTTAAAGCAAGCAGCAGTAGCCTTTTACATGTACCACTTGAGATGGTGTCTTCTCTTGGATGTAGTGCTAGCTGACCAGGGATGTTGGGTACAAGCTCACTCCTTCACACACACACACACACACACACACACGCCAGAGGGTTGTCAGCTTGCTCTTCCCCATCAGCTGCGATGCTGTGTGGGATGTGTCAGGAACGACACATCGGCATGCTGGAACACCTGTCTCTCCCCTGACACCGCTGCTGTTTCCCTTCAAGACAGTGCGGGGATATGACTGGTATCGGTCTTGTCAGAGTCTGCGGGTGTGCGCGTGGAGGGTTTGGAGACCACCCATTGCCACACGCTCAAGAATGCCTCACTGCTCCTAATGTGACACGTGCAAATGACTTTCAACTGCAGTTACTCATAAACTCTGGAACAGGTGTGGAAATGAGGTGTTAAGCAGATGTGCGTCTTTGTGTCTCCATAGCACAACAGCATGCATATTTAGAGTTAATGAAATAACGGTTTTCAATGTGCAAACACTTTTTTCTCTGAAGAATGCGTAATTTTAGTAGAAATATGTGAGCATGAATCTAATGAACAATTAAAATACATTAAAACTGCTAATCATACATACAATGACTTGAACATGCCTCTTACACAAGCATGCCTTTTGTAAAATCCAATTCATTTATGTTTTGGAAACAAACATAAGATACACTGATGTCCTGATATAATATATTAGTAGTAGTAGTAGTATTTAGGCCTACAGTAGTTTGATACGATCTTACTTCTAATTTAAGCAATATTATTTTTATAACTTTTTTTTTCTACTTGATTATATTTTAAATTGTAATTTATTCCTGTGATGTAAATCTGAATTTTTAACAACATTTCTACAATCTTCAGTATCACATGATCCTTCAGAATTCATTCTAATATGCTGATTTCCTGCTCAAGAAACATTTCTTATTATCTATGCTGAAAGTTGCATTGTTTCATATTTTTTTTTAATTTATGTATTATGTAGTTTAGTATAATCTTTCTACTAATTTAAATAATAATCTTATTACAATTAAAATAGTATTAAATACTGTATCACCTAATACTAATATTAATTATGATTATTATTAAATACTTAATATAATTGTATTTAGTATATATTATTTTTATCATATATTTCTATGATATATTGAATTATATATGACATGTTTATTTTATTATATATTGTTATTAGTAATAATTTTATGTATGTTTAATAATAATAATTAATAACTAAATAACAATAATTATTAGATAAATAAGATTTTTCATAAAAATATTATATATATATATATGTATATTCATTATTATTATTATTATAATATAATAATAATAATAATAATAATAATAATATAACTTTTATTATTATTATTATTATTTTTACCAGTTTGGTTTGGTTACAACACAGATTCATTATATTTCAATATAAATCTTTCTCAAAACTTGTATACAATTTTCCATTTTCTTTATCATAAACACTCACTGATTATTTAACCAAGTAAATAAAACAATCGATTAATTTCCTACTGAATATTGTGTTCCACTCCAAAATATGTCACATTAGGGAAATTAAATGTTCTCCAAATGTTCTCCGATTCATGTCGTCTCCACCTGCAGATTACTGAGTGCATACACTCAAAGAGATATGAGAGAACAGAAGGAAATATGCATTAACAGACTGACAGGAACTCTATCTGACCCTTGCAGCTGATGCAAATGTACTCAAATGATATGCAAAAGTACTGTCCAATCCTCCTTTAACGAAGTCTATGCAATCTGGGTGTCTATACAGTTCTCTCCCATCAACTGTAACAGGGGAATCTGCAATTAGAAATAGTGTGGGCCATCATAGCGCCTTTGCTGCCACCTCAGTAGGCCCGTCACCATGGAAACCCCAACCTGGCAGGTCTGAGATGCTTCTTACTGTGGCGGCAGCATATGGAGAGATGGAAAAAAGTGGAGTGAAAAGAGACGAGAGTGTGAAGTAAAGGAAAAACAAGACGAAGAGAGAGAGAGAAAAGGAAATAAGGAAACTGTCAACAAAAAATGATAAGTTTAGAAGGACAGACTGAGATAAAACAGGGAGCACAAGAGTGAACGAGGAACAGGAAGAGATAAGAAGTGGGCAGCACAAAGAGGGGACAATGCATGTAAGGAACAAAGGCAGTCTAGCAGTGGACAAAAGCAGCGAGGTGTCAGCGGGGGCATGTGTGTGGGTGTGTATAGTGAGCGGTCTGCCATGTCCCTGGGGTCTAGAGCAGCTAATCCAATCTGCTGACACACTGCCGCGTAACCGCTCGCGTTACTGAGCTGTCCTGAGAGACACCTGCTCATCAGGACACACACACTCTGACTCCAGACTGAGAAAGAAGCATTTCACATGTGTCTTCAATGACACCGCACAAGCACCTGCTGAACTGATACATTAAGACATAAGGTAATATTCCTTTATTTTGCATTTTTGTGGCATCTTAATGACATTCTTGACACTTGCATATATAACAGATTATAATGTTTTTTATTTTAATATTATATAGGTAGATAGGATTATTTGCCTGTTGCATCATGTCTTGTATTCTGTTTGTCATTGACTCAAGATGATAAATTGTTTATATGTGTGTGTGTGTGTGTGCATCTTTGTTAATGTAAAGCCAATGTAATGTAAACTAATGTTAAGAGATACAATGCTAATCTTAAAATGCATTAGTAAATACTAAGTTTAAGTAATGTTAATAAATGCCGTAGACTAATGAATAATAAATACTGTTAACTAATGCCAAATTTGCATTGCAAAGGTGGCACAGATGTGCATGTTTCAAAATGAATAGATTAAAGTTCACATTTCAAAATCCATCTATTATCCATGAATTGTTGGCCATAAAAGAAAATATTTATCAGCATTAGAACAGACTTTTGTTTTGTAATGTGTTTCTGTTCCTTTTGTTTAGCTGTTTATTTCAGTCCTGTTCATTTCCTGTCCCTGTTTGCCTTGCTGCCTTGTTCATCTATCCACCTTTTTCTACACCCATGATGCTTTACACAAATGGCATATTAATATTATGGATGTATTAAATGTAATTATAGTAATATACATGAATATTTCATAATAACTATATATATATTTTTTTTCAATTTTAAAAACCTCTCTCTCAGGTCTGATTCCTGTCAGAATGACATAGTTCTGCACAGCCCCCTCCCACGATAGATAATTGACAAAACCGTCTTACCTTATGCTGAGTTCAGACTGCACAATTTTCAAAGTAGTCGCGACACAAATCGTTTCAAAGTGCATGACTTTACAATAGGAAGAATTGCCGACAACTTTGTCCCAGTCAAGTCAAGTCACTTTTATTTATATAGCGCTTTTAACAATACAGATTGTAGCAAAGCACTGAACATTATCAAATAGAACAAAGTGATGGTAATGTATAATGATGAGATTAATATAATCGATATTAGTATAATGACGGTCCGCAAACTACCACCAAACACACGCGAGAAGTGATATGGTAGATATGGTAGTGACATGGTAGCACACTCGAAGCTTGCCATACAAATTGCCTGTGTGCTCATTAGCAGCGAAAAGAAGAAAAAGAAAAGAAGATTATAGAGGAGGATATACTATACCATATATACCTTCGCAGCTCCTCCCCCAACATCCCGCTGCCCTGGACATTGCTCTCTCATTGGCTGTAGGGAATCGCCAATGTTATTTTTAGTCAGAACACATTTCACACGGCATGAATTTGAATCGCTGACAGGTCCAGATATTTAGCATGCCAAATATCTCACAGGTATCGGCGACTCGTCTGCCATTCTCTCAGATCGCATCTTTGATAGTTCACACTGTGTGATTGTCACTCGCGCAAATGAGCACCGATTTGCCTGTGATTTCAGGCATTTGTCTGCGATTTCTCAAAACCTGTCGGCGAGTCAAACTTGGGGCTAAAATCGTGTAGTCTGAACTTGGCACTGAGTTGTCAGTCTGCCATTGTGTCAACTCTGGTGCAGGGTAAGGCAAGAACATCTCAGATAAAGCAATTGAAGTGCTTAGTTGTTGAATGTAATAATAAGTAAAGCAGTCTCATTTACTCCTGACATCTGAGCTGGAAAGGACGCAGAGGATTAACGTTATTACATTACTTTATTTCTGAAGGCAGATGAAGTTTACAGCCTAGTCTTCACATCACGGAACAGAGGGGCGGAGTCAGTAGAGCTCATTAGCATTAAAGCAACAGGTACTAGAAAGGCTTGATGAAAACAGAGCTGCTTTTGACAGGGTAAAATAGTTTCTTTGCACTACCACAGATAAATTTTAACCAAAGTATGTTACAAACACTTCATTAAGACCCTAGAATCATATCAACTTGGGCATTCGATAAAATGCAGTAGACTAGATCTAGTCTTGTCTTTGACGGCTGTTATGCGGATCTCCCCTGTTCGTGATTGGTCTTTCATGAAACGTAACATATGCCATGCATTTACAGATTCAACCATCAATTGATTCGATATTATAAAGTAAACATATTGCATTGCAATGTGTACTGTGGATTACTTAATTCTAATTAGTTAACTTAAGTATTCTACACTCAAATAGCAACAACACTATTGTACTGTTAAAACAACTAATTTCTTCCATATTGTGTGTATGATAGTTTTACTGTATGCCTTGCATGTGCAATTTTCATGTCAATTTATTTATTTACTTACTTATTTGGAAAGTAACCATGCAATAAGTGAAATACTGTACAGTCAGTCAGGAATTATGAATTTTGAATGGCAAAACCTTTATAATACATGTAAGTATGCATACAATATATTATGTAAGATATCCCATTACATATTTTAAGAAAACGAAAGCTAAAGCAGCTAGCAAAGAACATTAAATGCATAACAAACCTTACAGCTGCTTTTCTGAAGTACAGCACTGAACACACACACACACACACCTGCAGAGTGAAGAATCATTCCCCTCTGGGCCAAGGACACACATTTTAGTATGCATTCCTCTCACAGCCTCGTCTCGATATCTAATAGATCTAATATTGGACATCGTGAGCGCGGGTACATGACGGTGTGCGCTTGTTTGGGCATATAGATGGCCATGCGTTTGTTTTATGTGGGTGAGAGAGGAGGTAAAACACTAACGGAAGGAAGATAAAACCCCCCACAGACGCTGACGTTTGGGATCTAGACGACATAAATCAACACTTCAGCCAACCCTGTGAGACTGTATTTCATGCTCAAGGAGTCCAGTGTCCAAACAGATCCAGGACTCCCATTAATCTCTATTAGACAGCGGCTGTGCCTGGCCTGGAGCCCAGTGGGCAGCTCAGGAGACCCATTCAAGCCCAGGCGAGACCTCTGCCTCGGGCACACACACAGGACAGTGCCTTTCACTAGATCCTGGCTTCACCCAAATCAAGTCACAATCCTGCACGCATGTGTCTGATAATATGGCACCTTAACAATAACAGCCTGCAAATGTAGTTTTCCACTAAGGGGCAATACAGTATTTGCCCCCTGGAAGTGATTTTATTACCATGAGGACAATGTCTGGAATTACCTTAATGAAGTATTGTCTTTAAAATCAAATGCTTAAATGTAAATGTCAAACATGTTACCAGGCAAATTTAATTAGCATCAACAAAATCTTTTATGTCACTGCACATGTGAAACAAAGCACATCATACATGGAATTTATGTTTTTATGAATTTTATGTCTCACTTTTGAAAACTTAAGTCATATGTCTTATATAATACAATGTTATTCATACATTTTTGATTGTGGATCATGTTTCTTTTTCAGACTAATATACAGCATCACGCACTGTAATAATTCAGTGACCTTGCCTTTGACTGTGATATATAGGTGTCTGTGATGATCTACTGTGAAAACATGTGGCAGATCTTAAATCAAACAGACTCATCAGAAGAAATTTACATTTCAAATATCTTTGCACGTGCATTGGAGAGATCTTATGTGAGATGGACCACAGATGGCACTTTGGCAAGGTGATATGCTGCGTTTATCACTGCACAGCACTCATAGAGGACAACTATTATCCTTAACACTTACTCTACATTTTACTGACTGTCGGGGAATATATGTAATCCAAGTCTTTTAATGGGGAATATATAATGAATTGGGAACTATATTTTGATTGTTTGAAAAATTACATTTCACTTTTTGGGGTGAACAGTTCCTTTACTCATGTGATTTCTATCAGTTATTGTACATCCACTGTCTGAAAATACAAAATTCCATGGGTTGTCTAATCTGAAAGTCCTTGTAATAAGTATAACTTCGCTACCCTGTGACAAGTCTTTGTGCTCAAGGAAGCACTCCTAATCCTATCATCTGATTAACACATCTCATAATTACACAGCTGCCTCTTGAGTGGGCCGAACACATGTCCTCAATGATGGCAGAGCAGGAAGTCAAGCTGAAGAAGACTGGGAGAGAAATTAATGGAGGTGTGGAAAGGTATATGCACTTCTTTGGCCCCTCTCACTCATCAAGGAGGCATTTAAATGCTGATACAATACTCTGAAGTTTTTATCCAAGGTAAAACATTGTTCCTATCCTTGCTGCTCCATTAGCACAAGACCTCCGATTTTTTGCAGCTAAAGGCACAGCACAATAGAGCGAAGAGCTTGTCCTTGATGGGAATCCCCTGACAGTTGTCGTAACTATGATTTGCAGATAGTGGTGAGCATCAGAATAAAATGCTCAAGAGACCGTAAGTGACCTGGTGAGTGTCTGTGTTTATTTCGCTCCCAGCATGCTTGTGTGCCTCAGGGGAGTGTGAGACGCTGCCTCATCAGCCGTAAAGCCCACTTAAATACTTCCAGGTGCTGAAGAACTCAAACAGAGATGCCACTAAGGTGAAACATGCTAACCTGGCTTATAAATACAGGAATAAACACAATGTAGAAGAAAAAATAGATAGTAATCCCGCTGGCTGCTGGTTTTAGAGTGGTTTAGGAATTTAATAGCCCAGTGAGGTTTGGTGGCACCCAGACCGAACAGCTAAACCAGCTGGTTTGGCCAGGCTGAGAGAACAGCTAGACCATCTTACATCCATCTGTATACCATCTTAAGTCTCCCAGTCTAAACAAGCTGATCTGGTGTTCTGGATTTGGTGCACTTGTTAGCTGCTGCGAGAACAAATCACACCAAATAAGGCTTGGATTTAGAAGGTTATGGACAATTGTAAGATGACAAGGTCGTACAGTAGACCAGATTAAACCAGCTAAAACTACTGTTTTAGCCTTCCCAGGCAGGAGTTGGAGAGGTATTTTTTAGCTGTCCAGGCTAGAAAACCATATTAAACAATCAGGTCTCTTAGTGTTACATCCTTTGTTGAATAAAGCCTTCATTATTATTACTTCTGTGTCTGTCCGCTTCCTTAACACCTAGTCTGTTCAGGCTGGTTTAAATGTGTTTTTGGCAGTTGTTCGCTGGTAAGGCTTGGAATATTACTAGATCAGATAAGCCAGCTAAGACCAGTAAACTATTGTAAGCCTCCTAGTCTGTTCATGCTGGATTTACAGGATTTAGAACAACTTTTAAAATGTACTAGTTAAGAAGACTGGCTACATTGGATTAAATGCAGAAGCAAACTGTTTTAGTCCTCCCAGCTAGCTAGACCAGATTAAACCAAATAAGACCAAAAAAAAAAAAAACACTCTTAAGGCCCATTCACACCAAGCACGATAACTATAAAGATAACAACAAGGATAGAGTTCTACAAATTGTTCTTAATAATAGCAGTGTACACACCACAACTTTAACAGTAAAGGCACACAGAAACGATGTCATTGATTTTTTTCAGCTAATGAAGGATAAAAACATTGACAGACAATTAGAATCAATCCTACTATCACAAGCTCAAGATTGTGAAGCAGCAGACGATAGAATAAATGAATGATATCATGTGATATCAGGTTTTGGGTACTTGCTAGACCGTCAGATAAAACCAGCAAACCATGTATTATGAAATATGCAAATAGAAATTAATGTTTTATGTTTTTAACAGTTAAATGCATGTAAGCTAGCAAATGTGTTGTATGCTAATTCTTTTAAATATTTAATTGATTGCTAGCTATTTTATTGGCAGTATGTTTTAAATAACCTTCACTAAGAAGTATAATAATTGCAAAAGAAAAACAGCCTTCAGAACACACAGATGACCATCAAATACACTGCAAAGAACTGCAAAGAATTTCATTGATATTTCAAACATGGTTTCTATGGCAATGAACTTCATACCGCATTACAACAATGACAAGAGACTTATAGAAACCTGATCCTGTCTACAACTCGATAAATCCTTAAAATCCTTCACAGCTGACAATCATCCAATGATTCCGGAACCAATCCACATCAAAATTCATAGTGCTCACTCTATCTCACTTCATTTGATTAATAATTAATCAAAGCATTAATGAGATGGTAGGGAAACAACCAGGGACTGGATATTAGAGGCATGACTGCTCTATAAGGAGAGTGAGATTACTGTAGGAAAATGGGTTACCAGACACTCCTGCTCCATCTGTGCTGAATTTGTTGTGGATATATCTAAAGTTAATTTCCCTGAGGTCTTTGTGCCTGCCTGTGTATAAGATATCCATAAGCCAACAATAGGGAGGCTGAGATGTGATGAGGTTATGTTGGCACCTTGGCACATTGGGAAGCCTCCACTGAAATTTAGACTAGTGTGGCAATCTCCACCGCCTGTCTGAACGTATACATCATATCCTGCGAAAGTCAAGCTCTCCTTGCTACCGCCATCATAACTCATACTTCTCCCCTCCCCCTTCTCTCTCACATCCTCAACATTCTTGCTCCATCTCGCCATCGTTTGTTTCTGTCTGTTTTGTCCTTTATCACTCCTTTATCACAATTTGTTTTGGATGCTGATGTGCTAAATTTTAATGTTTACAGTATGTGATTAAAATTTGAAACCTTTGTGAAAAAGTACATTTTAGATTAATTACTTTAGAAATAATGCACTATGGGGCGCTATGGAGCAGCGTAGGAGGTAGACGTGTTTTGCAACTTCTCCACATCCAAGTTGATAAAATTGTAATTAATAGTCTCTAAACCTGCTTTAATCGGGCTAAAATGTACCTCGAAGTCAACAGCATTCTGTGCGTCAAGGCATTAACTGCATCGATGCCGCCAAAAAAACTACAGCAGGGGGGTAAATCTTCTCAACAGTCGGCTGACACAACTGACAATATGGCGCTGGTTGATAGAGTAGAAGGCCTTGCTATGGAGGGTGAAGGGATGCCGATAATGCTGGAAAAGATTTTGGACAAGATCCTTGGTGCTCTTAATGAAAGATTTGACAAACTTGAAGCGACCTTTCAAGTTATGCATGCGGCGCAACGAGAGCTGAGTGACAAAATTGACGCGGTAGAAGGGCAGATGAAGGATCACGAGTCTCGAATTTTTTCGTTGGAAACATCTATGAATACCTTGTACAAGGAAAACAAAATGCTAAAGTCTAAACTCAACGATCTTGAGGGCAGATCACGTCGTAACAACATTAGACTTATTGGCATTCCAGAAGGAGTCGAGAAAGGAAGGCCTACTGAGTTCATGGCAGATTTGATCAAGCAACTCTTCGAGGACTTTTCTGATCCTCCGGTCATTGACCGCGCACACAGGGTACCACAGCCAAAGCCATCGGAAGGTGCCAGACCGCGCGCGATCATCGCACGGATCCACTATTACCAGGACAAGGAACGCATCTTGCGACTTCGGCGGGGACGGAAGCTTGACTACCAGGGACACAAGGTATTTATCTTCCCGGATTACACTGCAGAGGTAGTGGATCTGCGCCGGAGCTTTGGTGAAGTAATACGGTCATTGCAAGAGCTGAAAGCGGGCTGTTTTTTTTAGCTTTCCTGCGAAGCTCTTCATCACTCACAATGGAGCTTCAAAGGTGTTTACATCTCCCGCTGAAGCGAAATTATACGTGGATAAAGAACTGAAACAACCCGCGGTGACGGATCAGAACTAATTTTGAGTATTGGTTATACTTTTTTGCTCGGCTTTGCAATTTTTTGAATGCATAAAACTTTGGACGATAAATAGAGACAGTTAATCCAGTAATTTTTGTCAGATACGACTTGGTTGTGGAGTTTATTTTTATTTTCTTCTTTTTCCTTTTTGGGCGCTCTAAACGGTAACGTTAGCGCTAATTTGTTTATTATATTTCCTCGCATACTTAGCGGTCTAGTCATTATAGGGAGCCATAATGCTTCATTTGGGGAAGTCATTTGAGGCACGGGGAGGGGGGATAAATAGTTCTGTAATTGTTAGAAATAATGCACTATATATATATATATATATATATATATATATAATTTCAAGTTATTTATAATTAACACAGATTATAGTTTAAATTTGAAACTGAACTTAAGAGTGCTTTTTTGACTTTTGTAGTTGTGGAATTTTCATACAAGTGTACAGACAAGCATTTTTAATACACAAAAATATACTTTAATGTAATTTCTATTGAAACTTGTACGTTATGATTGAGGGATAAGTCATTGTTAATAGTTAACAAGTGTTACCTAAGTGTTATCCAACACACTAGTCCATAGAATGCTACTGTATAGACCACACAAGATGTTTTATATGTAAACACAAAATTTTACAGTAAGTGAGTTTGACTAGCTCATCAAAAAGAGCAATTATAAAAGAGTCATTAATTCCTGAATCAAACATCTATCATTTCACATAACAACTCAGGAATGCTGCTGACCATAAATGGATTCAGAAGACATGGAATAAAGCACTTGCGCTGTATGGTCTACATTTACTGTGTTTGACAGCCCCTTGTTACTGTTTGCTTTCATTGGGAAAGATCAGCATGATCATTCATTAAAATCTCTTCTTTTGTGTTCAAAGAAAGTAAGAAGGTCTTTCGGGTTTAGATCAACATGAGGGTGAGTAAATGATGACATCCCTCATTCCTTCTTACACCTTTCGTCCTTTTTTGTCTCGTCTCTCTCACATATCATCATTTTCAAAAGTGCCTTTGAACAGATGGAGGTGTCACAACATTTTTGATAGTACAAGAGATGGGGTGCCCCCACCCCCTCATTTGCATGTTCCAGACAGAGGTGCTGTCTGTTTGGATAACGGAGGATGAAAGCATGGCATGATTAGCAGGTTGATCCTCAGAGGTGAAGGACGAGGAAAAGTTCCATCTTGATGAGAACACAGTGGGCCATCTTCCCATAGGTCTGCCTGTGACAGCGGTGAATAATTTACTGACAGGTAATGGCTGGTCAAAAGCGTAATCATGGGAGCATTATGGAACTCGATGGGGTGTGTGAGAGGACCTCAATAGGGGCTGATTTCTATTCATGATGAGTGGTCATCTGATTTTGCAAAACCACCAAGCTGTATTCTTCATGTTTGAGATGTATTCATCATGCTGGCTTTGGGATGCCAATTGTTGCTTTGGGAACACCACATCTCCAGCAAAAATGCGTCATTAAAAAAATCTTTTCCTGGCAGAAGATGTATCTTTGGTCTTGTTCGGGCAACTTCAACATGATGTCACTCATGTAAATGGTTCAAACTCCTTTCATAAATGAAACAGGATCTTTTCTGAGGACAAAAAATATAATGGAAAATGGGTTTTGTCCATCAGGAAATTAGATTGTGAAACCAGGTCAGAATGGAACATGTGTTAAGAAACTGAATATTATCCATTTTGAACCAAAATAACATTACCACATATATATTTTATGGTCATCTCTGTCCATTTCTGGGTGTGACGGACATAATATGTTCATATTCCAGCAGAAGGGCTCTTCTGATATAATATAACATTTTGGGTAACACTTTAAAATAGGTAACACTTGTTAACTATTAACTACAATTCTCCCTCAATAAATTCTTAATTTGCTGTTTATTAACCCCATGTCATTCCAAACTTTCCGTAAAAGCTTTGTTCATCTTCAGAACACAATTAAAGATATTTTGAATGAAAACCGAGAGTCTTGTGACTGTTCCATTGACTGCCAATTAAATAACACTGTCAAGACCCAGAAAAGTATGAAGACAAAAATAGTCCATCTGCCATCTGTGGTTCAATCTGAATTTTATGAAGCGACAAGAATACTTTTTTGTACGCAAAGGAGATTAAAAATCTTTATTCAACAATTTGTCTTCTCTGTCTCTCTGTGTCACTGTAGCACCATTTTGGAAAATATCCACTGTGTCAGCCGCACGCTCCACTGAAACTTAGACTAGTGTGGCAATCGCCACTAGGAGATGAATTGTTGAATAAAGTTGTTATTTTTATTGTATTAAAAAGTATTCTTGTCATTTCATAACATCATGGCTGAACCACTGATGGCAGGACCTTGACAGTGTTATTTACTTGGCAGTCAATGGGACAGTCACAAGCCCCTCGGTTTTCATCCAGAATAACTTAAATTGTGTTCCGAAGATGAACAAAGATTTTAAGGGTTTGGAACAGGGGCAAGATTAAAGACAACATTTTCATTTTGGGGTGGAGTAACCCTTTAAGCAAAGTTGTTGGTCATTATATATAATTAATAAATAATTCATATACTTATAATGCTGTCTAAGAGAAACAGTTTACATTATAGATGTCATAACGGAGGCTCCCGGATCACCAGAGGGAACTTTCACCAGTATGTGTACTCCATTTCCCACAGTTCGTCTTACCTGGGGCTGAGCACACACCCGCACCTCATCACCACACCCACTTACTGATCACACACACACATAAAGCAAGCAGCCTGTCTTCCAACATAAAACAACTATATGCATCTGTGTGTTTTGTTTAAATGCAGTATGTGGACTTTCCACACTGATCTCACTGTGACATATTTTAGTAGGTGTAATTTGTACGAATGAGCACACTAACCCACCCCTAAACCTACCTGTTACAAAAAGGCAGCAAAATCATGTTTGATAGGGATTCAATAGCACATGCATCCCTTGGGTTCGAACCCACAATTGCATGATAACGTCTCATCTTATAACACATCACTCTACAACCTGAGCTACACCAACCCTGAAGCTCATGGTCAATAAAATAGCACAAAACATTAATATGCAAATGTTCTGTTGCTGATAGGGGCGCAATTGTTGTATACGCTCTGATGGGTCATATTTCACTGCTATTGTAGAAATGACCTATATGAGCGCATAAGTTGGAGGACCCAAGTCTTGATTTGCCATGGCTGTCATTTCTGTTTCCCTTAAGTCAGTTTTGTTACCGACCATGGAAGGTTTATCCCCTTGATTGTTGTTGACCTTGCCTTCTCTTTCTGAACTGTGATTGTTTCCTGCCTGCCCTGAACTTTGCTCTTGTACCTCGACTCTGATTCTGGTTTGCCTCCATTGCACTGTTTTATGGTTTCTGACCCATTCTGTACGACTACTCTATTAAAGACGCTGCAAATGGATCCCTCTCTGCCTGATCCTTTCTCACAATCGACATATCTTATTTCTACATGACCTTATTCTATATATCCCTAATCCTACCCACATTTCTTTTGTGTATCACAATATAAGATTTTTATTTATTTATTTATTTATTTTAAGTGTCACGCAGTGCTTTTTGTTCATACAATGGAAGTCAATGGACTCAAATGCGAAAACATGAGGGCAAGTAAATGTTGACAGCATGATTATCTTTGTCTGAATTACCCCTTTAAGCCTTCTAATTAACACTACAATGAATTCTTAAGACCCATATACAAACACGTGTCTGTGAAGCATTCTGGGAGAGATACTGTATATGATAATTGAGGCCGGTCACCCTGTCCAAGCTTTGATCCCTGATCATAAAGCCTGTGAATCAGTTACACCCAGTCAAAAGCCTTGAAACCTTTATGGCTCAATAATGACATCTGCCCTCTTCACGTAATCCTCTCAAATTATTACCATTCAGAACGCAGCGAGCTCCATCCCATTCCCTCGGCCTAATGAACGGACTTTCCTCCAACACGCTTGAAATGAGTTTTTTATTAATCTGTGGTACAGTGACCCATTCGCAGAAAAATATTAATAGCCTCTAATTACATAAGAGCGATAATCATCAGTTGACTAATTCGGTTAGCCTTGGATTGCAGCGGGGATCTGTGTGTATGTGTGTGTGTCTCAAAATAGAAAGAATATCACTTTTTCATCCTCAGCAGTTGAAATAAGAAATCAAATCTAAATTACATCTTTTCTTCAGCTGTAAAGGCGAGAAAATGGCACACGTAGAGACTCCCCTCTGCATCAGCCATCTCAAAATGGAAAGATGCCGCTCATTTGTCAGGTTCACCTCATCTCTCGCTTCACAGTAACACGTAGCTTTTCTCCACTCAACTTTGTGCAATGCTACCTCAAGTTCTTCTGTGTTGAAACAACTCACTTGCCCCCAGCTTTCCACGGATCTTCCCTCTGCCCTCACACACACTCACAGGCACAACTTTCTCTAGTGTGAGTCAAGAATAAAGGTGTAACACCAGCCCACCATGCCTTCAGTGACTGTGTCTCTAGCAACAGTGTGTCTGTGGGAGGCCTGATCCAGGAATGGATGACTGCTAGGTGAGGAAAGGAAACTCTGTGACAGCGAAAGGATCCTTTTCGAGTTATTTGCGTGCTATTCACAGTATCCGCCCTCACACAACTCCTTCTAATATGGGGGCTGGGAGGCTTATGTTTATGTTTATGTTTACAACTTATATATATTTTTATAAAGTGGGTAATTGTATTTTATTTATAAAGTGTGTTAAGTTTTAGTGAGCTGCCACATATAAAGGTTTGCTTGACTGCTTTCAAATCAAGCTACTAATTAAAATTAAGCCTGTACTTTTGGGGAAATAATTTTGTAATTTTATATATATATATATATATACAGTATGTCTGCATGTATTCATTCATTCATTTACCCTTCTAAACCAAAATTGCACGAAAAAAATTTCAGTTGAATGATGCTATATAGCCTGACCATATACAATATTTAATAAATATACTCTAAACCATAATCAATATAATCCTGCTCAAATGTTTGGGGTCTGGGAGATTGTTGATCTCTATTGTACTCTGTATTGCTCACAAAGGCTGCGTTTATTTTAACAATGATACGGGAAAATATATCCTACATTGGTAACACTTTACAATAACGGTACATGAATTATCATGTACTAACACATGAATTAACAATTACTTGACTATAAACTAATGATAAGTTTAGACATATATTAATCAAGAACTAACTTAACTACGACATGAATTACTTCATGAATAATGCCACCTTAATTACATGTTAGTTACTGCATGTTAGATAATGTATTAATTAACAATTTGTGGTACACTAAATAAAACATGCTTTAATGGCACAAAATTGTTTATAGATCTGCCACCTGCAGCTGTCACAAACATCAGTGAATGACAGAGAATATCTTGCAATATTTGCATTTAACTGAACTCAACCAACAAACAATAATACCTTCATAATTAAAACAAGTTCATTTCATCCTGTTTTGAGTGATTCCACTGCTGCCGTCCTACAATAACATTTTCATTATAATTATGCTGACACAATTTTTTTTTATTATTAAAATCATATATAAGATGATTATCGCTTTGGTTATGTTATAGATTGGTTTAATGTCATTATATCATAATAATGCACTGAAGCCAGATGTTTGCACTGAAGTCAAAATGTGAACTTTCCTCCTACTGTTCAGTTCCTTCTCCATCCAAATCCAGCCACAGGACCTCTGCTCTTCCACTTCTTTACAAATCCCCGAAAAGCACTAAATATCTGATTTAGATGAGCTGAATATGTTTAAAACATGTGTAATTGATAATTGTTTAAGGATGTTAACAAGTCATGAATTCATGTTACTTTATAAGTAATTAACGAAGAGTTCGTAATTATGTGTGCCCCCCAAGTAAAGTCATGACATTAACATCTCATGAATTCATGACATGACAGCTGTTGGTGGCAAATTTATAAACAATTTTGTGCCATTAAAGCATGTTTAGTTTACCACAAACTGTTAATTAATACATTAACTAACATGCAGTAACTTACAGTACATGTAATTAAGGTGGTGTTATTCATGCAGTAATTCATGTGAGTCATGTGGTAATTAAGTTAGTTCTCAATTAATATATGTCTTAACCCATTAGTTTATAGTCAAGAAATTGTTAATTCATATATTAGTACATGATAATTAATGTACTGTTATTGTAAAGTGTTACCGATACATAAAAAAAAAATAATAAAAATAATATATATATATATATATATATATATATATACATGTTTTTATTTTTTATTTTTTAAATATATATATTAGCAAGCTTATGTGGGATTTTCAAATGTGTAGCTTTCGTTTATTTATACTGCATTAAATAAAATGAAATAAAAATAAATAAATAAACTATTTGATTTAAGACAATTATAAAAATACTGACAAAGATAGCTTTTTGTACTGGCTGTAATGGGAGAGGAAATTCCTCCATCATTAATTCATATACAGTACAGTGTTGTCTCTGAGGGGCCTTTGCTTTAAGCCCACAACTGCTGAAGTAGATGAATTGTACTTTCACTGTAAAAAATCATGTTAATGACTCCTGAAGTATGACATTGTATAAGACCTGAAACACCTGAGAGGTTGCTCTTCTTTTCTCTCTCTCTCTCTTTGTGTCTTACATGATGAGAGGAGGAGCAGCACTCGGTTGTCATTGACTCAGACATATGTTCTGTCCCATGTTACAGACTGAGGCAGTGAAGAAGAGGAGGGAGCAACACAAGGCAGAGACATAACAGATGAGGAAGTGGAAGTGGAAGTGGAACAGACAGCAGAGAGGGTGTAATTTCTCCGGCAGCTCACTTCACAGTTCAGCTCTTTGTCGAACCAAGAGAGGCTTCTGCTAGGACCAGCCCCGCTTTTGTAGCTCTGCTTGGAGTCAGACCCCTAGAGAGCACAGGTATATAGATGCATTTCAGGGGTTTTATTTAACAGAAACAATGCTAAAATTGTGTGCAAAACAAAATTCTGAATTGTTCATTCACACTAGTTTAGCAGGCAGATCATGCTAGACCTCAAAACTAACTTCACTTTTATTGTAATTTATTTTAATTACTTTTAACCAGCTGGTCTCAAGGTGATTTTTTTAGTGGATGCATGACGTCAGTTCCCTTCAAGTTCACAAGGGTGTCCAAGCAGAATAACAACAGGTGTAGTTCATCACATGAATTATGAACATGATCCACTAACATTTGAAATAAGGAGAAATAAGTTGATACGATATGTTTACACTGTGTTTTACATCATAGAAGGTGAGGGCATTTTCATACACATTTAGAAAATCAGCTTATGCTTACCGATTGAATCACTGATTGTTCCTGATACATTTTTTAGACCCTAAAGAGTTTAATACACATATTTGTTATGTTGATACAGGCACGTATTACTGTATTTTGATTATGTTGCTTCAGATACATACTGTATCGCAGTAGATCATAATTCAAATATTCGTGGAGTGTCACTTAAAGTTAATGCTCTATCACAGGCTTCCTCAAATCTTACCCTGGAGGTCCGATGCACTGCAGAGTTTAGCTCCAACCCTGATAAAACTCACCTACCTGTGT
>JAUCMS010000038.1:6281037-6295499 GCA_032357445.1 Enteromius radiatus
TGTGTTTGATTAGGGTTAGATCCAAACTCTGCAGTGCATCGGACCTCCAGGGTAAGATTTGAGGAACCCTGCTCTATCATGTTGGAAATATCCTCCAGTCTACACTACACCTACTCGAAAGTGTTAACAAATGCAAAAGTGATATAAAAACATATTTTAACTTTCTTACAGAAATCTGAGCAGTTTTATTGAAGTGTCGATTCACATGTTTCAGACTGGAGATCTTAGATCAACATTAGGGTTGTGGGGTTATTTGCAAAAATAACTGTGGCCATGCCTTATCAGCGCTAATTAAGTGTTTCTAATGCCAAATGAGGATTTGCTCTGGATAGTACGTGGCCGTAAGTGTCATCAGTATGTACTAGTGGTAAATAAATAGACAAAAATGAATCACGCTTTGGTAATTGTGGTTCCCGGCATTCTTCTTTTCACCTCCATGGTATTTTAGATTTAGCGCCATGTTGCATTGTTCAGTACTTAATTTTATCTTGCAATTTTATATAACATTTTTTCTCTTTTGTTTAACCCTCATGTACTGTTCGAAATCAGGTCACTTCCTGTACGGACATTGGATTCAACTAAATTGTTAAGGGAGTGAAAAAAACATACAATCAAATTAAATCAATAAATGTTTAATATGAGTACTTTTCACACATTTCAAAGAATGAATATGTGAATATATGATTTATAAAAATGTTTTTAACCACTATTTTTGACTATCACTCTTCACACCTATAACATTGCACATTGTTTAATGATAATATCTTTGTCTAAACCTAAAGTAATCTCGACAAACTATATATCATTTGAAAGATTTCAGACTCTAGTTTTCATATTTGGTGACTGTACTTCAAAAATTTCAGAGCAATAGATATATAGCGATAGAATCTCTATTTGTGATATGGTGCCAAACACACTTTTATTCTATATGTACATATGTTTTTATGTGTTTTAAAGATTCAAGAGATTTAGAATTTATAATCAAGTTACTTCCCAAAATATTTAAAATATAAATATTTAAAAATATATGGAAAAATATGGTTCATAACACTCAAACAATAAATGGAAATCAAGAATCCCTGTATATCACCTAGTCGAAAAGTTTGGTTCTGCATCCACAAAATATTTTTACAGTATCTCCAAAAAGTTTATCTCAATATTTTTTTTTTAAATATCAACCTAAATTTTTGCACACAACTTGTTAAGATGGTTGGCTTTGATTTTCTTCAAGATTTTGTAAGCTAGCAGTCTTGCAGAGCGGACTCTGAAGCTCCTGTAGCGTTCTCCTGATGGCAGGAGCTGGAAGAGATGATGGGAGGGGTGGGTGGGGTCCTTCACAATACTGGTGGCTTTACATGAGCATTGTGCAAGGAAAATATCCAGAAGGGAGGGAATAGGAGTACTGATGAACTTTGTGACATGGTGTTGGTGGTCCAGGTGAGATCTGAACTTGGCAGTGCAGTCGTGGGTCAGCAGCGTGAAGAGCAGCAGGCTGAGCACACAGCCCTGTGGGGTACCTGTGCTCAGTGTGGTACTGCTCAAGGTTTTGTGGCTGACATGGACTTACTGAGGTCTTCCAGTTAAAAAGTCCAAGATCCTGTTGCAAAGGAAGGTGTTAAAGCCCAGAAGGTTTAGTTTGTTGATGAGCTTTTGTGGGATTATTGTATTGAATGCTGAGCTGAAGCCAGGTGGAGAGTGGAGGAAATGGCATCGTCCGTGGAGCGGTTTGGACAGTACGCAAATTGGAGCGGATCAAGTGTGTTGGAAAGGCTGGTTTTGATATTGTGCATAACTAATCTCTCAAAGCACTTCATCATGATTGGAGTCAGTGCTATGGGACCGCAGTCATTCAAACAAGACACAGGGGACTTCTTTGGTGCTGGAATTATGGAGGTGGATTTGAGACATGAGGGAACAACTGCCTGGCTCAGCAAGGTGTTGAAGATATCTGTTAGGACGTCCGTCAGCTGTGCAGCACAGTCTCTCAGTACACGGCCAGGTATGTTGTCAGGACCCGCAGCCTTGCGTGGGTTAACCCTACATGGATAGAGTTTTCCTTACATCAGCTGGAGACAGACAGAGTGCCTGGTTGTTGGGAGGTGTGGTTAGTTTTTGTGCAGATCTCTGCATTTCAAACATAGAAACTGCATAGAACTCATTAAGTGCGTCTAGGAGGGTTGTGTCATCATCGCAGGCCTGTGGCGGGGTCTTGTAATCAGTGATGGTCTGAATGGCTTACCACAGGCTCTATGTGTCTTTGCTGTCAGTAAACTGATTATTTATTTTTTGTGCATACAAGCATTTTGCTTGCTTGATGCCACGGGACAGACTGGCTCTTGCTGTTTTTAAGGCTGCTTTGTCTCCTGATCTGAATGCAAACTCTTTGATCTTCTCGAATTTGAAATTAAAAAGTTGATAAACTCATCAAGACACCGACAGTGGAACGCACTTCAGGACTAGAGTTGAGGAGCTCTGACATACAACAAAGAAATGTGTTGTTATTTTCTGTGTATTTCAGTTGCTTTTAAATGGATGCCTATGGGGTCAAATTGACTCACAAAACTTTCCATGCATGTTCATGACCCTAAATGAGGAAAAGTCACAACATTTCATGAAAAAACTGGTTTGTTAGTATTTCAAATAGATTTAAAAAAGACCTGATGCTACTTTTTTTGGCTTTATAGGAGAGAAAAAACCTAAAATAATAAATTATTACTTTAGTTCTGTAGAGTGGCTGTAGAACATAAAAATAGGCAAGTCAAATTGACCTCATGACAGTACGAACGTAACAAATTTCAAGAAAAGAAACAGGCTTATTAGTATTTCAAAAATATTGAAAAAAGAAATGATAGCTTTTCATTTTACCATTTTTGGCTGACAAAATATTTTTTTGGTATTGAAATGACTGGGAAAACGCTTTTTTTGCTTCACATGATAGTAAAAGACTAAAATATTGAGATATAACCAAGATATGTTGTTATTTTGGGTCTTTAGAGTAGCCTTAGAAAATATGCAGGTCAAATTGACCCGGGAACAGTACGAACATAACTATTTTTGTTTTGGACATTTCAAAACACATCAGCAAGTTGAAACTTTGCAGGCATATGTATGACCCTAAACTACGAAAAGCCACAAAATATCCAGAAAAAATACATAAATTAAGTGATATTTCCAACAAATGAAAAATCAAAAAGGGTCAAATTGACCCGGGAACAGTACAGAGACCCTTAAATGGATATGTAATATATACACACACACACACAAGAAGGATTTGTCTACTGATGTGACTGAAGTGACACTGGAGATAATTCATCATTTCTAAAATTCCTATATTATAGCAAAAATACAATGTGCTAAATGTGTTTGTTTTGATTTTGGTGTGGCAAAAATCTTTTTCACTCACTTTAAATTCCATTTGACTATTTTGTTGAAATATCCAGAAAAAGATTATGTAAAAGCTTTTGTATTATTATAATCCAGTTAATAAATTGGCCCCATTTACTTTAGTAATCTTGTAAAAGGAACAATGACTCAATATTATTTCGGTGGTAATTAACATTATGCTACAAATGCTGTTGAGTTCAACTTGTATCAAACATGTACTGTTTCTTTATAAGTGTAACTGATGGGTCTGGGTCTTTTTTGGCAGTATTGTGCTTTTTCATAAAGCCGGTCAAATGCTACAAAACAACTGCTTTGGAAAGGAGACATGGGCATCCAGGCTCCCCTGTCTCTTGGGTATCATTGCTATGCACTTACAATAGCCACAGCAATCAATAATCCACATGTATACACAGTTATAATTGCTCCATCCCATGTTTTTTAATGCTCCCTACCCATCCTCCATAAGCAGAGCACTCTACTTAGGTTTATTAGCAAGTCTTCTTGTCTACTCTGAAGATGTATAGCGTTGCTTATCATCCTTTTGTTGGGTGTTTGTCTTGGTTACGTGCACTCCTTGGTTAGTGTGCCACTAATGACCTTGAGATGGGTCCCGAACAGCTATGCATCAGTGTAACAGAGCCTCCCTCCAGGCGGCTAGCCAGCTAATGTTGTGGGGATTTATCACACCCTACTAACATGCGCTAAGCCACACGGCAATGATTCATTTAGCTGCCAGACTGACCTCAGGTATGCCGCCTGCCCACCTGCCACCATCTTAAAACAAGCATCGACCGTTTCACATGCTTCTTCATTCAAAACCCAATCCCTGCTATCAGGTTGCCGTTGGAGGAGCAAATGTTCACTTGCCGTGGATTGTGACCGCTCTTTGCGAGGTGTGAGATAATTGAGAATATAACACTTTAAATTGGATGGTGTTGTGGCTAGCCTTTCCATCTGCAAAACAAATAATTGCAGGTCAGCTGGAGGACAGTAAGAGTCGAATACGTAGTATACTTGTCATTAATCACACTTACCCGAGGTCCTTTAGTGGCTGAGACTTTAAATGGGATACACGCTCAGAAATCAGCTCAGCAGCACACCGTGAAAAAAACAAGAATAAAATAAAATTCTGAAAGAGGATGCAGGAGAAGCGCAGCAGAAATTGTGCTTTAGGTGACACTAGTTTGATTCTTGGCTTGCAGTCTTTTCTGATACCAATCCAGCTCTTGTCCACTCTCCAACTATCCTATCTCAAGAAGCCCAAAACATGTAAATGTGCCAAAAATCTGTGCACAATGTAATTTTAGTTCCACTTTATATAAAATGGCTTTAACTACTATGTACTTACATCAAATAATAAGTACATTATACTTCTTTGTGGTTATTGCAAAAAACTTTTCCTGAAGTGGAATATGGGTTAGGTTTGGTGGTTTGGGTGGGTTAAGGTGTAAGAGATGGGACAACAGTGTGATTATTAATGTAAGTGCATAAATTAATTACAGATGTAATTACAGATGACCCAGGACTAAAAAAAACAGTCATTAGTGTTCAATGATTTTGACCCTTACAATGCATTTTTGGCTATTGCCACAAATATACCCCAGTGACGGCACGTCCTGATTTTGCTGAATTCCTGGGCCAACATATTATTATGTAGTGTCAGACAAAAAAGATATGCACGAACACACCGCACAGACTACAGCCAACGGCAAACTAAACAGATGTGCGTTCTGCACCTGTGTAAGACGTTAGCTGTCTACTGTATATCAACAGCTATCAACAAAAAAAAGTATTTATAATGAATATATTTAAAATTAAATTAAAAGGTATTCAAAATAAAAACAAAACTTTACTGCTGGTCCTGAGAAAGCCTGGCTACAAGATCTAAGTAGTTTTACATTTTTCAAGAAATTAAAAAATTTTCTGTTTTAAAGTTTTAAAGAGTCAAAAGTCAAAGTGAACTTTATTGTCATTTCACCGTATACACAGGGGGACGAAATTGTGAGAGCTCTGGATCTACAGTGTAGTTCACCCAAAAGATTTAAATTAACCCATCCTCAAAACATCCTATGTGTATATGACTTTCTTCCTTTAGGTGTTGAAATTAAATAGCACAAGTTCAGTAAACTGCATCTATCAATCTGCTGAAACACAGATACAATAGTTTGGGAAGCTAAAGATTTTGGTTTATAAAGAATTAAATATGGCCATTTTTTTCTTACATTAACCCATCAATTTACTTTAGGAGGCTTTTATTAACCCCCCAGAGCGTTGTGGAGCACTTTTTATGATGGATGAATACACTTTATTTTCCTTCATAAACTTAACAGCCATTCATTGCCATTATAAAGCTTGGAAGAGCCAGGACATTTTTCAATATTCATATGAAATAAGATTTTTTTTACACCTAGGATGGCTTGAGGCTGAATAAATCATATGGTAATTTTCATTTTGGGGAGAACTATCCCTTTAAATTTGAAGTAATGAAGTGACAGACAGTCTACTTTTATGATAATGTTGAATCTGCCATCTGTGAGTAAGATCACTCTGATTGGCTCTTTAGCTTCACGCAAGAAAACAAAATGTCACTTTTGTCACCGCTATAGTTCTTTGATGTTATTTTGCATCTGGGCTACTTCCTGTTCTATCTGAGTGCAGAAAAAGGTTATTTTGTCATTTAAACAGATACAAATACATACACAGGTAATAACTTCGCTGCACACCCCAATACACAAACAGCTCATTTAAATGAAATGCCATTTATCTTCTGCTTTCTGTCGGCAGTAATAGCATGATGCTAATATCGCCAAGCAAGTTTTATGACTAAAGGTGAATTCTGTAATGAGCATCATGCAATTCATACTGAAAAGAGGCATGTTTACGATCTGAAGACTTAATTTATTATACTATACAAACTGAGTTGAGGGTGCTAAGCAACAAAGTTGTTACAGTGAAATAGTGCCTGCAAACGTGACGCAACTGTTTAGTGAATTTGCCTGTGTGTCTAGCTCTTTCCATCCCTGTGGGTCTGATGTAATCAGGACCTGATGCCGGTGACTCGTGTAATACACTTGGCAGGTCTGTAACTGAGCACAGTAATGGCAGCTCTACGCCTGACAAGACAGGAAACCTATCAAGCGACTTTATTGATCACCTGTGAATGGGGCCACAGGGGAACAAGGAGAGAGGTGGAAGCGCTTGAAAGAGGATGGCATGAGATAAGAAAGATGGATAAAGACTTGACAGGAAGAAATATAGCAACGAGGTAGAGAGAGTGAAAGAGTTGCAGTGTCTTGATTAGCCGCCGCAGGCTTTCTTATCTGGAATATTTTCGTATTGTTATCTCACACAAGACGACGGTGTACTGTAGTTCTTGTTTCAATCCAATCTCTAGTAGTGCTAGACTGGCATTTAAATACTATAGGGAAAAGCCCACATTTGTGTTTGATGAAAAAAAAAGTTGCTTCAAGGGTATTTAGAGGTGAAACAGAAAATGTGCGAACATAAAATGCCACACTTAAAAATGTATGAATGCCAGTGCGTTCCATACCAAAATATCAAAGTGGTATTTATTCTAATATCATTATTTGTAATATCATTATTAAACAAAACATTTTACTGGCAGTTTATCTCATTAGACTGATGGATCTGATATAGCTAAGTACCGGATAAACATCAAGCATGTGTGATTATATCAGCATTGGTCTAATGCATTTATGCCCTATTAATGGATTTTCTTATTACAAGCTGTTTTGAAGTGCTACCTAACAGATAAGTACCTCCATTCTAAAATATTTTTTACCGGTTCAATATTGAATTCCTAGTACTTGTGTAGCTCTCCAAATAGCATACAGTGGGGCAAAAAATAATTTAGTGCAAGTGCATTTTTGTGCAAGTTCTGCCACTTAAAATTATGAATGTCATCATAGGTACACCTCAACGACAGTATGAGAGACAAAATGAGAAAGAAAAATCCAGAAAATCACAAGAAGAATTTCTTGTGATTTTTTTAAGAATTTATTTGCAAATTCTGGTGGAAAATAAGTTTGGTCAATAACAAAAAGGGGGACATGTGTGGCACTGCAGGATTTGAGTCCCTGGCAGTGCAGTGTTTTACTCTTGTACGTATGTCTTCCATTTTCTAATAATTGCTCCCACAGTTGATTTCTTCACACCAAGCTGCTTACCTATTGCAGATTTTGTCTTCCCAGCCTATTGCAGGTCTACAATTTTGTTTCTGGTGTCTTTTAACAGCTCTTTGGTCTTGGCCCTAGTGGAGTTTGGAGTGTGACTATTTGAGGTTGTGGACAGGTGTCTTTTTAAACTGATAACGAGTTCAAACATATGCCATTAATACAGGTAATGAGTGGAGGACAGAGGAGCCTCTTAAAGATGTAGTTATAGGTATGTGAGAGCCTGAAATCTTGCTTGTACTTATTTTACTAAGGAATTTACCAATTAATTCATTAAAAATCCTACAGCTACACAGCTACCACATTCAAAGCCCAAAACCATAGTTAACCATATTAATACATTGTTTAAATAGTCCATGTGACATGTGAAAAAAACTGATTTCTTTTTTTAGATTTCTTCCAAAAAAATGAACAAAGGTCTTTGGAACGACACAAAGGTGAATAATTAATGACAGAATTTTAACTTTTGGGTGAACTATCCCTTTAAGACATTAACTTTGACTGGACAAAAGCACTGCAACTAAATAAACAAAATATGAAACAGTCAGTGTGAAAAACTAATCACCATTAAACTAATCTGAAAGTACAAACTCTAAACTATAAAAGCCCTGCTCATGGATCACAGAAGGCATAGATTTGCAGTATGCCATATCCAGTTCAAATGTGAACATTTTATTATCAGAGGAGTCATGTAGAGGTGCAGCCATTTTAACCTAGTTTGCACAGTCTCTCTGGTGCAGTTTCAAATGATGAAAAACTGAATTTGTTGCATTTGTGCTCTGCAGCCGCACATTCAACAGAGGAAGTGTTCATCTATAAAGCGGAGCCATCCCTGACCTAACACCCGTCTTCTTCCTGTTTCCAAACATTTGTGAATGGCTCCCTGCTCAGTCGCAGCAAGGCTTACTTTTGGCAGAGAAGAAAAGGAAAGAGAAAATAGCCTTTTTCCTGTTTCTCTCCCGCTCGCTTCTCACCAGAGAGTATAGTCAACTTTGTCCTCGTCTGGTGCTCGATGTGAAAATAATCCAGACACTATTGTGCTGAAACAGGCCTGGCATTTGCTAAAATGGGACCTACTGTTTACAAATTGCAAATCGATATTAACGATTGAGCGCCGACCGCTCTCGCTCATTCGCCTGCTTTCTCCGCAGAGCAGTGAGAGAAAGTTCATGTGTCCGAGGAGCTCAACATGCAGGAAGGCACTGACACACACACACACACACACGTTGTAGTTTGTGTATTCCTGTTTAATATAATTCTGTCCTTGAAGAAATAAAACACATTCGTACACCTCAAAAGCAAATAAAATATCACTTACGGCACAAAACTAATCTGCTGAATTTACTAAAGGCATTGTTCACTACCAATACTCACACAACATAATATCATACCAAACCTGGATGTAAATATATAAACCCTTTCAGGATATATTTCAAATATTTAAAATATAGTAAATTTATACTATATTTCAAATGTACTAAATAACGTCATCATTATAAATGTGTAATTACATAGAAATGTAATACACCGACATACAAGTTATTCGATAGGAATATCTATTAAATAAGGACATTTTTGATTAACATGAATGCTTGTCAACATCCAGAACTACACTTCAACCATATTTCAAAGACTATAAAATTATGAAAATACGTACAAACTACGTAACTGCATTTAATCTAAATTTAAACTATAATCCATTTATTTAACTACAAATAACAGTATCAGAAAACATTACATTCAGTTCCATATTTAAGTATATTCTTTCAAAGTTTATTATTTCGCTAATGATAACTCTGTTTAAAAGTATACAGTGCTCTATTTATACCCTACACTTTACATTTCTGTGTTGAATAACAACATATTTTTAATTTTGTTCCTGACGCAAACCTATCAGAAGTCTTGAAATACTTTATCCTTTACAAACAGGAAATAGAATTACGTTTAGTTGATTTTCTGTTTTTTAAAAGCTTTGAGGAGTCTGTTTGTGTGTCACAGTATGTGTGTGTGCGCGCACAAATTGATCTGTTACTTTACTCATTGTCTCTGAGCTCAGGGGACGTCCATCCGAGTTAGCCTCCCTCTGCCACAGATCAATATATTCCCCCTTACAGAGGCACACACCTACTCACATTTACACACACATGCACGCTTCCCTTTAACATCGCTGCACGGTGGACAGATGCTTTTTCCAAGGAAAAATGCCACAAATACAGCCATGCTTAGTAACTATAAAAAAACTCAATATTGCAGGCCTCCAACACACCCGGGAGACTGACAGATTATGTGAACTACGAGACAATAGGCTTATGACTAACGTTGACTATCAAATATTTATATATTATAGATTTAATATAATAGATTTATACCTCATGCCTAACCAACGCACAGAGGTAATAAAAATAGCAGCAAGGTCACCTTATACTGCACTATAAAATGTGAATACAGGCAGTTGTTACCTTAAGGAGCTATTTCAACTCAATCCAAGTCTTGAACAGTACTTTCCACAAGAAGAGTGCAAAATACAGCCTGAAATCTTGAGAGGACCTGAAATGTAGTCTTATTTTTTTGTCTTTTACAAAAAAACATTGAAAAAAAGAAGCGAGCAGCCTAGCCTTGAAAATGTTCAATTGTTGAAATTCAATTGTCTGATTTATGTGCCTTGTTATGAAAATTAAATACACATAAAAAAAAAAATAAAAAAAAGATTTATGATGAATTCATTAAACAAATTATGTGAAAACTGATCAAAACCTGTTTTAGGACAAACAAAAACTTCTTTCTATGATGTGCTGATTTTACGTTAAAATGATGAAAGTAATGCAGCTAATATCTACATTATTATCTTATAGCTTCCAAAAAAAGCTTCAGAATAAGTTCCTAGTAATTATGCATAATTTATTGTTAAGTTTTCTTGTAACTTTCTCGTTATGTGCAGGCTTTGTATTTCTTTTTGGAACTGATTTATCGTAGACCTCACTGATAATGGATTATGCACCTACATTTGTAAGTGAATTATCCACATGCTTTTTGTGCATAAGCTCAAATCAATAAGGCTATGATCAATCAGTTCCAAGTCCATTTTTGGTCATAATAAAGCATAATGAGAGATTAACCAAATTTTTTAAAAAGGCCAGTCCTTTTTGATGGAGAACTTCAATGTTCTTCAATGAACTTCGGGTTCAAATGTTAAAGTGTTACCAAAAAAAAAAAAAGAAAAGTACCATATTTTTTTCAGTGCCAAAACTGACTTTCACTAATGTATTCCAGTCGACTGATTCATTATGTCTTGACTTTGTTTTCGTGTTCCTTATTTTTTCAGTATCCCTGAACAAGTTCTGTTTCAATATTGTGTTCACATACCATAGCATAGAGATTACCCTGATTGTGTCTGTAGCTTTCAAAAGACCACGAAGAGGGTCAGTGGGGAATTTCACCCTCTCTGCTGTATACTAAAATATGGAAAATCAGGCTGGAGGAGGAGAAAGGGTTTTAAAGATACCTTCTCTTTAAGCTCAGATCTGCTGGGTCTCTGGCCCCAGTGGTATTCAAAGGCAGGCGCTGGAAGACAGGGTGCCTATTGAAGCCAGAATTCAGGAAGTGAATCAGGAACGAAAATGTCACCCACGGGCAGTTGTCTTAAAAGTTGAATGCTGAAAAAACAGGGAGGGAGGGGAAATAAAAAGGGAAAGGAAATAATAAGTTAAAGTAGGCCTGTTCTTTCGAGGTGTATGCATCTCCCTAGCCTTTTCTTTTATTTTAGCTTTCATTAATTCTACTGCTCATGGTGACCAGGGCCCCTTCACTCTTTTTGAAATAGTTTCTCCGCAAACAGAGGCAGAGGCCGATATAAACAAGTTTTCAAACATAAATATTTTAGCATTTAATTAGAAAGTGGTGACATACAAACTGCACCGAGAAAGCTGAGCAGGTACAAAGTCAAATGCAAATTGGTCTTTGAGAAAAAAAAAAAGAATAAACAGGCAAAGAAATTTTCATTCTCCCAAAGACATCCCGAGCAAATGAATTCACGAACAAAAGCTAAACGTTGACAAAACATGCAAATTGAAAATAAAGTTACAATGCAATCTGATCCTTGCATTACAAACATTTGCCAGGTCTGTTCAAGGAAACTTCAGGAAGACTTGGAATGGTAATTTGTTCAAGGAAACTTTATAAATGCAAGCTATGATATTTGACACGACTTTGGAGAATGAATTACATAGAAATTTATGTGTTGAATGGCTAAAATATTTTTTAGCCATGCCAGAAGGCTTTGAGGTGCTTCCTGCCTGCCAGTCATTTTTTATGCATTTTATAAGCAGAAAGCTGCTGTGACAGCACAGTTATTGTTTTCGAAAACCTAAAATGTAGAAATGTTAATGTATGAAAATAAATAAAAGGTAAGGCTAAAATTGCTAAAACCAAAATTAAAACTGAAAATATAAAATTGGAACTTGTTGAATGAAACAAAAAAATACAAACTATTACATAAGCAAATAACACTGTAAGCTGTATTTAATATTTAATATTAATAAATCAGATACTTTCTTTTTTTTTTTTTTTGCCAGTGAGAAAAATATATTTTTGTTTGTCAAACATTGTCCATGTTTGCAATGCCCATATTTAAATTGCATGAAGCTACTATGTGCAGTATAGCTACTGTTAACTATTAAAAATTATATTCAGTAATTCAATTAAATGTGAAATAAAATAAAATTATAATATTGGATAAACTGCGTTGGCAATTGATGTAAATAAATATAAAATTATAATAGCAATATAAATACAAATAATACTTCAATGAAATTTAATTAAAGCTAACATGGAAGAAAAAGATGAAACGTATAACAAACAAAGGACAATGAAAACTGAAATGTTGATCTGCTTTTTGAAAATTATATAAATACAAGCTATTTGTCAAGATTTTGGAGAATGAATTACATAGAACGTTACGTTCTGTAATTTAACTTTTCATAAAATATATTCAAACATAATTCAGATTTTTTTTTAGCCAGTCAGAAGACTTGGAGTGTTTTTCTTTTTCTTTAAATAATACTAAATTAGCACTGCTGTGTGAAAGTTAAAGCACTTAAGCATTAAGATCCAAAGTCAACTTCATTAGTTTTAGTCAATTGTTAGCTTGTTAGCTTATTGACATCAGGGGTTGTGTAAAACAGTGGATAAATCTGGAGGAAGAAAGGCTAACATCACACTGTCCGTGAACTACAAACCTTAGCAGACAGAGAAAGAAAAAATATTTTCAAACTGTTAAAAACAGAATACAGGGAAGAATGAAAGACCTAGTTTTCTCATCTTCTTTCAAGGCCTCTGTTGCATCAGCTTTGTCTATAACCTTGACTACATCCCAGCTTGAATTTCAATGAACGAGAATTTGTGTTATGTCGAGTCCTTTCAAAATCAAAGTTATTTCGATATTCTAGGTGTATTCCCTCATAAGAGGGTCATGTGAGAATGCTGTGAGTGTAGCGCTGGAGTGCTAACTAATATATGGCCTTTCTGTCACACACCCGCCGCTGTCTCTCAGGAAGAGCACTCGGACGATCCGGTAGCTCATTTTTCCCCCTGAGCGCAGACAGCGTGAGGCAGTTTGTCCTCAACAGCAACCTGGAAAGACTCTCTGTGGGAGAGAAAAGAAGGTGCACAATTCAGGTAATGGCTGCGAGCAGAGAGAAAACAGAAACAGAAATAAGGAGGGGGGAAATGGAGGAAAGGAAGTGAGAGAGGAGTGCTAATCTAGGCAGAGGGAAAGCAATTTCATAGGCAGAGTGTTTGGAGCGATGTTTTTCACAGCGCTGAATCCATTTTAGAAACATCTGCAACATGAGAGTTGACATTTCTGCTGATTGGCATTTAACAAGTGCTTAAAGCGCTCTTGGTTCTCTTTTCGCTCTTGTTTCATTTCCTGCTACACAGGCTAGTTAGTGAGACTAAAAGCAGAAACCCTGAGAAAGCTAAAATGGCCTCAGAGGTCAATTTCCTGTCTTAAAAAGACATTTACAAACCATCTTTCCTCTGGGGAGCACAACATGAAAAAAAATCAAGAATTCAAGTATGTCCTATTTGCTTTTTTTATATATATATTAAATAAACAAGGAATTGTTGCAGTATATTCCATGTCCTTGTGACTTTTTGCTAAAAAAATTTAAAACAATGCAACATCTGTGCAGAAATCATTCAGTCATCACAGTTCGTTCATGAATCATACACAGCATTCTCTCTCATAAACTCTCATAATCATGCATGAGGCATGTCAAGAATTTTCATTTTCAGCTATTCTTTTGAGATTATTTTTTCAATTTGATAATTTTTGTAAAGATCACTAATGAAAAACTCACAAAAAAAATGTATGTTATGAGAAGAGAATTCCATAATCTTCCATTCTTAAGGTCCTATTCAGTGCTAATTCATATTAGATGGCATTTGTTAAAACTATCTATAGTGTGTGTGTGTGTAAGGAAATGCTTTTACTGTAAACAATAAATACAAACATACAAACACAAACATTATAATTATAAAATGTCATACAATAATCAGCATGAAACTGGATTGATACCAGCCTTGCCTATGTAAAGTAATATTCCATCATTTAGCTCATATTTTAACCACATTTACATTGTCACACCCTTTTTTGCAAACCACATCCATAGAAATAATATCAGTAATTACTCTAAACAAAAAGCATCTTATCTGAATCCAGAGAAAACAAATGCACCAGTCAAGCACCATCTGCAAGTCACTATAGTGCAAAACAGTTGTGAAGAAATAATGGTTGATAATGATTGAATACACTCAAAAAAATGACTCTTTGAACTTACTTAATTTAGTTATGTAATCATGCACCCTGGTTCCACACAACTAAGT
>JAUCMS010000038.1:6301416-6323237 GCA_032357445.1 Enteromius radiatus
ATAATAATAATAATAATAATAATAAAAATATATATAAATAATTAAAAAAAAAAAAATATATATATATATATATATATATACATACACACACACACACACACACACATAAACATGGGTATGGAAAGTATTCAGACCACATTAAATTTTGCACTCTTTGTTATATTGCAGCCATTTGCTAAAATATTTAAAGTTCTTTTTTGTTTTCATCAATGTACACACAGCACCCAACATTAACAGAAAAACAAAGTATTGACATTTTTGCAAAATAAATTAAAATAATTTAAATAATCACATGGTCCCAAGTATTCAGACCCTTTGCCGTGACACTCATATTTATCTCAGGTGCTGTCCATTTCTTCTGATCATCCTCGAGATGGTTCTACACCTTCATTTGAGTCCAGTTGTGTTTGATTATACTGATTGAACTTGATTAGGAAAGCCACACACTTGTCTATATAAGACCTTACAGCTCACAATGCATGTCAGAGTAAATGAGAATCATGAAGTCAAAGGAACTGCCTGAAGAGCTCAGAGACATAATTGAGGCACAGATCTGGCCATGGTTACAAAAATTTCTGCTGCATTTAAGGTTCCTAAGAATAACAGGGCTCTAGAGTGCGACCTAATTTCTCAATGGTGCGACTAAAAAAATATCTGTGGTCGCACTGGTGCAACCAGCCGTTCGAGGGAAAGGAAAAAATTCTCCGCTGCTCTAAAGGTCTTCCTGTGGTTCAACAATGGACACACAAGCTGACAGAAGTAGCATCCAGTATAGACAGAAGAATAGGTTCTATTGTATTTTGCGCTGCTCGTGTGCTTGCCGGTGTAGATACGGCAAGAGAGAAGTGAGTAGCATAGGTCCGTCAGATAAACAGAGTGGTTGTAGCCATGGATGATAAGAGAAGATGAAAAGAATGATTGACAACTTATTCGTTAAGAATGTTAAGTTAAGGCCTGATCTGTCCAAGAATCATTTAAGCACATAAGTGACCGATATCAAAGATGGCGAGTCGCGACGTCCGTAAAACTGAAAGTCATATAACTTTTTGGCACAACAAGAGTCCAATTTAGCCGTGAGTTCTTTATTCAAACCTTCTTTAACCGAAAGCAGCTTTTAAATTTGAGCGGATAGCGGAGCATTCGAATCTCTTCGGTGGAAAACTGACGGATAAATCACACGCAGCTAATTTCTCCATTACTGTAAGTTACGAAAACACACGATAACATGCACTACCCAGCAGATTCTCTCTCAGTAAATGATGTGACAGACAACACAGATTTGAAGGACTCAAAGATGGTGAGAAATAAGATTCTTTGGTCTGATAAGACCAAGATAGAACTTTTTGGCCTTAATTCTAATTCTGGAGAAAACCAGGCACTGCTCATCACCTCAATACAGTCCCAACAGGGAAGCATGGTGGTGGCAGCATCATGCTGTGGGGGTGTTTTTCAGCTGCAGGGACAGGACGACTGCTTGCAATCGAGGGAAAGATGAATGCAGCCAAGTACAGGGATATCCTGGACCAAAACCTTCTCCAGAGTGCTCAGGACCTCAGACTGGGCCGAAGGTTTACCTTCCAACAAGACAATGACCCTAAGCACACAGCTAAAATAATGGAGGAGTGGCTTCACAACAACTTCACAACAAGCCACAGCCCTGACTTAAACCCAATTGAGCATCTCTGGAGAGACCTAAAAATGCCCACCAATGTTTACCATCCAACCTAACAGAACTGGAGAGGATCTGCAAGGAGGAATGGCAGAGGATCCCCAAATCCAGGTGTGAAAAACTTGTTGTATCTTTCCCAAAAGTACTCATAGCTGTATTAGATCAAAAGGGTGCTTCTACTAAATACTGAGCAAAGGGTCTGAATACTTAGGACCATATGATATTTCAGTTTTTCTTTTTTAATAAAGCTGCAAAAAATGTCAACAATTCTGTGTTTTTCTTTCAATATGGGGTGCTGTGTGTACATTAATGAGGGGGAAAAAATTAACTTAAATGATTTTAGCAAATGGCTGCCATTAATTGTTGTTTGAAAGCACTACAAAATATAAATGTAAATACATTTAAATATTTATATATATATTTTTTTATTATTTATTTATTTATTTATTTATTTATTTTTTCTCAGTAAATATATTTCTAAAGGTACTGTTGACATTAAAGTTTCAACAGATATCAGTAACAATTTTAGAAAAAAGTTCAGTGTACGTGGAATAATACAGGGAAAAAGTATTGAACGCATAAGGAAAGGGAGATACAAAACAGGCATGGGAAGCCAAGATTATCAGTAATCTATCAGTAATTAGAACGCAATCCTGCCCCTTATCAGTGGAAATTAATATATCTGGTTCAGTCCCAACTAAAAAAGGTGCCTCATTACCAACGTGTCACATAAGAAACATTTCATGATATTGGTAAAAGCAAACAGTGAAAAATGAAAAGAATTATCAGAAGAGTTGTCCAAGAGCCAAGGACCATTTGTGGAGAGCTTCATAAAGACCTGGAATTAGCATTGTTTCAAAGAAAACAATAATGCATTCTCACCATGACATGCTCTATTGCAGAAGAAAAAGCATGTTTAAAGTTTGCTGCACAATGTTTAGACAAGCCTTTGAAACACTGGGAGAATATAGTCTGGTCAGAGAAGAAAAAAATTTTACCATTTGGATGCCATAAAACGCACCAGGTTTGGAGGTCAAATGGCACTGCACATCACCTCAAAACATCAATGTGCAGCACTGGCAAAATTCATATAATTGAAGGAAGAGTGAATGAGACATTCTCAATAAAAATCCACCAGGATGATGAAGATGAAATGAGGGTGAACATTTCTGCAAGACAATAATCCCAAATGCACAGCCAAGGATTGATTTCAGAGAAAGAAAATAAAGCTGCTAGAATGGCCTAGCCAGTCACCTGACTTAAATCCAAAACGGAAAGAACTTACTTTCTGAACTTATTTGTATTGTTTACTTTGTACATATGGATTGCTTAGGGTTGTTACTGACATCTGGTAAAAAATTTAATTTCAACAGCCTTTTTAGAATAATATTTTCTGAGAAAAATGATAACATGCTCAATACTTGTTTTAATATACAATATGTATATTCCTTACCTTTATACTGACCGTATGGTAATTGTCTATTTGCTGTTAACAAAGTCTAAAAATATGTTTTCTCTTCCATTGGTCACAAACACACACGCCAGATTGCACAAGGTTTTCTATAACAGCTATTTATTTTTTATCATAGCAGTCAATTCAGACAAATAAACTGTGATTGATGTCTTCACGTGTCAATCAGACAGCCTCTTCCTGTCTAAACAAAGGATTCTTGACCAGAAGAGGCTGCAAAACAGACGAGACTTCATTCCAATACAGTATGACAGTCTATAGGGGTTTATGTGTGTGTGTCAGTGACTGTGTATGGGAGAATGTGTGGATGTGGGCTTTATGTTTGTGCTAATGGGTTTGGCCATGGGCCGTGAAGGTGCTGCGGTAAGGCCAGCCAGCGGGGAAAGATCAATGCAGCCACACGGATAACGAGCCCTGCTGCCAAGAGAAACACACAAACCAGAAACCACATAGCAAAGCCATCACAAAGCATTTCTTTCTCTCTTTCCCTCCGAGTCAACAAAGCTTTATTGGCACCACTGTAAAGATTTACAATACAGCCAAAGCATGTAATATAGTACTGGTGTAGAAAATATACTCAGGTACTGTGCCTTAGGCAATGAGGACAGTGGCTGTGTTCCAAATCACTGAACTGCACACAGGCAGCATGCAAGGCATCACAGACACCCTCTGTTCCAAAAGTTATGTTTATGATTATGATAAAGCATCCCTACAGAATAGACTTGCTTAGAACAGCATGAATTTGCATGCTAAGCAAGCCAGGATTTTGCAGGTTAGTGCTAGTTTAGCTGGTGACCAACTATGCTAGTCTTTTCAGACATTGTGCTTTAGACAAGCTAAGCAGAAAAATCTAAAGAAATGTAAATTAATAACACAATAAATTCATTACAAAAGGGCTTGGTTTGTATTTATCTGCTTATTATAGCATTGCACCATTAGCTTAGCAACTTGCTAAACTGTACTGAAATCATAGAGTCCCCTGTGAACTTCATGGATAGAGTTGATCCCCATGAATGTTCCAGATCAGTCATTTATGAGGTTGCTTTTCAGTTAGGAAGCTGGCTTAGAAGGCCGCCTATGTAGGGCAAAGAAACTTAGTAGGTTTTGGAGCAGAGCCAGTGTGTCACTTTCACTCAGTGGAGAGAAGTAAACTGAAACTGATAAAAGTTGTACTGTATTTTGTCCAGAAGAGAGTTCCCACTGCCCACAGATTCGAGATTTTCTGTGTCTTTCTCTGAATTGCTAGGCAGAATCAAACTCTGAATGAGACAAAGTCAGTAATTTATAAGCACTCTACCTAATAATGTTCTCTCTGTAGGCCATGTTCCATTTTACTTTTACTTCACTTCTGACTTGGTTTCCCTGCATTCCACTTTCCACAATGATGTAGTTTTTGTGACAGGGTGCTCGGTATTTATGTTAGATTTATGAGTTGCTGGCTGATGTTCCTTTAATACAGGGTTACAATGTTCCACAGCCATCTGGCACTGATCCTTTCAGAATTCAGATGTTTTCTTTGCAGTTCTTTCCATTTGTATGTGTCATGCAAGTTGAGTTCAAGCATCTCTACTCACTTCCACTTTCAGATGTATGAAAAATACATGGTTAAAATAACTCTGCATTGTAATTCCACACAGCTGAATCATGCTGTCACATAATTTGTACCAGACTTTTTTCCTGTCATAAAATTACATTTTATTGCATAGCTGGCCCTCCAGGGTTTTTCTTTTAATGACTGTACTGCCATGTTGAACCTTCCTGATGTGGTAATAATGAAGCCTTGGGTGAACTGGAATCAAAGAGGTTTATAATACTTTCACTTTTCTGTGAGTGAAAAAGTGGCATGTGACTAATCATGAACTATTCCTTTTAACTATTCCTTTATGATGTAGTTTTTGTGAAGTTTTATACTTCCACTTTTTTAATTATGTTACCTTACAATTAATCTATCTACCTATTTTTTTTAAGAAATTAATCAATTAAGCTGTTTCTCCGATTTCATCAATATCTTAATTTGTGTTTCGAAGATAAACAAAGGTCTTATGGGTTTGATTAATGACAGTATTTTCATTTTGGTAGTGAACCACCTCTTTAAGCCACTACACCTGGTCTGATTCTTCATTTATTCTCTAATATGATAACAACATTATCTTCAGCTACTACAACTACTATTTCCAATAGATTCCATAATTTCTCTCGCTTTTCAAACTGACAGGCTAAATGCCCTTGCTCCATATTCATTTGCACTGGAAGTCCTGCAATCTATCCTACTCTGGAAGTGGTTTGGATGGTCATGCTTTCTTTTCATCCACACACAGATAATGTACACACACGTACAAAATGTTAGCCTCACACAGATTCACTCGGCAGGAGAGAGCCGTACCTCCACCCACTCTTCTCTGTGGCCTATCTCCTATTGTTTGGCAGAAATGTATTTCTGTGAGCAAAAAGCTCGCCTCCCCACAAAGCGTCAGATAAAGAGATTGGGCTTGAAAGGCCGGCGCCTCTGGAGCACAGCTCAGGCTGAGACAGAGGACATGATGTCCTGCAGAGAGATGACCACTGCCCTGAATTCACACACCAACCTCACAGGGACAGGAGAGAGATCCACACCGACCCCTGGCTGAGTCTTTTGTGGCTAATATAGGTCACACCACTGTTTCCACACACACAGAGTTCCTGTCTCCTGTGGCACAGAATTACACACACACACATACATTCGAACCTTACGCAAATATGTTCTTTCTGTGTCTGCTTGAGATTTCTTTGTCAATGATGGACAGCAGGGTTCGGAGTGGCATGTGTCCTTCTATTCCCAGTGGTGACGGGAGTAAATGGAGGTTCACAAAGAGCCCTCAGTCCTCACAGACTCCTTAAGAGACCAAAGGAATAACCCCCAAACTCAGGCAAATAATACAGCTTTATATTTAGACCCTTCTAGCTGACAGCTGATTCAATTCACCACACACAGCTCTGACATTTAACAAAACCGCTGCCAAAACAAAGTACAAATACAGATTTGCTCAAGGTGGACTCACGATTTACTGCTGTTTACACATCAAATATGTTCATGTCAGACAGGTACACCACAGAAATATATGCAGTCAGTCAGTCATCCATACTGAATAGACAAGCGGACAGACAGACAGGCAACCATGATAGACAGACAGTCATCCATACTAAAATGAAAGACAGACAGATATCCATTCTAGATTGAAATACAGACATCTGGGCTGACAGACAGGCAAGAATCCATACTAGAATAACAGACAGACAGACAGACAGACAAGCATCCATACAAGAACAACAGACAGGCATTCCTACTAGAATAACAGAGAGACATCCATACTATAACGACAGGCAGACAGACAATTATCCATCCTAAAAATACACAAATACAGACAACCATACTAGAATAACAGACAGTCATCCATACTAGAATGACAGACAGACATATAGACAGCCATCTATACTAGAATAAGAGACAGACAGGCATCCATGCTAGAATAACAGATAGACAGACAGATATCCATACTAGATTGAAATGCAGACATCCAGGTCGACAGACAGGCAAGCATCCATACTAGAATAACAGACAGACAGTGATCTATACTAGAATAAGAGGCATCCATACTAGAATAACAGATAAACAGACAAATATCCATACTAGATTGAAATACAGACATCCAGGCAGACAGACAGGCAAGCATACTGTACTATAACGACAGACAAGCAGACAGACAGGCATTCATATTAGAGTAACAGAGAGACAGGCATCCATACTAAAATGAGATGCAGGCAGACAGATAATTATCATTCCTAAAAATACACAAATACAAACATCCATACTAGAATGACAGACAGATGGACAGACAGATAAACAGTGATCTATACTAGAATAAGAGAAAGACAGGCATCCATACTAGAATAACAAATAGACAGACAGATATCCATATTAGATTGCAATGCAGACATCCAGGTAGAAGGACAAACAAGCATCCACACTAGAACATCAGACAGACAGTCATCCATACTAGAATGACAGACAAGCATCCACACTAGGATAATAAACAGACAGTCATCCATATTAGACAGATATACAGACAGATAGACAATTATCCATACTAAAAAATAAATAAAGAGAGAGAGAAGGACAGACATCCATACTAGAACAATAGACAGACAGCCATCTACAGTATACTGGAATGAAAGACAGACAAACAGACAGATAAGTCATACTAAACAACAGAAAGACAGACATCTATACTAGCAAAACAAACAGACATTTAACCATTCTAGAATGACAGGTGGAAAGCTAAGCAGACACACATCCATACTAAACTACAACAGTTCATGCATATTTATCATCCATATATGCTGGAATGACAGTCAGAATTAACGGCAGAACAATATATAGACAGACAGACCTGTCGTTTGAATTTAACATCTGTGATTTTCTTCATGAATTACAAAGAAAATTGCCTCATTTTGTTTCTACTCACACAGGCATTCACTGAGAAATCTAATCTTGTCCACAATAGAATGTCCAGACTTTTCAGAATGTCTGTGATTGTGGTGGTGTACTTTTTTCCACAATACTTCTCCTCTTTCATTTTGGTATTTGTGGAATATCTAAAGTGTTATAATGAATCAAATATACCAGTTATATTTATACATCAGCGCACACCATGATGCAAGCAGAGCATAAGACTTTGCCACAACACCTGTATCCAGACAAAATGCTAAAATCAATCCATCTTAATTAGTATAGATGTATAGATACTGAATTAGATACGGATGTTAATATTTGTGACCCAAATGTCATTTACATAACATAATGCTCCTAAATAGTTACAAATATGCCATTTGTTGCTTCTAGATGGTCCTATAGCAGATTTTTATTTCTCCCTAGGAATTTTAAGCAAAATACCAGGAAACAAAGCTGATACTTAAATGAGCAACCACTGAACGGTCAAATTGTCCTCTGGGAAAATACTTTATTCCATTCCATTGTGTTCATTTCACTTTCTTTTGTCCCCATCTCTTTTGAACTGTCCTCTCATCTCTCCTTCTTTTCCTCTTGGTATTCCGGTCAGCTGGCGGAGGAGAAAAATATCCTTCAGGATGCAAATGAAGGCACTAGATCATGGCCAGGGGCACAAATGGCAAATTAACAGCACTCTAATTAGACTCATTAATGAAAGCTATGGGGTGTAGGCTGGAACGCTTTCATCCTTAACATCCCACTCCACTTACTGTCTGTATCCTAAAGAATGCAGACACAATATGAACAATCCCACAAATCCCATAAATCAGTCTGCATGGAAGAGAAGATTTGGGAATGCTTCACATCACATACGTGTTAATGAATCATTAAACTGCTTTTAATGACTTGTAATAGCTCAGTTTTCCCCCACATGCATATACCCACGCTCTATACAGAGAAGAAAATTGTTTACTTCTCAATGCAGGTGATGTGGGTAGAATAGCATTTCAATAGGCATTGTTAAACAGCCTAAATGACATTCTAGAAAGACAGATTTATACCATTACCATTTTTCTACATACTTCTGCTTTGTCTTTAATCTGTCTTACTGGCTGTATCTCACTCACTGATGGTGTTTTCTTGAGATATTGTGGACCGGGAGCAAATCGCTAATGATCTTTGTCATCAGTAACATGTTTGAATGAGGATCCGAGATGTTTGTGTACCTAATGCTAAATGATGTTCACTACATCAAAAAAAAAACAAAAGAAAAGAATGTATTGGTTGTGAATCTGAGATCTAGAAGAACTGCAAAGAACCGGTTGTTTTTATGGCTAGAAAGTAAAAGAAGAGACTCTTGAGGAAGGCCAGTGTTACGTCATGCCTGGGGTTTGCTGGAAGCTATATGATAACACCTGAAACCTCTTGAAAGAAATGTTTGTAGTCTGACGAGAGAAGTTATTGGAGCTAAATACATCTTTGAGGAGAACTAATAATAGAACAAAATGCGGAAAAATGTTTCTGAAAGAGCAGTATGTGTGTGCTCACATAAGGTGTGCTGTGAGGCTGAATTTAATTAGATTTTTGCACACTGCTCTTGCACGGTCTGCTTAACCGAGAAAACAATAAAATGTATTGATCATACAGAAATTACAGTTCTGGACTTAAAGTATTTCATATAGAAAGATACTTATGTGAAGCAGCATCTCAGAATATCCTGCACTGCACCGAGAGTTAAATCATGGACTGTGCATATGCACTTATTTGTGTGAAACTTGTTTGCAGAAGTTTTAAAAATCAATAATATCAGCTTTATTTGGCTTTTGTCTACTGGAAATATGAACGATTTAGCAATTTACTAATTTAGCCACATTAAGATTCCCATATCTCTTCAAACGAATCACACAGGGCCCTAAAAAATAAGATTCTGAAAGAAAAGATTGCGAAGAATCAATGTCTAAGAGAATATTAAGACAGCTTATATATATATATATAAAAGAGTAAGGCATATGATGCAACAAGACGCTAATAGATTTTGATGATAGACCTATCGATCTCAGAAAATATTAACAAATTCTAAAATTTGGTTTCTGAATTTGGTTGATTTGACAAAAAAATAGCTCTCGACAGCAACAGTAAACACAAGAGAATGTTCTGAACATGCCTCTCATCTAATGGAGCCTAAATACAAACAAAGAATAGCAGAGAATAGCTTATCGTTTGCTGCATCATTTATCTTTTAACACTATATACAATATTTCCTCAAACACATGCATCTTCTTATCTCTCAGCAAGACAAAACATCTGTTTTCTGTCGTTTAGAATCAAATCAGTATGATTCGCGACACAGCGTGAGGTTACAAGCGTCATTAGTGTAAACTGATGGACATATATCATACCTGAAACCTAATAGATGGAGTAATATTCCCTCCTTACGTGAGAAACTGCCAGCTTTCACAGACGAACGTCACACACACAACATATCTCCTTGTGAGAAATCTTTATTAGACGGGGAAGAGAGTGGTCTCAAGATGCAACATAGTGCATATGCATTTTGGGTTTTCTTGCATAAAATTGCAGCTGATCAAATGTAGCCCTGATCCATACAACAGGTGTTTATTACACTGTACTTAATCTGGTTTTAATAAAGGCACACTTTTCACAAGTGCGTTTCAAGTGCATCTTTACAGTGTAAAAAATATATGTGCTTGTACAAAAGCTCCCTCAATTTCAAATAATACAGATTCATCAATATAAAAAGAAACAAATTAAAATGAGGAGATTTAAGAATGCTTGACAACTGTCAGCGACTAAAACCTGTCCTCTTTTCCTTCTTACATAGAAGGCAAAAATCGCTATCCAAGAACATGATTTTTTCATCAACACTATTTTTAGCTACTGCCTTCTGATTCATCAGTATTTGCTTCACTATCTAATAGGCTCTAAATTCCCCCTCTGAGTGATAAGGATAATAATACCGAGTGATGATCGGGCCTCTGAGCCTTTGCCACACTGGCTCTTTTTTCCAATCCAAAAACAGACACTAATCGAGGGCATGAGTCACAATCAGAGGCATAATCCTGCATCAAAGGCCAGTATTCTGAAGCACGAAGAGGACTCCAGCAGAACAAATCCTCCTAATGCTACACGTCCCCACAGCACTGTCAGGTTCACCCAACAGCAGCTGGGGAAAACTGCCGATTAAATGTGAGGAAAAGCTCTGCGCCGTCACTCACATCTGTGCTTAGTATTTGATCCTAATTAGTCACAGTACGTCAGATCAGTGATTGGCATTTGACGCTAATTAAATGCAATTTGTGTCTGCAGGTCATTTGTGAGCAGGCCTTTTTGAAATGCGGACAACAAAAGACGAATGTTTGTGTGCAAAATACAAATACGGATAATCCGTGGCTAATGTCCTCCCCTATATCTCAAGAACGGACCCAGTCTGGCCGCTGCGGTTTCATCATAACAATTACCGTTATTCGTTCCATTATAAAACGCATTACTGAGGTCACACCCGGCAGAAAACAGATTTCACGCATGATGCATCTGCATTTTCTTCACAGACCGCATTTGTGTTGTGGCTCTGCCTGGGATTCATAAACGTGGTCCATATGCGTCCATCTTATAAGGTTTCATAAATAATGCATCACGCCAAACTCGCATGTAGGATGCTGAGGAAAGTGCATTGCATACAGACAAATTAAATTGCCCTCCATACACTAAAGAAGTGTTCCCATCTTACAACAGTCTACATCATTTACCGGCAGATCAAATGTTGCTTAGTGCCATAGTGACGTTTTGTTCTGGCCAGAGACAGATTGAGCTCAACTCTTGAAGTTGGTTGTGAAAACTGAGACCCCTGGTGAGGGCTGAGAGGGCTTCTATGTTGTACAACACTCAATATGTCTAGGCACAATATATAAGACCTACCACCAACAAGATTAGCATTCTCACTGCACAACATGGCAACAAGAATATAAACCGCTTATAGTAGCACCTTTACAAAAAGTCATTGTAAACACTGTAAAATGTTTCTGAGCATCAAGCTCATTTGTTTGCAGGACGAATGCCTTAAGATGTTATTTCACGTATTTGCATCTTAGACCAGGATAGAAGGGCTTTGATCTTCGTGACGCCTGAATCACAATGAGGATGCCATAATCCCTATTAGTTACTGAATTATATCCCAAAGCCACATTATATTCAGTTTAATTTAATAAGTTTCACTTTAAAAATAGTCCTGATGCAGCTCACACAGTGATGCTAACATACCTTTTGCTCTTCCTTGCCACTGCACTTCTATAATTCAAAGCATTTTGATATTTAACAGAAAAAAAGTAGCTCGTGTTTATCAGTATAATTTATGAGAGTAAATTTGTGAACAGTGGGTGTTTACAAAAATGGAGCAATGTGATTGGAGAAGAGCGGCTGACAAGTGCTTAGTGAAATTAGCCATAATCAAAACCTTTGTGAAAAAGAAGTGTTTAATTATATTGAATGTGCCTATGTAGTGTACTTCAAATCCTAATAAGAAAGTGTTAAAATACTTGTGCATGTTTAAAAAAAATAAGGTATTTTGAATGTTTTACTTCAAAGTACTTTTTAAATCATTATGCTTTAATTATCTTATTTACATACTAAATTACATGTAAAGTACCTGATTGTAATTTTAACTGGTTTGTTATTCAGTATTACATTTAACTAAGCCATATTTTAAAAATCAAATCTAATCATTTTAAAAATAAATGTATTTCATACTAATTGTGCTTTAAATCCATTAACAGATTTATTGACGTATCACTTAAGGCTTAGTGATAGAACATTAGGAATATTTCTTTATTGCACATTATAGATTTCTTAATATTATGATGTGTTTTAATAGTTAAGGCCACCTAATATAAAGTATATACATAAAATATACATAAAATTACATAAGAAGATGTATTTAAGTTTCATGTAACATAATACATTTTAATTTAAAATGCAATCAAGCATCTGAAATCATTACATTATATTATGTTCCAAAAAAAAAAAAACTATTTTTATATGCTAAAGTGTATTTCTTTTCACTAGGGAACAGAGAAAGTCAGTACCTTTTAATGAAAGATTGCAACAACAAATATAGTTTCTCTTTGGAATAACGTGCACCAATAAACTGTGCACAATAAAACCAGGAATATGTGTTAAGACATAAATAGTGTCAATTTTGATTGACTTTAAGCTGCTTATAAGCTTCTTTTAATTAAATCTGCATTAATAACTATTTGTTTAGTCGGTTCAGTACATATTATGCTAATTTAATGAAAATTTGCTTGTCACTACCTGAATTTGTTTGTAGTTATGCCCGTCACTCCCATGAATAACCACACTCCTATGTACATAAGAGGATTAAGCCCTCAGAAGACGACTGACAACCGTATTTAACTGCAGTGTGTACATGGCCAAATGTAAAGTTTTTAAAGGTAACAGGGTATGCACATCCTTGGCCAATTCCAGTCAAGTAATTGGACGTAGTCATTTGTAACATCTCTATGTACACTTGTAGCAGTATCAGCAGTGCTTAGCGTGAAACAGGCTACGTCACATAATCCAAAAATCTATAGTCTGAAATCCGCAGTACCACAAAAGCGCAAGCATTCCTTATCTTAAGGACTCTACCCATAGACATAACAAGATACGCTCCACACACTGTACACAAAGGGTGAAACATTATCGAGCTGACCTGTTAGCCCACAAAAGAAAGGCAGGGACGGAGGGGAGGGGGATAACAATCAATAAACGTGTAACCTTACAGCCAAGGTCGACTAGCACTGCTTCTTTTTTCCCAGCTTGCCTTGCTCTTGGTTAATGAAATCTGTTTAGCCATGGCTTGTGTTGACCCTCAGGTCTGTGGAAGTAATGAATGGAATTCATCATTTGGAGCAGAATAACTACAGTGCAAAAACACAAAGCCTTTAGAAAAACTGACGGCTGTGTGGGGATATTGAAATTAAGGAATGCAACTGGCTCTAAACACCTCAAACATTTCAGTGTCTTAGCGTTTACAGAAAATATATATAGTAAAGTAATATTATTAAATATTGCAGCTTATTACAACACACAGCTTATTACAATACCATTTTAACAATTACTTTATTACAAATCATTCAAATGTCAATTATTATTATTTTAAAATATTGCATTAAGAATTACAGTAAGTCATCTTTTATCAAATGTGTAATTATAATATTCAACTTCATACTTTACTTTATATTTTTATACATTTAAAATTATATATATATACTATATAATTTTGAAAGTGCACAACAAGCAGGATTTAATATGTAAAGCAACTTCCTAAACGAAATTCAATACGTTCATGCATTTGGCAGATTTGTTTATCCAGTGTGACTTGCAGTGCATTAAACATAATTTTTATCAGTTTGTGTATTCCCTGGGAATTGAACCCCTGACCTTGTTGTTGTCAGTTCCATACTCTAGCAGAGCTACATGAATTACAAGATTTACTGCCAGATGTTCCTAGGTGAAATGTAATGCTCTTATTCTTTTCCGATGTCAATATCAGGTTAGATACTGCATGATACAGCGAAATTATAGTTTTTTTCAAAGCTGGACTGTAGATCACCTTACTGCTGTGGCGAACCTTATCGATTCCCATCTAGCAGATTGATAATATATTTGCCTCTGCTAATGCGTTAAGAAGGCCAAGAAAAAACAGCAGCACAATTCACAAACAAATAAAGGGCAGCTTTAACTGCCTGCATTTACTGACTCCCTCTATGTGTCTCAAGGCAAATATCGATCGATTCCCATGTCTAAACTCCCCAATCCAGCCTTGCTCATCCCTCTGTAACAGGGCAATATTTAACTCTGCTGTGGTTTCCTTACATCTCTCAGGCCTGCATGCATTATCCATTAGCCAGGTCTTGTTTGAGATTTGGGCCTGTGTAATCTGATACAGGCGAAGTAGATTGCATTGCACTGGATTAATCCGCCGTGGCTAACCAGGGGTGAACGAGGCGGGGAGGAATCGCATCGATTTTCTGATTTCTCTCAAAGCGATGTACCTCCATCCTCCCACTACTACACAACTTCGCCTAATGAATATTCAGCCCAACACCTGCAAGCTTTGGCGAGGTTTAGTTCTCATCCAACCAGAGAGGCTGCTGGGGACAGATGTCGCGGAGAGAACAGAACAGATGACGGCAGAACACAATCTCGTTTTTCACAGTCTTTTCTGCAGGAACAAGAGAGGAGCGACTGCAACCAAACCCTCTTATCACACGGCACAGGATCTAAATCGCACGCGAGGGTGAAAATGTCGTCAGAGTAATTGATCATGCTCACCTTAGACAGAGCCTGCATACCAGATATAGTTTCCCAATGAACATCGCACTGAGACTTGAGAAGCCACTGACCGGGAATTGCTGCAAATTGGCTTCTTAAAGGCATAGTAGACTCTACAATACGGTCCTGTGGTATCTCTGCCAAGAATTAAGCACTGAATCCTTCAAGTTTCCTAGGTTGAGAATGAACTAGTTATTCCAGCACATCTCATACACCATTGATCACAAAAATACATCATGCTTGATTCTTTAAACAGAGGACAGAGATGCTTAAGACCAAATAGGAGAAAATACTGTAGCAGGCAGAGCGAATCACTGTTCATGAGACTCTTAGGGCAGGGGTAGGCAAATCCGGTCCTGGAGGGCCGGTGTCCTGCAGAGCTCCAATCAAACACACCTACCTGTAACTTCCTAGTGATCTTAAAGTCATTGATTAGTTCTTCAGGTGTGTTTGATTACAGTTGGAGCTAAACTCTGCAGGACACGAGCCCTCCAGGACAGAATTTCCCTACCCCTGTCTTAGGGGAACTGACTATTTTCAGAAAAGTGTACAGGTCCAGTAAACTTTATTTAAATGGGCTGCAAAGGCATTGTCTGGAATCCTTCTCAAGCAGAGGACTTCTACATTCTGATTGCTTGCTGCCGAGTTGTGCCATAGCTCGAGACCTAACCTCAACTCTCCTTGATGCCCGCATCATCTAAGACTTGCAAATGAAAGACTTCCGGCCACATTGATGCTCTCGACGGGAGTGGTGTGGCAGTTAAAGCCCTGCACTCCTTTGTTAACAGCGGTAACCAAGGTAATTCTGCATCTGCTGTTCCATAAGCGCCACCTGCTGTCAGAGAGTGAATATGCATCTCATTTAGTCCATCTGCTGTTTTTGTTTTGCTCACATATGTTTAATGTAGCATCATTTCATTAAGATAAAGTCAGACCATTATTCAAAATTCAATTTACAAGTTGTTTGAACACAAATGGGTGTTGAAAGTGTGTGTACACATCCATCTTATAATGAATAAAATCCACCCAGTGTCTTTTTTGTTTTGTTTTTTAATTCCATGCTTTAATATCCCCTTTCTTAAATCATGCTGTTCTGAGATTTCTGGCAGAATTATGTAGTTCTGCACAGGCCCCTCCCACAATAGTTGATTGACAAGATCATCTTCATCACCAATGTTTAGGTATCACATGTCAAATGTATGTATATTATGTGTACATGAATATCTGGGTTTTCTAATTGAATATTTCCCAGACCATAACACTCTCTCCAGAGCAGATTGTGATGCACTGAGTGTTGTGACACATTCCTTCCATGGCCATCATTACAATTTTGTATGACTTGTGTTAGCCTTCATTGCCCTTGTGTATCAATGAGCCTTGGGTGCCCAACACTCTGTAGACAGTTTGTGACATGTCCCTCTTCTGACAACTGTTGATAAATTCTCACCACTTCTGGCCAAGAAAGGAATCATGCCATTTCAGAGACAGTCACTTTGCCATATCAATTTTGACCCTTGTCAAATTTCTGCCCATTTCTCTTGAATCCAACATGTTGATTACAAGAACTGATTCTTTGTTAATGTGATCCACTCTGACCTTGTGCACTATATTCCAACTGCCTAAAACTGTTGTGTTTTTACATTTTAGTGAAGTGTACTTCATCTAAAATACAGTAAAATGTTACTAAAATGTAAAATAAATATTTTCTATTCTGAATTTTCAGCATAATTTATTCACTATTTTTATTTATTTATTTATTTATTTATTTATTCTGAATTCTTTGATTAACAAAAGTGTCAAAGAACAGCACAGAAATCTTTTGTAACATTATACATGAAAATAGATAGATAGCAAAAAAGCTATTGAACATTTCTACTTATTGCAAAGGAAAAAATATATAGTTCATTGATTGTACATGGACCTTTTCTGGCAACACATCTTTTGATTCAGAACCTTACCGTAACTGAGATAATTTACAGTCCTAATAACCTTGTAGTAAGTTCCCTGTGTGACAGCCTACCTATGGTCTCTACAATATAAAACATAAATGGAATTTATTCTTTATTATCTTCATCATTAGTCTGTATTTTGTATGGCATTTTATACCCATGTAGTCACACACAAGAAAGAGGTATAAAACTATAATAAAATTTTGATATACTTTCATAGTATTATGACTTTTTACTCTTGCTCATAATAAGAGCTTATTTGAGATGTATGTTTTATTATATTATATAATAGCGATAACAGGTGTTTTCTAGGTTTCCACAAAACTAATTTGCAAAACATATAATATGAAACATCTAGTTCACAAAACAGCTCACAAAACATTTGCTAACATTATATTGTGGATAAGCATAGAACCCACTTGATATATTTGTCTTGTTTTCAATGAAGTTCATGGTTTGTGAGAAATGGTGCCAGCATGAAAATTATACTCCTACTTGCACTATTCTGTTTGAGGCAAATAAAGATGGGAGTTTCTGCTTTCATTATTCTTTATAATGAAATATTCAAATCCCATAGAGCCTTAGAAAAAATTACAATGAAGTTTGCATGCAATGAAGCTATTTCTTAACCGGGGAAACAAGTGAAAGCATCTCAGAGGCACATAATGCATTCAAGATTGTATCCAATGGTTGCAACATTGTTTTCTTATCCAAATTAATGGAATCAAGATCAGGCTGAAAGGTGAACCCCATCATTATTTTCTTTCTCGCTTTCTGATAGCCCATCAAGTCAGGAGTTCGACAGGCAAAAAACTGCCATTACTGCAGGAAAATAACTAAGATTACAGCAGAACTAAAAAATAATAGCTGCAATTTGCAGGCCATTATTGATACTGAAAAACAAACTATGGCTTGAAGACAGCACTGCTACCTTTACAGCAACTGATCATTTCTTGGGCAGTCTAGTGGAGCTGGATTCACAAGAAATAAATGCATGAGAAGAATACAAGTGTCAGTGGTAAAGATAATCTAAAGATCAATTGATTGACACATATTCAAACAGCACAAATTGTAAAAGTGTAAGACTGTGAAAGTGTTTTTACATTTTTCATATTGGTTTCAATTTAGTGAAATAAAAGCCATGCGGTGTAACCATCAAGTAAAAATGAATACCATATTTTCTTTACATCTTGATGTTACACAATTAAAGAAATCGAACCAATAACACGTTAGCATTTACAAATTTAGGTTAGGTTTTATACTATTTATTTTCTTTATATGATATTGTATTGTATATTTTTTTAATTGAATACACGAAGGAGTATTGGGTCAGTACATAGATCAAAGAAGAAGTAGACAGTAAAGATTTTAATTTATAATTTCTCAAAGATTCTGTTTTCAAATAAATGTTGTTCTTTTGAACTTTATATTCAAATAAAAAACTTAGACATTAGAATGATTTCTGAAAAATCATGTGACACTGGAGTAATGATGCTGAAAATTCAGCTTAGCTTGTATGAATTAACTGCAATTTTAAAAATAATCAAATGGACAACATGGAAAATATGTATTTTTTACATTCAGAAATAAAAAAAATATTACAGAATTACTTAAATTCACAATATTTTAGCCACTGTGCATTTTAATTGAACACTTATTCAAACACTTAAACACTTAAAAAAAAAGTTTGGGCAAACCATTATGTCATTGAAACAGGTGTGTTTCATCACGCACCCACAAACATTCACAGCAAACCGTTCAAAAGAACAGCCTATATAACTATATTGCACGCTGTCCTTGAGTGAACGCTCACCGTAGGTATTCGCAGTCATCACACAGCCAGTCAGCTAAAATCTCCAAAATCCCCTCCCAGACATCGGCCTTGACATCGCTCAGCGGCCCAACTCCACTACACAGATAGCATTTTCAACAGGTTTTTTTTTCCACGTGCTGGGCCTGAATGACATTCTCCAGGGAAAATGTGTGACTGATGTGACAGAGCAAGGGATGAGGTTGGGCTGAAAGACTTAGGGCCATCCAATCGTTCACGATTAGGCCACAATTTGCTGCCAGCGACACGCTAACAAGACCCTAGAGACGGCACCATGCAGGTCAGTGACGCTGCTTCTGCTGACAGAGGGATAATTAGTGACTCAGACAGAAGATTAAGCTGGTAATACAAAACCATCCATTTAACACTCTACTGGCAAATAACTTTCCTTTCCTTAACCAGTCCATCAATCACAGCCAGGATTAGCTAATCAGAGCCTCCTGGAAATGTGTTGGAAATGTAATTAGTGTAAACACTGGAAAAATGAAACTGTCCGTTGGGTTTAAGAAAGTTATTTTGAATGATGGATCGTCCAGATGTGTGCTCTTTTTTTTTTGGTAGATTTTAATCTTACCCTAAGTGATTAGATGAAGGCAGTCGAGCTTTGTCCATGGGTGTGTGTTGTGACTCTGTTACCAGTGGATGAAAAGAAAACAAAAACTATAATAAAATATATTGGCGGTCAGAACCAGTGTCAAGTCATTGTTCTTGTATTGGAGACTTGGATTTGAGTTCAGCCTGTGTTTTTTCATACCCCTACTTCTAATTGTGGAAAACGGTGACAAAAATAAAATAAATAAAATTAATATGCATTTGCAGTTCACTTTAAACCTATGGTGTTATTAGCTTATAGTGTGAATGCAAAACTTTGCATGTTCAATTTATGTTTAATAATTGCAAATACTGTAGCTATAATATCTGGAACCTAAACTGGGTTCTGTCCTCTTCCATAACAATACTACATACTGACTATTAGAAACTTTGCAGGTATATGTCAACTTATTCTACTAACCCTAAACCTAACAGTCTACTCTGCGAGTTAGTAGACATGTAGCTGCAAACTAATGAGAATTAGTTGACATGTAGCTGACATGATGTAGTTATAAAGTTACTTATAGTTGGACTATCGAAATAAAGTGTAACCATATTTAGTGCTGTCGCACGATTAATCGCAATTAATCACATTCAAAATCGTTACTATAGTAAAATAGCTAATATATAATCTATATAAAATTACATATGTGTATATTTATTAATATTTATAATATATATATATTATATTAATTTATATATTTCATATTATTTCTAAATAGGTTTAATATATAAAAATGTTTTTCATAAATATATACGTACGTGTGTGTTTATTTAATATAATATAATATATAAATAATAAATACACACAGTACACAAACATGTATTATGTAAACAAAAACTTTTATTCTGAATGTGATTATTTGTGATTAATCGTTTGACAGCTATATATATATTTAGACAGAAAAATCTGGGTGGCTGGTAAAAACTTACATTCGCCAGCCACCGTGGCTGCTGAGCCAAAAGGTAATTTCGTTCCCTCTGAGCACTGTAATAAAATAACATTGGTTTCTGCCTCTCACAGTATATCAAAAAAAGAAAAGAAAAAAAGCTGTGCTGAAAAGCTAATATCAAGACAGGGTTAAGACAAGTGACCCTGTTCAAGCAACTCTACAGTCTTATTCTTCCCTAACACACACCCACCCACACACACTCACCCTCTTACCACTCCATCCCACTCAACATCTCAGAATGACATGTTCCTCATTGGGATGCAGCATGTGGGTCCCCAGTGGCTGTTACCAGATTTACCTCTTTTAGAGGACTGGGTGTGGGGGCAGAAGACTGAATAAATAAAAGAGTAACTCCACTCTCTTCTATTTCACATTCATACTCTCAGACCTCTTGCACACTCACATGCACACCAAAACAAGCAGTCCCTGTATCTTACTTAGTACCAACAAAACAAAAACTAATATAGATAGTGTTTTCATGAAAATTTAATTGCATTTAATCCTTATACATTTTTTTGTAATTCATTTTCCTTGGGGCTGCATAAATAATTTTCACTGACATTAATGTTGCATGGCTTTGTATGTGACTGGATGGGTAAATGTTGAAGATGAGCTAAGTCACATGAAGGTGCAGCTGTATGCTGCTTTATTCAAAAGACACCTTTTATTTCAGATCGGTTTCCAAGGCACCATTATGCTTCAGAAATCATCAAGTGAACATTTAGTAAATAGAATACCTTTTCATGAGTCATGAGTTCATAAAATAGTGAACAAAAGTACTCATTTCAACTTCATGAAGTTTCATTCAAGATTGTTGTACAGTTTATTATAGGCAGTGGTGGATATGAATGCTTCAGACATTGCATTTGGACATGTTTGATGCAGTATGTACACTGCTTAAGAAGCATTTTCACATTTTTAGTTGCAAATATTAATAGTTAAAAGAAAAATTGTTAGGACAAAAGAAACTATACCTGGTCTAATGGCATAAACATACCTGGGGACACTTTTAGCGAGACATAAAATGCATACCAACAAGTACGTATCACTACACTTCAGTAGCTCACGGAGTATAGAGATGACCTCGAAAGGTGAGGAGCTCCGGTTGGAAACCTGTGTAAGTACGACAAAGCCGTTCAAGTAATCACTAAAAAGTGCCCCCACAGGTACAATTATGCCATGATTGAAAACAAGACCATCATTAAGGCATTTTAATAATTGTTTCTGTCCAAAATACAAGTCCATAACCTATAATAATGCTTCCTGTTGTCTCTAAAATCAAAAGTCTCCAACATATTTATTTAGACCTGCTTAGGACTGTTTTCATCTGTTAACAGTGCTTGAGCAGTTCATATTTCATATTTCTCTCACGATTTAGATCTAGTTTGACTTTTTTGCTGGAGAAAGCATTACTATGTGGGTATATGCAACCTGATCTCATGGCAATTCGTACATATTTTACGAGGTGGCTATTTCGTACGAATTTGTACGACCTCACTCGTATGAATTCATACGATT
>JAUCMS010000038.1:6334216-6393807 GCA_032357445.1 Enteromius radiatus
GTCAGATTTGAAACGAGTAAAACAGATTAAACATTTTTAAACCTAAAACTTGGAGAGAGTCCATTTGTGTTTAGCAGAGCTGGAAAAAGCCGAAACACGCAGGCCTGTGGAATTAAGGCCGCCTTACACAACCACAGTTCACTTCATTCAGCGTCACGTTTCAGGGCATGGAAATGTCGCCACAATAATAGAATGTTGTGTAAAACTCCCAGACGTATTTTGCCAACTTTTAATTTTACATACACTTTTGAATATCCAGCGTTTGTTTGATCCTGATAGCACTCATCATCACAGTTGTAAACATGATGGCTATCTTCTTTTGTGAAGAAGTCTGGCATCACGCCATCTTCGTCACGCCCGGGAAATCCAGTACAATGCAACCAATCTGACGATGACTTTGAAACTCCTGAAGTGTTTCCACTTTTGTCTGCTATATGCATCAGACATGCAGCCAACCATCCACTGGCCTGACATCTGAAGCCAAGACTAATATTTACATAGATAAACTATTAATAAACAGGTGCTGTTTTTTATGGTTTTACTTTAATTTGACTTCCCAGTACTATATCTGATGTGAGATTTTGCAGTCAATCTCTGAGTGCAGATTGGATTCTACCAGCCAATGGGTTTTGTGTGTGGGCGTGGCTACCTGGTGCTTCTTTTTCTCACATTTTCACCTCTAAGCAGAAGAGACCTGCAAACAAAGTTCTGCAAACAAAAACAAGAGTTTTTTTGGAAGAGTACAAATAACATTGTGCGTGTGTTTTAAACAAAAGCATGAAAAGTGCCAGTCTAGTTGAAGGGAAAAGAGATGTGCTGTTGGAAAGAGAATGAGAGCGTTTCTTCAAGGGTGAAATTAATGGAGAGAGGAGGGGATGGAGAACCGCATGCGAGCCCGAGGGTGATCGTGTTTACTGGATGTGTTTACCAGCCCGTTGTTTTCCAGTTCCCCACGGCTGCAGACCAGTGTCTGTAACCAAACGGGGTTTGGGTGGATATTTAACAGACAGAGCAGTTGGTCATTTCACAGCTCATGCATTCCACAAAACAACGCTAAATTAATTATGCCTAATTGCATCCTAATCTCTCCCTTTCCATCTTAAATTTTCAATTCTACCGACATTAAGATGGTTCGATATTATATGCACACTCAGACAGAAATGAAGATATATCCCACATTTTGTTTCTAGGACACTAATCAAATGTGCAGATACTTGATTTCTACAAAGGTTCAGATATTTTTAGAGATCACACGATACTTAAAGATCATTCAAGTGAACTAACCAGTTGGGTGGCTTAGATTACATCAACTTGGCAGTTTGATTAAGGTTTTGAATTTAAACTGAAAAGGGTAAGACATTCCTGCAATTTTTGTAATGTGGCTCATACTTGCATTGACATCAGATGATGGCTTTCAGTGTAGACACCCAGTTCACTGTTTGATAGAGTAACTAAACTTCAGCAAATGCTTCTGTGACTGCTGCAAATCACCACAGTTTCTTTTAAAAATCAATAAACATTAACATTTCAAAATACAAATAAGTTGAAAATGGGAAATATGTGATTCAAAAAAGACAGCATGATGATAAGACGTTATCTGTCCAGGCTTTAACCTATTTATTACTCGCAAGTGCAAGAAAATAAGTCAGAATTTTGAGATAAAATGACACAATAACCTTTTCATATTGTTTTATTCAGCGGCAGAAACGGGCTTCCATAGATGACCTTTTTGTGGTTAATACATTTTGATTGGAAACCAGAAAGTGTTCTCTGCTGTCTTAATTCTGCTGCTAATCAGTAAATGCTAAATTATCGATTATTGCAATTATTTTAACACTTTTTTCAGTAAGAACTATTAAAAGTACACCAATAATTCTGTAAAAGCAATATAAGTCATTGAAGAGATGGCGAGATGCCTTCAGCACAGCAGATATATTATATTCTCTTAATAATTTTGAACATACAACTTGGACAAAGAATGTGTCGAAGTTATGTAGGACAAAAAAAGTAGATGTGGATGCCTGCTCAATGTAACTTACTGAAAACTAAGAAAAACATTGCTGCAGTCAGATAAAATGGAAACTACTGCCAAAATAATGGATAGCCAGATGTGAAAGTGTAGTAAGATAAATAAAAATGAAATGCAACAAAGCATAACATGCTTCGCTCTTTCTAATGTGGGTGGCGTAGCTTACAGGTGAAATTATCCAGGTTATTAACTAAAAGGTTAAGTTATTATCTATGAGCCATCATCACTGTGCACTTGAACAAAACACTTAACCTGTAGCTGCTCCAGGGGACAGTGTCTGTAATAAATGTATTGTCAAATGTCAAAGGCGTTGGTTGTATGACTAGTTGGTTCAGTTTTTAATATACACCTTTGCTACATGCTGAAGTACTTTTTTCAATAAACTTTGTTGTAGTTTACTCATGTATTGCATGTAGGCGTTTACCAAGCATGAAATGGAAACGAAAATGGAAATGTTCTTAACTATCAAGTCACTTTCAGGCCAACTTTTGTCCTAGTTTCTTCATGTACTGTGTTTTCATTTGGTTGACCCCTCTTGGTCATGACAGAGTGAGCAGTCAAGCAAGCATACATGATGAACAATGCATTAGGAGCAATGTTTGTTCGTTTTCCGCCTGCCCGCACCAAACGCCAGAACTTTTTCGGTGAGGACTTTCATGTGAGGAAGCCGGGGGCGTCTCTCTGCCTGTCCAACACAGATGGGCATACAGAGTTAGCAGACCCCTAGAAAGACAGACAAAACAAAACAGACAGAGAGAGATTCTACAAATGCAACTGACCTCGCGGTGGATTAGAAATCCACATCTTGACATAATTGTTACATAAGACCTTTAAAATTGTTACTTAGGAAATAGCTAGAGGATTGTTGCGGATATGAAACATTGATCTCCCCGAGCAAATATGAGTCAACTGGTGATTATGTGTGGATTTATGCAAGCACAGGAAGAGAGCCATCATAGAGCGAATTCAAGGTCATTTGAATAATATAGCTGGATTATGCCATCTGTCACAAACCAAATCCAGTCTCAAAACAAATGGACATTGTCCCATAGTGAAGATCAGTCCTAAAAAAGCAGACAAACACTCCAACATCTGCAATATTTTTTCAGGATTCTTTAATAAAATAACATTCAAAATAACAGCAATTATTTGAATAAATAAATAAATAAATAGAAATATTTTGTCACTTTTGATCAATAGTGTGCAAAATGTGTCTTTGATTTAATTTAACCTTACTAACCCCAAAAGTTAAAACTAATTGCAAATGACTGAAGAATATAAATATGCAATATCAGTTAAATAAGTGTGTTTAATTTAAGGCCTATCAAAGCTGACAAATAAAAATGGGGTCCTTTCATGTGACAGCAAAATGTAGAAAGAAAATCTTAACATACAAATAACATGGGAAAAAATATCTTTATTCTTAGAGTTACAAATAGCACGAGAGAAGTTTATCTGAGGCTTATCCCTGACTAAGATGGAGCCTGGAGGAGCTGCTGGCATGACCAGCTATGGTTGAGACAAGGAAGCATTGGCCAAGGTGAATGAGTCGAAAGGGAGAGTCCAGAATCCTCCTACCATGATGGAGCTGGTTACTGGAAGGCTTTGGCATGCTGAGGGTGAGCTGAAGGACTTACAGGAGCCAGCAGAGGTAGGGCTAAAGGCAGAAGAGGAGAAAGGCTGGGAGAGATCCTCCACAAGGCTGGAGAAGAAGAGCTGGCCGATGAAGGAGTGCTGGGAAGAACCAGCAGGGTCTCAGAGGGTTCATGACTGGATAGAACTTGTGGGCATAGGAGAAGCAAAAGATCCTCATTTAAATAGTCAAAAATATCCAGTGGCAGTTCACTTTTAGCAGTTGGTGTGTGGGTGTGGTCCTTATCAGCTGACTCAATTTCAAAAGAACTCCAACAGCTACGCATTGCTGGTCAGACCTCTTGACATGCTCTGGCTCAGAGGCAAAATATGGCTCAGTTGGTCTATCTCTTCTGATGCAGCGGGCTCTGGCTCTCCATCTACGGTGGGTGAGGATGATGGCTGGCTGGGCTCTGGAACTGGAGCGGGGCTGGCTGGGTCTTCATCTAAATATTTGACAGTGAATGACCAAAAAAAAGCCAGCACCCACTCAGCAAAACTCCCTTGAGGATGTTCCATGGGCAGGCATGCCTTCAGCTGCTCACTGAGTCATAAAAATGCAAAATGGGTATAGGGTAAGGCACGGCAGATCCAAAAAGTCCCTTCTGTGGTCTTCGAGGGAGCCATCCCTCTCCTCCAGCAAAGGGGTGTTGGAGAGCTGGTGAGTCCAAACCTAATAATCATATTCAGGGTTCTATATTCTATATTCAAATCACACAATGAAGGACTAGAGACCAAAACAAAGTCATTTAATTCCACAAAGAGAACACTGGAGAACACAGAAGCAACCAACAACAATACAGGACAAAGAACCAGGAGAGAACTCAGGACTTAAATACAAGGAACGTAATCAACAGGAACCAAAACGGGCATGTAACAAATAGTAACTAAAGACATCAATAAGAACTAAGGCAGGAAATCATATCACTCACCATAGAAATCTATTGGAGGGAAAATACTAAGGAAAACTTGAACCAAACAGAAACAGACATGCATGTGACAATATTGTATTGTTAGCTTAGCAACATTCCAACATATCTATTTTAAGAGGCTCCCATGCACGAGATGCAGTCTTTGTGTTTTTGTGGCTCTAAATCAAACGCAAGGTCTTATTTCAGTTAGGATGCTGCTTTAGGTTGCAGCTGCCTAGGCAGCAAACATCAAGGCAGGTTTTGGCACATAGCTAGAGACATCAGTGTCACCCGAATCAGGCCTGCAGGGAGACATGAGGACTCCACACCAAAGCTGGCTTCATTACGGTACATCTGTCACCGTGGCAACAGGGGGTTGTTGTCAGCAGTGATGAAGTAAGGACTTGAGAAAGGCAGTTTAAATACTTCAGCTTGCCTGTCATAGTACCGCAGGCCAAGGGAACACGAGAAGTCCATTATCACACACTCTCCTGCTCTCCGCTTCTCTGGTACAGGGTGCTAAACATGTCTGTAGAGAAATGTTCTCAAGATTACACCACGGAAAGACTCTCACCGGGTAAAACATTTAACAACACAGTCATTTGGCTTTTATAAATAATGCCATGTTTCATTTTCTCCTGGATTGTTCCAGTTTGAGCCATCAAACAGTGCTGTAAAATTCACAGTACATGACACACTCCCAATCAGGCAGCAGTTTTGAAATGCATGAAATAACCCTCCACAATGTACTTGGTTTCACTTAAAAGGCTACTGAATGAGACAATGATACAATGAGACAACGACAATAAGTTTTGCCCAAAAGAAAAGTGCACCACATTTAAGGTATCACATTTTTCACCATATTTACTCACATGCCATGTTGTTTCAAAATAATCTTTCTCTTTCCTTGTAAAAGAAATTTAGCAGAATGTTCATACCACTCTTGTCTATTAAAATTAAAATGAATTAAATTTGAGAACCTCAGTATAATAACATTTCGTCCACTTTGTCATAACTGACTTTTTATTTCATCATTTGTCCTTATATTCAGCTCAATTCAAAGTTTATTTGTATAGCGCTTTTCATGATACAAATTGCAAAGCAGCTATTGTTATACATTAAAAATATTCAACATTTTCTACATAAAAGGTTTCTACATTATATTTAGGAGGAGCTTATCAGTGGTCCATATCATGCAGTTAGTTAATGACATGCAATTAATCAGACGGCAAATTCTATTAAAAGCAGTGATTGTGTTATGATCAAACTTTAAGCAAAAAGCAAAGCTCAAAGCTCAAAGTTTGGTAGTTTTGTATGTTGTTTCAGGTTTGACATCAGCTGAGGGGCTGGCATCATCTCATCTCAGATTATCTCAGATCTTTGTAAGGGCTGGATGTAGACCGAAGCTTTTGTAATTCCTAGTTACCTTGGGATGCCAGTCCCGTGGCAGAAACAGAGAAGCAAACAAAAACAAATTTGGATGCTCTTCCAACCAAGCAAAAAAAAAAACATTATAATGTGCATTTTATCAGATATAACTTAAAGTAAAAGGTTAGGAGATACACTGTGCAAATGCTTGACTACAGAGATTTCAGAGAAGTCTAAATTTAAACAGAGAGAGTGTGTCTGAACCCTGAACACTGTCAGAAAGGCATTTTGATGCTATACCCAAACATTCATTGCATACCTTCATTAATGACGTGCATGATGTCTTCTGACAAGACAGAAGGCGTTATGAGTGTAAACAAACAATGGGTAACAAAATTGAGGTAAAATAGTTTTTATGTTACATTTTTTTTCACTGAGTAGTGATAGTCGCTTATTATAAATGCAGGAGTATTGTTGCCGTAGCTACACAAACATTTAAAATTACACCTAGCAAGGCCGATACCATACTCTCTATCATTTTGGCAATACTAATCCTATATTTTCTAACATCCAACATGCATACTGTAATAGCAAAGGGCCTAGGACAGATCCTTGACAACTGGACAGGTAGGATCTAAAGTCTGCCCTGGAATAACTAGTTCTGTAATTGATCTATAAATATGATCTATATTGCATATATCTATTGCACTAAGATAAAGTAAAACTATCAATGAGATGCATGCATTTACCAAACCTTGTCATTTCAATCCTGTATAAGTTTCTTTCTTCAAAGTCAAAGAATTATAGAAATGTCTGTTTTGTTTTGTACAATACATTAAAGTACAGTAGTACCACGGTTAACAACATTTTTCCTTCTTCAAAATCTTCTCTTTTGTGTTTCACAGAGGAAAAGCATACAAAAAGCCTCAGTTCTTTCAAAAGACTCAATTAATTCAGAACAAAATGACAGCAACTGATGACAGAATTTAATTTTTTGGGTGAGCTATACATTTAAGGTCATTCTTGACAGCCTTTCCATTTACATTATAAATACTTTAATTCTCTTATTCAGTCTAGCTGGAATAAAACAGGATAGCAGACAGTGAATTATCTCATTACTAGTGTGTCCTTAGTGGGATGGAGGTCTTTCTTTGAGAGTGTGTAACATAATGGCTGGACTCAATCAAGTGCCTATAGACTCAGGTGCACTGAGTCAGCACTTCACAAGGAGAGCTCTTCACGATAGAGCCAACCAATCGCCTTTGATAACTCTGCACTCTCTGAGTGTAATAACTGTTCAGATGGAGTTTAAAGGATGCTCCTTTAAGTAGGTGGGAAATAAATATCCAATCTAGAGCGTGAGGAGTGTCAGGTGGAACGTGAGAGGGGACCGGTAATACTGCATGTTTGCTGGCTAAGGACAGACCGCATAGATTGCTTTTATTAACATGATGTATCTTCATGAAGTCTCACCGTTTCGAATTAAATGACAGCTCTGATTATATGCGAAAGGGATTACGCAAGATAAAAGCTCTCAAAAATCAAACAGCACCTGAAAGAAGGGCACTGACCCTAATCTCATCTGCTACAACATCCACTTACTACTCAGTATGCACAGTCACACTACATGAATCTGTCACACAGTGAACACGCATAAGAGATTTTCAAAAGAAAAGGTTAGAACTGTTACGCCAATCTGCATAATGATAAAATTACCATTATTCTTGGCATGACATATTAGTATGGCTGAAGGAGCGATTTTAACTGTGACCATAATAGTGTAACAATAAGGTTATAGCCTTAGCCTGTGTATTAGCGGTAGGGATTTTTCAGTTATTCTTTCTGCAGGGTACAGTAGGTGGCGACAGAGAGGTTCCTGAATTATTCATTTTACTGATTCATTATGCTGCATCTGAAATCGCATACTTCCCGATATAGTACACGAAAAATAGTATGTGAAAAGAGTTTGTCTAAATTCTTTGTATTCCTAAAACAAAAAGTTCTCACGCCACACATCATGTTCTCGAAAAACACAAAGAAGCTGCTGACCACACAATGGCAGACAAGACAGAGCAGGTTACTTCAAGTAATTTTTAATTTTGTAAGAAATGTTAATAGTAAATACTGTTTTTGGCTCTATGTGTTGTGACAATATAGCCCACTTTATTTCAAGCAGCACATGAGCCAAACATCACTTCACCTTTTACTAGTTATAGCATGAAATAAACTTAAATTAACAACAGAAGGTATCTTGTTTCAACCACAGAAAGATTATAACACACGCTATATTTTCAAGTTCAATTACACCAATGTTAATCTTCTGGCTTGTTCTTTTGACAAAAATGGTATATTAATGATATTCCAACATAATGATATGTCAGATCTCTTATCAATCACACTGCCTTCAAAGGGTCAATTTGTCAATGATAACATGGTGATATATGGCCCAGATTATGTTCACATTATAGTAGAGCACATTTTTTTAGTGGCTAAGAAGTACCTATTCAGGGAGTTTGGACACACCTTTAATTCATTCAGGAACAAATAAAGTGAGTGTGAATCATTCACTAAAATTATTCTTTAAGGAATGTAATTTGTATCAATATGAATGGATCTGTGTTTCTGAACAAATCAGTTGAATGAATGATTCAATGACGCAGTCATAAAGACAAAACATTACTTCAATTGCATTCACTGAAAACACTCCTCTGAGAACTCCTCTAATGTTTGTTCCTCGAATGTTTGTTCCTCGAAGATTAAACACCTCCTTCTTTGGCTTTGTTTGGAAACACATTCACTGGCAAAGCAAAAGTACACTTAGTGACTGGAAATATTACGTCTACAATAGAAGTAATTTTTTTATTAAAATGCAATAAAAGCAATTTCACACTCACAACAGTTTTGTGGTATCATCATTATGACTGTTGACCAGCACTGACAATAATTGGAACAATTTCCTATATACCTCAATTTGCATCTGTGAATGCATCATTACCATAACCTGAATGGTAATTGATGTGTTGAGTGAGTGGAGGAAAAGTTCACTCTGATGACACGCTTGAATGTTTTATAAAACACACAAAACACATTTCCCCTTGTGCTTCATTACACTATAACTCTACCTTCTATGTATTACCAGCACATAAAGCCTCTCTGCCTCTTTCAGCTCACAATAACAGTCCCTTTAGTTAGGTTTCACACGCCATCTCCATCTTTATCCTGTGTTATGTCTGTGCATCTACCATGACTTGTAGATTTTAAAATACCATAGGGATCTCCTCACAGGCTCTCCACGCTCAATCAGCAGAGCAAATATACCGTGATACTCATAGAGCTAAAATGAACCCCACTGCTGTCACTGATGATTCACTAACAAAAGCGTACTTGTGAAATGCAGGTTTTCACCTTGTGCATATATTAATGTGAATACAGCATGAGGGGTGGGGTGTCTAAGCAATGCTTGAATTTTAACTGGAGAAGGTCAACGGGCCACAAACAAAAGGAAGAATTTGTGTGAGTGAAGTGACTCAGCGCACTGAAAGGTAGAGAAGAATAGTAAGGTAAACTAGGTAGCCTACTTGTATTTTTCATGTCCTCTGTTTTTCATTCAGGTTATCTCAGCTCTGTCAAGCTTGCACAAACACAGGTGCTGCTTAAATAATATGCAGAGAGCAAATGCCAAGGTGCACGTGGCATTTACAGGATCTAAGAAGTTGGCAAAGAAAATTATGCAGGGTGTTTATCTTATTGAGGCAATAAATAAACAGAAAAAAAATCACAATTGTAATGTTTTGCAGTAGAGTATAATATCTGCCTTTTGAATATTCTTCAAAAAATTCTCCTTTACCGGCTCAGTATGAAGGTTGAATAAATAATATAAATTATTTTTGGGGGTAAAATTAATTGTCCTTTTAAGGGACAGATAGAGGTCAGTCTCAAAATGGTTCTGTTACTGTGACTGAAAAGTGAATTTTTACGAATTCTGGATCTAATTCATTTATTAAGACCATTAGAGTTTATGAGGCTGTGGACTGTAACTTACAGTTTATTACTTTTAAATCCTGTATAATAAAAATGCCATATTCGGTTACAGTGCATTTCAGATAACTTAATGGCAGAAAATTGGAACATAAATCTACAAAAAAGAAGTCTGAACTCTTTTATTCTGTATTTAATGGTTTCAGAGCCTATATATTATTTAATAGCGGATACCTTCTGTCAATCATAATCTCAACTACTGGAGAGCCAAAAAAAGAGCAGGACTCCAAACTGTAAGAAATGCTTCCAAATGTCTCCATAACAAGACTATTGTGATGTGAATTAGATCCTTTACAGTCTAGCCCCAGAGTGAAAGCAGACGTCCTTGGCTTAACTGTCCATTCAGCCTTAAACGCTTCTCCAGATGCCCATTTATAACGTTATGCTTTTCACAACCTTGTTCTAGATGTGTCTTAAAACCATTTAGAAGTGTATAATCATATTCATGTGCTTTCAAATAAAAATTCACCACCATTACATGGTGAATCATTACTGCTTGGCGTTCATTTTCACTGGCTTTTACATTCCCGTGGCTCGGCCTGCTGCTGGTTTTTCCCACCCCAGCTGCACTGAGAGAGTGATTCAAGAGAATAGGGAGTCTAATACTAATGTGTTAAATCCTTCGGTTCAGCCGAGCCTGGACTCACGACGACCACGGCGCCTTGACACAAGTCGGATTAGGCCCGGGGATTAAGACAATATAAGTCTTGAAGAAAAAGCATCCCCTCTGTGGCAGACCGCTCTTGAGGAGATGAAAAGACGCTCTACTGTAGCGTTAACTGTTAAGCACTCACAGTCTCTTTGAATAAAGGCAGTCTTAGGATAATGTACGTGTTCGCAGAAGGTCACACAGCCCTGCAGGCAGGCCCAGATGCACTCTACTGAGTTTTTTTCACAATTCCAGCATTAAATTAGACAATGTAGTTAACATCTACATGGACATGGAAGGGGTTGGTGATATAGGGCAATGTAAATGATGAACTCAGTCCGTATCTCATCCAAAATAAAGGTACAAAAGCTGTCACTGGGTTGCTACCTTTTCAAAAGGCACTTTGAATGCGTAGCAGTCAAACAAGTTTGAAAGTAAAACATACGTTAAATAATTTGACATGGAATGATTGATCACAGCCTATTTTGCATCTGTAATATGATACAATTTAAGGTGAAACAACAGTTGAAAAAAAACAAAACTAATCGATCTAAGACCTGATTGTATTGTGAAACTGGTTACAAGGGAGAAGTTCAAAAAGGGCTTGGTGAGAATGAAATTCAGGTTGAAATATATTAAAGAAAACACTTAGAATATAAAAGGTGTATGAAAATAAACGCTGTCAAATTTGATGAATGATGACAGATGGATCAGGCTGTCATTAGAGCTCTGCTTAAGACGCGTTACTGTAGCATCTAGATGAACAGCCTTTTCTAAAGCTGCTTTGGACAAGTGAGAACAAGCAAGAGAAATTAGGGCTCACTGTGAGTCACTCTTCCCTCGAGCTCCTCACACCACCCTACCTAAACATCCGCCACATCTAGCTCAGTGCTGATGGAGAGAGAGACAGAACAGAGGTCCTTATAACACATCCACTGATAAGAGACAGACAAAGGGGGGAGGCCTAGAGAGAGATGGAGCTGAGAGAGAGAGAGGTTCATTAAAAACACGTGTTGCTGGGGTGTGCAGCGGGGCCCAGAACAGAATCCAATTATCACCTGGCTTTTTCTCAGCACCGCTGCATCAATACTTCATTACAAAAGAAGCATCCACAGAGATTCACACTCAAACAGGACCGAGTCTCGAGCCCTGCAGTACACCTACCTGTTCAACTACATGTGTCGCCCCATCTGAAAGAACCACTCACAGCTGCCATTCTCTCCTGAGTGTCTGAGGACCCCAAATATTGACATTTTCTTTAAAACAGCTGGTTAATAAGGACAGAGTTGAAGAAAATGCCTTTACAGGGTAATAGGGAAAAATTGCTATATGCTAAAACTGCTGGGCCGCTTTTTCACAAAGATTTTAAAATAGGATTTCAGATCCTTAAAATTATATATAGACGAGCATCATCAAGAAGCATGATGGTTTACGCGCAGTGCTAAATCACAGTGAGAAAGCCCAGCGTGCTGTTAGCTGTGCTAATTGGATGCAAAATACATTTAATTTAACACCAAAATACTTCTTATATTATAGCAGACTGCCAGTGAAACACTAGATTCAGAAGAGCAGCTGTGTTTGTAGCAGAGTTGCATCACCTGGCATCTCAGTATTTAAGCTACACACAAATGAATTCAAGCTTTCAGTGCTCCTTAAAAAACAACCTAGAGCATTCAATAAAAAGCAATAGAAAATGTCAGAGATCAAAGGCCAAAAGTGGCTACGTCAACTGTGAGGTCAAGCAAAACAGTTCACAAATTGGATGTTTGCTTTTCAAAACATACACGCTGCATAATTGAGGGGCAGCAATTTCAAACTGATCGATTGTGTAAGCAGCTGCTAAAAGGTGGAGGGAGAGAGAGAGAGAGACGGGAAGAGAGAAAATCTCAGGCACTAAGCTTTTTTCTTAGTCTATATTCAAGAGTGTATATCAGTTTCTATGTGGAGAGCTTGAAACAATGAAAACTGTGGTTGCATTGATTTCTTAGTATGTAAGCTGGTGTGTTCGTAAAAAGACAAAGTGTGAATCTGAGAAGGACTATTTTGATGGTGCTGCAGACATGAACCTGAAGACCTTCTCGACTATAGCATGCAGTATTGCTTACTCTAGAGATAAATTGAAGCCTGACAAGCTTATTGTGTCATGTTATTGCTACTGACAAGTTCTAACATCGACAAGTGATAATTACGTGTTAATATCTCCTGGTAATATTTGATAATTTGGGATTTTAACTGTCAAATTAATAGACGGTATGATAAAGTGTAGACAATGATTAACTTGCTCAAAGAATATATTATATACACAGCTCTCAGGAATACTTGAATCTGATTGGCCAGTCAGACTGCACAGTATTTAGGTACAAATTCTTGTAATTTCATAGATCCTGACAAAGATTTTAGTAAATATAAATAAAAACATACATACATGCATAAAGACTGATGGAAAAACTATGTTTTTCTTTAGTCTCTGAAAAAGTGTATAAGTGTTATTCTCAGCCCAGGGCTGTATTTATTTGCTTGAAAATACAGCAAAATAAATAATATTGGGTAATTTTACAAAAATGTATCTGTTTTCTGTTTGAATATATTTTAAAATGTATTTATTCCTGCGATGCGATGCTGAATTTTAAACATCATTACCTCAGTCTTCAGTGTCACATGATCCTTCAGAAATCATTCCAATATGCTGATTTGCTGATCAAGAAACATTTCTTATTATTATCAACAGTTGTGCTTCTTATATTTATGTGAAAACTGTGTCCTCGTGGGTCCAGGAAGGGTCCATTGAGGAATTGCCACGCCACCAGAGATGAGAACTGGTGAGCCGCCGGACCCATGGTCCGGACAAGAACCGCACCCATGAGACGACTGTCAGGCCAGGTTGCCGGGCCGTTGAGTCTCCTTTCACGTGCAGTGAGGGCCAAGCAAGATGAAGCCACTAAAGAAGCCGTGCCGCTCGCACCCTGGACCTGAGAGGGGAGCATGTGCGAGCCACCAGACTCGGCCCTTTACCTGGACCCTTTCACCTCGAACACTGCCTGACCTTCACTACCCCTGGAGCACGACAAGGACACCAGTTCCCTTCTTTATTTTGGACACTTTTTTTATTTTAGTTCAATAAAAGCCTCTCCAAGGCCTGACGCCACTCCTGTGACAGTGGTGGAGAATGCGGGCAAGGCAGAGCCTGGACAGTCTAGTGGGCAATACCTGATGATGTCATCCCCTCTTGCTCAGAAAAGTTCAGGAAAACCCATACCAGGTTGGAGGAACGACGGAGGCGGCCTCCCAGCCATCGAAGGGGGAAGTGATGTTTCTGTTATGGTTCTGACACAGAGCGAGAAGGAGAGTTGTTCACAGAGGAATCTCTGCCCCGCCCACTCTGACTGTTGGAGCCTGATTGAGGAAGGTAGCACTCCTGCTTGGGCGGCGGCCGGATGATGTGGATGTTGCTTGGGGAAGGGAATGTGATGAGTCAGCTGCCTCCCCTAGCTATCATTGCCACCCCGCCACCCCAGGAGTGGGTGTGCGAGAGAGGAGGGGTGCAGGAATGAGCATTACAAGGACACCAGTGCCCTTCTTTATTTTGGACACTTTATTTTATTATTTTTGTTCAATTAAAGCTTCTCTGAGGCCTGACACCACTGTCCCACTGTCTGTCGTAAGTTCCGCCCATGACTATATATATATATATATATATATATATACACACACACTGGTAAATTTGGAATCTGAAATGAAACCAGTAGAAACTAGTTAGTTAACAAAACCAAGGATGGGACGTATTCTATTATAAGAGTGAAATATATCACACACCCAATTCTAGAAACTCCACAAACAGCCAAGCGGCTAAACTACAAAGGTAGGACCGATGCCAAGATTCCTTTACAAAAGATTAAAACCCAGCCTTGAGGGGTTTCAGAGGGAAGGACACAAGAGAGAATCGTCTCATTAGTAGGCAAGTAAGCGAAGACCTCCACCCTTTGCAGCGTATCGCCTTGTCATCCTGTCAGACAGTCTGAAAGCAAAAAAAATGAGAAGAAACAAAACACACAGACATCCAGAGAACAATGTACGTGTTTATTTCCATGGTTGGTCTTGTCAGGAGTTTGAGTGTAAAGTGCCAGCTGTGCTAGTGCTGGTGCAGAGTGTGTGTTCAGCTCAGCGGGAGTGTTAATGCCACTATGGGCCACAGAACAGACTCAGCCTGAGGCCCACACAGACAGAGATGCTGGAAGACATAGCACGACAGCATGCTGCTGCACTATTTATGGAGGACAGGGAAAGTAGGGGACAAAAAGAGCAACGAGACGTGATAAGAGAAAGGATGGTGATAAGTCAAGTATCACCATCAAAAGACACCGTCAAAGAAATATCCTGGCTATATTGAAGCCCCAAATACAAAAGAAATAATAAAGTAAATAAATAACAAAAACTGTAGAATACCCAAAAAATGTAATTTGCATATTTTTGAACAGGGGAAAATGCAATGCTTAACATGGGTGATCAATCACAGGAAACCCGTCTTCTGAATAAAATAGGCAATCGCTGATTTGTAAAGTGCCGTTAGAAGTCCCGGTTGCTATAGAAACATTTAGCATTCTGAGACATGCGCTTAGGACTGAAAAAAAGAAAAGCTTTTTATAATGCCATTTGAGCAAAAGAAACAACTTTTATTACACAAATGTTGTCAGATTTCATTGATGATTTTAAATATTAAATTTAATCATAAGCTTAGTAAACAGTTTTGGAGAATTTTATGTTTTCCCATTCAAAGAGAAACGAGCTGCACCTGGATGGCCGAGAGCCATTTCAAAGATGGCCGCCGAGTGACATGACTTGTCTTGAAGAGACTTTGATAAATAAGTACTGTTAAAAGGACAGTTAGTGCACCAAAAACTAATAAAATAAAAAATGATACAAAAGTACCAAAAGAAGTTAATGAATTTAGGTCTTAAGTACTGTTATTTCAGTGAACTGGAATGATTCTGTTCATAAAGCTAGTCTGAATGATGTCATTTAACATAAATAACAAAACATTAATTCAGTTTAAGAGAAAAGTGAATAATATTGATAAACCTGTAACATATTGTCATAAAAATAGTGTAATTTTAAAAAGTGACCACATATAATTGAATATTAGTATTAGCATTTAAGTTATTGTCATGAACTATGACAAAGTGTTATTTAATTGATAAGTGACTAGTAATCAATATTTAATAATGAAGAGGTAATTTTCAAAAACAGACAACTTTGACAGTTAAGTTTTTCACAATTTTCCAAAATCATGTTTGATTGTGTATCCAATTAATTTCAAACTGCAGTTGGGTTATTTTGATTAGGTTAAACATAACTAAAAATACAATAAAACATCATAGAAAACATTATTTAACATTGAAAACAACTGAGTGACCTGCTTTTGCAAACAAAGTCTTTGAATATTAAATTATATTAGTTACATTTTTATATTATCATGAAAATAATGTCAATGCAAAAAAAACATTCTGGATTGTCAGTGTGACATACATGAGCTTCATCCTAATTCTTTCATTCAAACGGGGAATAAGAGAGAATTCAAAGTCCAGCTCTTTTTGCAAACTAGCGATGCTCTTCCCCTTTTGAATCGCAACCTCCATTCAGGTCACTGCACAATCGTGGCAGACCTCCCTCCGGTCAAGCCCGTTTCAGACACATGACCCGTGGAACGTGTGGCAGAATCCCTACAGAGGCAAAAGCCTGGCCTTCTGCTCACAAGCCCAGCAGCCATTTTATCATCAAAGTAGCTTAATCTTCCACAATAGCCCACTTTATCTGACAAACCGACTGTTACGCAAATAAGAGAAACATCAAAAGTTTTAATTCTACAACGTCCCGTCCCGTCACTACAACCCTTGGGCAGGGGTACCAACTCATTGAACATGTGCAGAAGCACTGAGGTCATCAATCACCACTTGGACTGGATTCTCAACCAGCAAAAGAGAAGCCTGCGGTACTAGAGTATCGAGCCCCCCGACCGGCTCTCTCTCACTAACGAGGACAGAAAAGACTTGCGAGAGATCAATAAAATGAGCAGGCCCACAGGAGCGTGAGCCTGGCCATGCTGCGACTCAGAAATAGGCAGCCTGTCAGACAGAGCGCTGCACAAAGAGAGATAGAGAGGGCTAAATGGAGACAAAACAGATAGAGACAGCAGAGCCAGCAAAAAGAGCTTAAAACCGAGAGAGGGACACCGAGAATGATGGGTCAGGTGTCTGCAGTGAGCTAGACGAGTGAGGGATGCTGCGGATGGAGGCTGAGATGCAGACAGGATTGTCTAGTCGGTGGCTAATGACATCCCTCGTGACAGGTGCTGGCTTTCCCTACAGGCAGCTGGTTGATTTGCCAAACTCATCTCTTCGTCTTCAAAGGAATGAAGAGAGCAGATGTGACTCAATTCGGTTTGACAGCTCAAGAGGGTGGGAGAAAGCCAGGCAGCAACAGTCGACACATTCTATTACCTAAAGTAGGAATATTTCCAAGAGTGCATTTTTCAAACGTTCTTGCTGGCCTTGGCGGTGGAGGAGGATGACACTTTGAGGTGTTTTAGCATGCTCCAAGCATTGATTAAAAGGGTCGCTGTAGCCAAGTGAAAGTCTTCCAGAGGAATGTACTAAGTTAAATTAAAGGTGTCCAAAGTATTAGAAGTGTTAAAGGTATCCATATGCAAGTTCTTTCTGTTAAAGGCAAAACATATTTAACCGAAGGCTTTATATTTTTATGCTTACATTTAAGATTGTTGTAACTAGCTTAGGACTTTCAGTAATGTTAAAGTAGTTCAACTATTTTCATAATAGTCATTTTAAGTACTACTTTATCAAGAAGTGCACCACAACCATAAGCTAATGCTAATAATGTTTTGGCCATTTTATTTATTCCCTGTATATCATACCCAAGACCTCAGCATGTCTGACTTCATTCATCAATTCCCACTTTTACTATCCCTTTAAGAATCACTAGAAGTAGTACTTTTTAAAATACTATATGAATTTTGACATTATTCATCTCACATACTGTTTTTCACTTGTTACAGTATGAATGTAGACACTCAAATTGTGTATAAATTGTTATTCCTCTCTATTCAAACACTGGATACTTGGCTAACTATCTTTTTTTAAAACCATTAGAATAAAACATTTCACACTACCAAACCTGGATATAGGTCTAAATACCTCAGACACACCAGCACTTGACACAGACCACATTCTTGTCAATTCAACCATAGTGATCACTGATGTAATTGAGCACAGATTTGCCTCCAATTTAGTTTTTTGTTTGTTTTTTGTTATGATCTTCAATAGGTCTGCAAGTGGAAAATCAGAGCTAAAATAGGCACCATTAAAAACGCTAAAAACGTTTAACACTTAATTGTAATACTTATTAGTTTAAACCCCAAGCTCAAAGTATGAGCAATAGTAATGCTTGACTTAGAGAGCACCATTAAAAACCACAATGTGGATCATTCCAGACTAAAATAAAATAAAGTTGCAGCTATACTGTATAAATGCAAATTACTCAGCTCTCTTATCAGTTTTGAACTCAAAGCCCCCAGACATAAACCGTTTAACCACTAGTGCTGCTCATCTAGATTAACGGGAATGATAAATTCTGCATTCAAAAGCTTACTGCAGTATCCTGGTAGGAACAATAAGGCTAGACCAATATTCTCCCTGATGACAAATTTAAAATAATATGGTGTATAAGGTTTAGTGACTGACTGATAATGTTGACCAATGATTGATTAATCATCTATTCAAATCTAATGTAAATGTTTTTGCAGTAGCATTTTTTTCTCCAAAGCAATTTACACAGCATTCAAGCAATACATATATTTGAATCGAACCCATGACCTTGGTTTCTGCCGGCACCATTCTATAAAGTTACAGGTATGTAACAGTCACTAATGCTAATGCACCACCTCAATGTTGCAGCTCTTTATGAAATGTATTTTCAGTCACTACAAATTGCCTTCATTGTGACGTCAATTATGCATATAGATTTAGATGAATCTAAAATACATCTAGTCACTTTCTATTAGTCTCCTTTTAAAATTTTTGATGGGTATGCAATAAAATATCCATCATACCTCCAATTTCCCCGAATTGCATTTTCAATTGACACTCCAATACCAAAATGGCAATTGCACTGGAATCTGACCCTTATTCTCAGTGAAAAGCTTTGATCTATGGAGAGGTGACTAAGTCACTGCTGCGTCTGCCGGCTGGGTTTGCTGCAGGGAGGCTGATACTGAGGTAACAGGATGGGTAATTAGGTTGGAAGTCTGAGTCTCGCAGAAAGACCCCTTGCCCTTCCCCTGCTAGACTTTCTTCAATCCTGCTAAAATTAGAGCTGAGCCAAAGGCAAGGCACAACAACCGCAGAGGGTCAAACATGAGACCAGAGAGAGGAAGAAAACTGCTGGTTGGCAGGAGAGTATGAGCAAGTGAGGTGAATTACTAAGACCTGTAGAGAGCGAAAGAGAGAGGAAGGCAGAGACAGCCTGCGGTGGTCAGCGTTGTGACTAAAGCACAAGGGACGTGTGGGAAGCCTACGGCCCGGTAAAGCGCACACTTCCCCACCCCCACACCTCCTTCCGAGGCAACTATTTAACATAAAAATTGATTTATATCGAGCCCTAAATTGCTTCCGAGGGATTCGCTCCTGTGGAAGCGTAGACAGGGGTCTGGAGTCAAGTGCGTGAGCTAATGAGGCACAGGGTTTCCATGTGAACAGGAAAGAAGAGAAGCAGCGCGCGCGAACATTTCCGCGTAGTCCGCAGCGGTGACCTGTGACAGACCATTGGGTTTAAACTACATTCCCAACAAGAAACAATCTTTAAAAGTTGATTCCGGGGGTTACCTTGAGGAGGCGGATTCACTTGGAAACACTAACGATAGAAAACATTAACTGCATCAACTGCAACTACTTTCCACATGAAAACACTCCTGAGGCTTTGCTGCCATTTCAGTCTCACTCAGAGCGAACATGCTGGCAGCAAACCAGTGAAGAGGAAGGATGAGAGCAGGCGGATTTGTTCCGTCGGCGTGGGTTGTAGGTCAAAATGAGAACGGTTTCCTTTTTAGTCGTTTAGCTTTGCCAAACTATGCTCTGAAAACACAAGGATGGAAGCAATTACTCATCTATAAATACATGGCAACTCAATGCTAAAGTTCTTATGCAACACCAAGAGTTCATCACCAAATTTATACTACAAATTCTTAAGTGGCATTTTGGTAGCTTTGCACGGACTTAATACAGCTCAGACGTGGCATGAATGTATTTACATGAGAAATTACAATTGAATACTGAGGTGGGTTAAAGGCGGCATAATTTAGCTGCATTGCATCTTTAGACAGAGCAGCCTTAATTTGGCTGTGTGAAGACATGATACTTCCTCTTGAACTTAATGCTTGTTGAGCACAGCCAAAGGGCAGACCGGCGCCTACTTCCCTTCAAGCTGTGTAGTGCCCTGCATGTCTCATTGATTCTCATCTGTTGCACAAGATACCTGAGCACACTTGCATTAAACACACATTCCATTAAAAACACCACAATTGCTCAACAGAGCCTGCTTACATCAAGGTTTGATCTAAACATAGTTTTAAGTGCCCAGCTCGTGAAAGCACATCCTCGTTGTGCATTAAAAGTATTCAAGACTAAATGGGAGTCTTCAATTATTCATGAGGGCCGCATGATGCACATCTTATTCATCCTTATTGGTTTTAAAACATGCTCAGCACAGCAACCAGAAGGACAAGTAGTTATTGCACAGACTGTGTGAATGTTGCTTGCACTTACAATGAAAGTCTATGGGGAATCCATACAACAGCTGCCTCACGGACATCCACTGCAAACACATTTCTGCTGATTTTACAATCTGAGGTATGAGCCAGCATGATTTTCTGTGGTAATCGCCGTGCAACAGATGTTACTCACAGAGCTTAACCATAGAGGTTCTCTTTAATCGGAAGTTTTCAATCAATCAATTTCCTCATCAATGCAATAACATTTAATAGTGAGGACGTTAACGGGACATCCATTTATAGTAATATCCAAAACCATTGTGGACATTAACGAGTGCACTCATTCAATCCCATAATGCACCACATTTACAAGTATACAACTGACGTACACTCAATTGCCCAACTCGTTTTCATTCGAAGGACTATTTTAGTGATGTAATATATAGAAATTCTAAATGAGAATATAGGGAAGGGGCGTTTAAACTCACTCCTGGATAACTGCCATGCAGATTTTAGCTCCAACTTGCCTCAACACACCTACGTGGAAGTTTCTAATACGTCTAGTAAGAACTTGATTGGCTTGTGTTTAATTTGGATTTGAGCTCAACTTTGGATTGGGCATACTTTGTATAGGGTGGGATGGTTTGGATATAGCCCAAGCATCCTGCAAAGTCCATTTACAACCTGCTTCAACATCTGCCAATGATTCTCAAGTGATCCTGAAGTCCTTGATTAGCTGGTTTGGGTGTGTTTGAACAGGGTTGAAACTGAATTCTGAAAGGTTTTGTGGCTAGAAACAAACAAAGGACGATAAGGTAGCAATGGAACCCTAAAATTAAACAAAGTCAATTACCATACAATTTGATAAAGATGGTAGCTGATTGAGTGCACGGCTTCTTTAGCATTCAAGAAGTTATTGCACCGTACATTATATACGGTTTTATTTTACTGTCAGCTTTTATTGAATTTGAGCACATGGCAGTCCACTCTGAAACCCTGTGGACAACAAGCCATCAAGACACATGAAGACAAACACTGAAGGAGACACATCAGAGCCACTTCTTGAATTCAGTTTTTTTTATTATTTTTGACTTTACAAAACAGAAAAAGTATTCTTTGTAGTCAAACGTAATAATATGCAGGTTGTGTGCGAGTGCCCTCGGACGCACCAACTACCAAGCAAGTTTGAATGTCTTTCAAATGTAAAGAAAAATTCTGTCTGGTCCCCCAAGTCACCAAACACTTAATCTGACCCCAAAGGCTTTAGTTTGCTTATATACTGAGATAAGGCCAACAGCTAGGCACTTCAATAAGCTCAAATCCAGTTTACCTGCACTGTAATTACAAGCTCATCAATCTCCTTAGGAACACAAAAGAACTCCGACTCCTGGCACTTGTATTTCACCACTAATCCCTAGCAATTCCCATGGTTTCCTGACATTGTGTTAGGTGCTTCTGCTGATGTGGATGTTGGAAAACATGCAATGGAACGTTACTTCAGTCACAGCCATGGTGGAGGTGTCCAACTTTTAGTCCTGGAGGGCTACGGATTACTAGAGCCAGATTCCACATGGATGGACTCAATTCAGTTTTGTCAGAGCACACTGAGAGAGACCTTTAGAAGGCTTAGTTATTACCAGCATTTCACACTAAAGGAGGTGGCCGGCGGCCACGGTTCTCCAAGAAGTGAGCCAGAAACAGTCACAACTCCTGCCCATGCACTCAAAACCCTGACTCCCTGGAGAGCATGCACTGGTTGGGTGTGAACCTAGAAAATAGCCATGCAGGAAGACAGACAGTCAGTGGTGTAAACATTCATCTGCATTCGCAAAGCCATGCTTCCTGTTTTCAGCATGCACAATGTGGGTTAAGAGGAAAAAGCTGCAAAGCCACAATCCCCCTGTTTGAGACCGCCACACATGCCTTGCACATTACCCCAGAGACAATCCCCCAGCAGCTGTAGGCCACACATGTCCGACGCAAACAGATATGCCTGAGTATACAAAGACCCATTAAGCAGTGGGTTTGAACATTTCCTCCTCGAGAGTAGTTTTCTTTACTACCCCCCCCCATCTGTCTGGGAAATGAATTAAATATTTTCATTATATGCTTTTGCGATTTCTCATTATGGTGAAGTCTGCATACAAACGGTCAACCTCCTACACACATGCACCCATTTCCCCATTTCGATGGCACTTGAGCGGTGGCTGATGCTTATTAAAATCTGTGCCAAGGACTGATTTGTCTCTAATGCAATAATGCATTAGTCCTGTTAGCCAGTCGGCAACCACTGGCGGCTCTGCGGGGGGACAGACACACTGTCAGCGGCAGTAATTGGTCAGAAAGACGGACTCGAATCCTATGCATGTTGGAGGGGGAGGGGGGCAATGAGCAAGAGATGGAAGCTACAGTGATATACTCTGACAGCAACATATACACATGCCCAGTGCCAAACACAGCGAGGATTAGAAAACAAAGCAGAATTTATGGAAAGCTCTCAATTAGGGAAAAATAGACCTTTATCCACATGGTAAAAAAAACTATTTTTGTATGATTTAGATCAACTTTTACGCTACAAACCCCTGGAGCTTTCGGTCCTTGGTTCATCAGACGCAAGATTCATTCGTGATTCATACAAACTGCAGGAGAGCTCCGCCAGCATAAACCCATTCAAACATATCTACTCACTCAAGAGCACGATGAAAATTACCATGGCAATTAACGGACAAAGTCTGTGTTAAGAGATAGGGGCTGGACAAATCCAAATTAGTATGTACGTTCCTCCGAGCGAGGAACCAGGGAAAGACATGCTTGTCTTGCAGAATAAAGCACTGGAGTATTGTCTGAGGTAAGACGTCTGGAGAGCCCGGACAGAATTTTTCGAGCTTGTTAAAATGATTTCTTGGCCAACATGAGCAGAAGTAGTCAATTTAAAGATGAAGTAAAGGTGAACAGTAAAGAGAAACTTTCAGTGTACAGAAAATGAGCTTGTGTTACGACTGGAGAGCCAATATAAACAGCACCAAGAATTCAAGTTTTAACCCATTAAAAAGGTTGCTGGTTCAAACTTTAGCCGACAGGGCCATCGATTTCTGCCATTCCACACTGTTCAGAAGATGTTCAGTCAGACTGTCCATGGTTCCTTAAAGGCAGCTGGTGTTCAAAGGTAAGACTGCTCTTACACTGCAAATAAACGCTTGTCTTTTCCTGCAGGAGAATTGCAAGTCGATCAGCAAAGCAAACAAGAGGTAGGGAAGACACACACACACACACACACACACACACACACAACTCAGACATCTAAATCATCTTCCATGATGAGTCCATTCATCACATTAAGCCATTGGAGCTACCAGTAATTACAGAGCTCAGTACATAGTGGAAACCGGAAGCAAGCCCATTAGGGCAGTGCAACTTTGTGCCATTTAGCGCTTCTTGCAGAACATGCAGATTTGGAAAGCTTTGACTCATCAGAATTAAGATGGACTAAAACTACAGAGAACAAATAAAAGTAACTTTTTTAATAGACAGGCATTTGCAGTATCAGTGGAAAAAGATAACTGACCTGAGAAGAGGTCTGACAATCGATTAATTGTTCCAATTTCCAGGAATTGCTAGGCATCACAACCTAGGAAAGAGAGAATGCTATGAGCGAACAACCAAACATTGTCATGATAAAGTATTTTGTATTGAGGAAGCTCATGCAATCTGCCAAGTTTGAGTCATGCAACTCAAGCTTTTCCAGGTAACTTTTTTCAGGTAGGACATTTGAGTTTCTCAATACGTTAAACCAGGGGTGTCAAACTCAGTTCCTGGAGGGCCACAGCCCTGCACAGTTTAGCTCCAACCCCAATTAAACACACCTGATCCAACTAATCAGGTCCTTCAGGCTTAATTGACAGCTGCATAGTATGTGTTTTGGAGCAGGGTTGGAACAAAACTCTGCAGGGCTCCGGCCCTCCAGGAACTGAGTTTGACACCTGTGCGTTAAACAATTAAATCGCAAAAGAAAAAAAGAAAAAAAAAGGAAAAAAAAAACAGGAGCAGCATTACAAACAGATGGATCAAGATTTGACACTGAGCACATTTAGCATGAGTTGCATTATAATTCTGCTCTGAAATATTATTATAAGCAAAATCTATTACTGCGTGTTTGTACATATATTTTTTCCACTTTACTTTATATTTTTTAAACGATTGAATCTTTTAAATCATTGCACGCTGTTACCAAACAGTTTTAAGTATATAAATGTAACACTACTCACAAATTTAGGGTTAGGGTTACCTTTACAATGCTGCACTTAAAGTTTAACAGTCCTCTCCTGTCCTCTTTACTAAAAGCAGCCAACTTGTCTTTGCATCAGTCTTGACAAATATGGGCCCCTGCATAACTTAACTTTTAAATTCAAAATTATTTCAGGCTGTAATACATTTCCCATTCTTAGTGAGATCAAAAATAAAATGTCATTCAAGAAAAGTTTAATACATACCCAAGCATCGAATGCTTTAGTTCTCTCTATAGACATTAGGAAGCTATCCAGGTTATTTTAAAGAGCACAGGTCTTACCTCTAGGGTCCTTTTTAAGTATAAAAAGAGAGAGAAACATTAAAGGTGTGCTTTTAATTGTCAAATCAAACACTTTAAACAGACTCCTTTAGTGTAGTTTAAGTCTTCAGACTACATGCATTGTTTTAAATTTAAAATCTGTTTTTGAAGAGGAAGAAAGGTTGGAGCCGAAGGTTATGAGTTATTTAAAAGGCCATTTCAGATTTTATAAAGACAAAGAAAAATAAACCAGGTTAAAGTTTCATAAAAAACAATCTAGGCTTTATTGACATCTGCTGCAAAACATGTTTTGGACAGATTTAGTTACCTATTTAGGCAAGCTTACACAAGTCATTCTGCATTTTATGGAGAGGATACAAATACTAAATGGCAGTAAAGTACAGTTTGGATGTGTTTTTTTTTTCCTTTTAAATTATGTACAATAGAGTCGGTTTTAGCTGCAGTATCCCTTTACATAAGAAAGAGATGACCCTTGTGGAGATTGTTGTCCAAATCCTTTAAGCAGTTTGTGCATGCAGTTTATATAGCATGGTGCCATCCATGATAATCTGACTTGTTTGATGATTTCTTTTTCCTTTTAAACATAAGTTGCCAAACATGGGTTATTCTACAGAACAGTTTTGAAAAGTAACATCTTATTTTAACAAATTAAGGATTTGAGGACATTCCATCTCAACAGTGTCTAATTGGGCTATATTTCAAAACTCTAAAATATACAAGGAAAAATATTGAGGCCTAAATCTACATTTACAGCTTTTAAAACTATTTAAATCAAATGAGGAATAAATCAATGGCTGTTGGAAATACCATTAAAAGACATTTTGCATTTCAGTAATTTATACTCCTTATTACAAAACAAACATTACATTTAGGGTCTTTTTGATATGCTAGTATTAAACAGAATTTTGAAATGTAGCCTACATGGGAATCTGCAACTGCACCTCAGCAGAGTTTTTTTAAGGTAACACAAATTAAAGTGGCGTCCTGAGACACATAAAAAGTGGCTGTACAGTTGTTAGGCTTTACCTTTAAGCTAAATACTTTTTCCAATCATTGGAACAAACGTTTACCATCGACAAATGCAAAAAAGCAAGGGTAGGTATGAGCAGAGGAAGAGATATCGGCAAAAAACAAAAATAAATCAAAACAACAAAAACAAAAAACAGCCATGTTTAAACTCTAATCCTTCTAAAGGTTATGTTGATTCTTGAGGCATTCAAATGCTGTTCTGTCGAGTTTCTTTAAAAAAGTCCGGAGTAAAAAACACAAAACAAAAAAAAAAAAAAAAAACAAACGGACAATTACTTTTGTCGGGTAGCTTAAAGCGTGAGCTGCCATGGGAGACAGTTGTCATGGCGACGCGTTGGGTGATGTTCCACTAATCAGACTTAGTATCGTCCATAGGGGTGTTCCCTTAACCCAGGCTTAGTCGGTCTCTGAGCGGGAGTTTTTCCTCCGCCAGCAGGCCGCTGTGTCCCATTCCAGTCATCTTGAGCTGTGGGAGCAAACAAACAGTGCAAGTGGATAAAACAGCAGCAAGCAAACTATCGCTCACCAAAAGCTATAATGTAAATAAAGGACTTTGACTAAGCCCCACAAAGTCTGTATCAGAATGGTTATAAAGTCAAACTTGCAAAAATTGTTTAAAGAGTCAAAATTGCTGGTAGGGCACTTGTAATGAAATAAGTAAAATGTGAATATCTATGCTGTGGATCAAACTATATGCAGCATCCAAATAATCGCCATTTCTATACTCCGAGTAGGTCAGAGTACATGACAAGTTTAGTATGTCCAGATTTACAGTATTAAGAAGTCAGATACATATTACATAGAATGTACTTTAACAGTAACAAAGTTGTAAATATCTACTAGACAGTATGTGATTTCAGATATGACAAGCATGAGTCCTGACTAATATTTTTAAGTAATACTTCCATAACCATCTTGAAATACAGGAATTGTCCTGTTCAGTAACACCAGTGTTACGAATTGTAGCATTGTCCACACCCTCAGTGTAATTACAATAAATATTTAAAACCATCAGCTACAGATTATGAAAGTTTTGGGATTGAAAGACCAGAAAATTAACTTACCGTAGTTTTCATAGCCCTCCTGTGTCTCTCCATGTGCATAGTCATAGTATTCTGGTTCTCTGAAAAGAATATGCAAGTACAAACATTGTTCAAATGAACAACTCTTGCACAAGAGAACCTGGCCTGAGTTTCCTAGAACAACAAACTAAGCCAAAAACATTACGCTTTTAAGACAGTGGGATGTTTCAAAAAAAGCCTCCATAAGCCACAGTAATTATAAGCTATGTTGGTCTTTTTAGAGGAAACTTGCACTTTCCATGTCTGAAACCAAAAATATGTACCATTAACTTACGCTTGTGGCTGACTGTAGTAGCTGTCATAGGATTCATAGCCTGCATCTGTGTAGCTCTCATCGTAAGACTGAAGGGGAAAAAAAAGAAATCATTCCACAGCAGCATAAACTTTAAAAGGTACCCTCAACATCTTCAAAGCAAATTCAGAAAATATCTAATAAAGAAACATACGTATTCTTCATATGAGTCCTGGGTCGGAGGGTGCGGGGGTGGTGGAGGAGGCATCCGTTGAGACGCAGGGGCAGGTGGACGAGCACGGTTGGAAGCTGCTCCTCTGGGCAGCTGGGCTGATGGTCCTCCTCTACCTGCAGGTGCTCCCCTTGCTGCTCCACCTCGAGGGGGTCCACCACGACCACCACGTGGGGGCATACCACGACCCCTGCAACAGGCAAAAAGTGTTAAGCTCTCCAAGTTATGATCTGAATGCAAATCTAGCTCAAACTAAAAATATTACAATTAGTCTATTGCATGCATTATTGTGGGTACCTGGGTACTCCAGGAGGAGGAAGACCTCCACGGCCTCTGATTGGTGGCCCTCCTCGGCCTCTGCCCCCATGTTCCTGACCACCGTTTAGAAACTTCATCTCCATAAATTGCTCCTGGCAAATCTCATCCATCATGTCCTGTGAGACAGGCCCATATTGCTTACTAACATGACACTTTCCACAAGAACATCAGGACATGCAAATGGTAGCTGCTTAGAGTTAGACAACAGCATAAGGAGAAACCTAGGCTTCACATACTAAGCTATTAGCACAGTGCACAAAAGTTAAAGTCATTTACAGTGGAAACACACAGTTTAGTGAAGCCTTTCAGTCATTTAGACACAGAGGAGAGTTTGAAAACAACCGGTTTATCAGATTAAATATTAATCTGCCGCCAGAGGCATAGCAAGTAGAGTCACAATCCAACAACGCAGGCGGTTTGGACTTAAACAATGGACCATTTGGAATTCATAAAAATCTTAAGCTTAAGACAGAACACAATATCAGCACTTTGCTGCAATGAACATGATCTCTGGGCTGCCCTTCTTAAATTTAGGGTAAATTCCAGCGTACTTACAGGGAACAAGAACTTTTTGATCTCCTCCATGGCATGTGCCATGCGCACATATGCCTCAGGAACAGGAGCAAACACCTCAATAAACACATGAAGCTCCATGGACAAGTGTGCATACTTTGGCTCTCCACTTTTCCTCAAGCCCTCCTCCTGAAAAACAAAGTAGTTTAGTACTTTCTTATTTAACCTTCATTCACACAGCAAGACAAAAAGAATGTGATGCATCAAATAGCCTAGAATCATTCTTTAGAGATTTTAGAGCTATCTTAGAAATCCACCAACAAAAGTGGGTGCCCCTGGTATAAATCGTTCTTTCAACAATTCTTCAGACTTAAAAAAAGGAAACCTCAATAACACTTTACCTTGGTTTTGTCCCTCATGGATCCTTTCCCCAGCACAGAGATCTTAGCACCAGTCTCCTCCTGCAGTCTCTTGATTGTGTTCCCCTGCGGTCCAAGGATCTTCCCAACAAAGTTAAACTGCACAAAGCAACAGAAATTAAATATTAAACCCACATCGTTTCAAGAATTCTACAGTGCCTCACTTAGCCTGTATGAACTCGTTTTCAAGGACTAAAAGCTCAATAGTTTTGATCTTCCTGAACAGGACAAGATTAAATGGAATGAACAGAGATCAAAGGCCAGAGTCATGCACTGCTCGGCACCAAAGCCAGGGGTAACATTAGGCAGTCTGGGAAAACACACACACAAGAGCACAACTCTACTAAAACAGGAGGAAAATCACACTCAGGAGACAACAAAACATCTGTGTGCCACCCGAGAGAAAAAAAAAGCAAAAGTGCAAATAGTTAAGTCCAACATTTAACAGTCAAAGTAACTCTCAGCAGGGAGAACCTAAGAGTCTGCTGTTGAATATATCCATTTGCAGCAGACAGGTGCGAGTCAAGTCATAAGAAAAGAACTAACATAATGTGCTGCCTCTAACGCATACAATGTCCAGACAATACACATCCTCAAAACTTTTTATTTTTAATCAAATCTAAGCAAAAGCTTAATATAACAAGCTGTTCTAAAAGAGAAACAGCACTTTCACTCGACAGTACTCAACCAGCATAATCAGCCAAGAAAAACTTGCATACCAATCTGATATTCATGTAGCAGCTAAAGAAAAAAAAAAAGAAAGAAAAATAAAGCAGCGCTCAAGATTGGATTTTGGGACTAGCTGGAGAAAAATAAAATGTTACTTTCAGCTTGTATCTGAACCGATCTGCTAAGCAAACTTTAAAGAATAAACACATGGTCACACTCCCTATAAAACAACAGAAGACTCAATAAAACAGCCTGATCACATCTAGCAGGTAAGCTATCACGGGACACAAAAACATGCATAGAGAAAACACCTTAAACCTCTTCATGATTACAGGCCTTTTGCAGGTTTCAACAAACTAATGCTTGCAAAATTCTTGAAATGCGCCTCTGGTGAGACCAGACCCACTATTTCCCTCTTTAACAGTTCTTTCCATAAGTAATACAATTCCTTACTTTCCATGACTTTTTTGCACCCCTCAAGAATCCTTAGGTGACCTTTGCTTCCACTGAGGTGTTACACATTCATTCAACACCAGTTCTGAAGCAGCGCACATGTAATCGAGTAAACCAACACAGCATGTGTTCCTGAACGCCACAGTGACACTCACCTTAGGGTACTGTTTGACTGGTATGAGAACCCTTTCCTTCAGTTTGATGTTTTTCTGGGTGAAGAGGTCCAGGTAGCTTTCTGTATCTTTCTCAGTCTCTCCTTTCTCAATCCTCTCAATTTCTAAAAGACAGAAAACAATATATGATCAGGCTTCAGATCTAAACATTTAAATACAAAAATTAAAACAACTTGATATTTGAACATTCTTTAGCGATCATTACTTTCAGCAATTATATGCATTACAAAACTCAATAGCTAGAAACAACTTCACAAAATTGTGACTTCCACATCAGACAACAGGGTCAGAAATATATCCATTTTAAGGTTTAAAATATGTATCAGGAGTTATATTAACATACACGCTTACATTTCCCTCATTTAAACATGACAAGCTGATGTTTACAGGCTTGGAATATTTTCTCTAACAATCTCCAGGTCATTTTACATCAGTGCCCAATGTACTTCTTAGATTTAAGTGCTGTTTGCTTCAGGTTGCAAAGAAAAGTGCTTGCCTCAAAGACACTGGCAGCAAACGCCATCAATCAATAGACTCGGCTTTTTAAAGGGCTTTTCACTGCAAGTCTGATGCTAAACAACGAACATTTACATGCCTCTGCAAAGGTAACTTGTAACTTAAGGAACTGATCTGCTAATATAACCCACAAGATATGGTTAACCTCCCACTAGACTGATGATATAAGACATGTGGTGAAACGAGGCCAGGAAAAAGACATTTCCTACACTAAAAATCCATTTCATCTCCAGATGCAACACTTCCCACACTAAAGGCACATATGGTCCGGAACATGGTTTTTATTACTACGACAAATCTCAAACTTAAGACATTCAGCCGTCTTCAATTTCATTTGATCAGACTTGGACGATTTCATCTAAAGCTTTCCAGATCTTCCAGTCTAGACAAACATGATAAGTGCATGTAGGCTGGGACTCGACGCGTTCAAAGAAAAGCCACGTTGACCCCCTTAGATTCAGAGCCCTCCTTACAAACAATAAAGGGCGACAAATCTTTATTTAAAGATAAATTTTAAATGCAGTTCAAATACGAAAGACCTTTTTATTATCTTACCGAAAAAAATACCAAATTATTTTATCTCATTAAAAGACTAATTTACTATGATAAAGTTGTATAAAACGCATAATCTGGTTCTAAGTTTCCACTTCGATAAACGCATGGCTGTTAAACACAAATCTACGTTACACGCGGCTCAAAGGCGAAAACGGGACTGCTACCAGGGGATGGTGTGAGTAAAACTCTACAGCACTATGGGTTTTAATGGAGAAGGGTAAAAAATAAATTACATCATCCGGTAAAAGTGGAGTTTGTCTCTCCGAAAAAGCATTATTTACACGCGAAAAATGGCTTCGATAGCACGTGCCTGGCTCACCCCCCGCGCGCTGAAGCGAGACTTTGTAACGGTCGCCCTGCGTCCCGCGTACGACTACAGTCGATCCCCAGCGTTTCTCTAAATAAAACTACGATATATCTACATCGCAAAAAGTTCCCGGGTTAGATTTTTACGCCTCCTCTCATTTGTTTTCACAAAACAACGGCGTTTACCTGCTGTTAGAAGTTTCATGGCGTGCGTGAACGACGCGTCCAGGCTGTCGCGCTCCGCCAGCAGCTGCGGGAGGTATTTGTTCTCATTCTCCATGTTGAGTTTCTTAGTTAAAGAAGGTTTAAAAACCAAACGTCCGACGACGAAACTATTTCAGTATCCACTTCCTGCAAGAGGCAAAGCGATGCGCGAACACACAAGCGACGGCGACTGAACTGAGTAGCAATGGCTCCTGTTCTCCGGCGTGCGGTTAGAAACAGATGAACAAAAGCTTGAGACCAGCGCAAATGACTTGAGCTAGCGGAAATTACGTCACGAAACGGGGACCGCCCACTTTGATGTGAAAGTTTTTGGACTGCAGTCTATACAAAATTGCGTTTGCGTTGGAAAGAGGCTGCAAGTCCCATTCAGTAGGTAATCATATAGGACATATAATCGGATATATCTAAAATTGGAATTTTTATCAGGCTCCTATATTTATGTTCAGTTATTTCACTTTAATGGTAATGTAAAATAACCCATTAAAGTGAAATGACTGAAACTACACATCAACTATACAAATCAAACGGCACTGTACTCTCTCTCTCTCTCTCTCTCTCTCTCTCTCTATATATATATATATACACACACACACATCTTCCAGATTACATGTATATGCATCAGATTATACATTATTATTCTGGTACACAATATTAATGGTGCACTCCTCATACAAAATTGATCTGTGTTCTTCCAGTAAATATAAATCTGTTATGCATGAATTAATATGCTGTTATGCTGTCTGGTTCTTGGAGACATCCACAAACGTTTGCATAAGCTTCTGGACTCATCTATGTGGTAAATTATGTAGGGATAGTGCACAGTGCATAATATAATGTTTGCTGCCCCCCACTGGATAAAAATGGAAAATGGTTTACTTTAAGGGGTTGCAGGTGAAGCATTTTTGACAGCAACAATATGGCCTAATGCTATTAAAATTGTAAACGCAAACTTGATCAGTTGCATATGCTTTGATTTAGAGATTATAGTTTAGTTAATTCACATGATTATTTATCAGTCACAGTTAACAGACAATCCAGGCTTAGTTTCAAATTAGAGTACCTATGCTGCACTTTTGCACTGCTCTTATTTTAAATGCATCTTTCATGTAAACACAAATGTGCTTGTTTTCCTTCATCTCGTGTGCTTCTCTTCTACGACAAACTCAGCTTCTCTCTGCCAGCGCTGGAGAGCAGTGAGGTCAGCCGTATAGCTCAGCATTGCTAGGAGGCCAGTGAAACCTTTTTGTCCAGTGAAAGCTTTCAGAACTGTCACACCTGCTTAGGCCTTTAGCACCACTACAACCACCCTCCGCTCCCCTTTTCCCCTCAGCCTCGCTCAAGGTTAACACACTCTGTTCGTGCATGTCAGACTATTCAGACTCATAACGAAGTGGCTGCTGACCACTGTGGCCTTTGAGCTTGGTTAGCGTATACAGTATATTCCTCTTTCTCTTCCCTGCTGCTTTTGTGCTTTGCCTCTCTCTTTCTCTTAACAAGGCCATTGTTTAAATTCACAGAACACAGGATAAATAGTTACAGTAAACTACACCATAAAGGACTTCACAGAGGTAATGTGGTGTGTGGTGTTGCTGTCTGATATCTAAAGCTGTCATTTGCTTTAGCACATAAAAATATATGCCATAGGCTATTGTTATTTACTTATTTTACTGTATAATACTATTTGTTTATTTCCCTGGTGGGTTGTTTTTTTACATCTTATAATTCAAAACATTTTTAATATAATCAGGTGAGTTATTTTGTATCTCATTTTGTTCCCTTAAAACTTCTTTCTCATCTTCTCAGCACCTGCTCGCTGGAAGCTTATGATAATACATCTTGTGACCTGAGGCAAACACTTGAAATTCCCTTCAAAAGCTGGCGTAACAACACATTTAACAAATCCCTTCTGTTCTGTTGATAACAGACAAATGGCACAAAAATTATGTTAAGAAAAAACAAACATTTGCAAACAAGTTATAACTTTAGGTACTGAAATCTAAGAACACAGCTTTAGACATAGCTAGTTCATTTTTTTATACTTCCCAGAGAACCTAAATTTACAATTTGGGAATGTATTCAGTAACACTTTTGAGGTGTAATTTGTTAATGTATTAACTTACATAAACAAACAGTGAACAATCTATTTATTACAGTATTTATTAACGTTAGTTGATAAAATACAATCATTCATTGTTAGTTCATGTTAGCCTGCAGTACAATAATGTTAACAAAAATTTGTGATTTTGATAATTCGTTAGTATATGCTGAAATTAGCATTAACTAAGATTAATAAATGCTGTACACATGCTGTACATTGTTCATCCTTAGTTTATGTTTTTGTCTTTGGTTTTGTGCAAAGAAACAGATGTTTTAACTAATGTTGTTAACTAATGAACGCTTATTGTTATTGTAAAGTGTTACCACATATTCTAAAGTGAAAAGTACAACAACTCCCTTGCAATGACTCAAGTTATTGTAAGCTTTTTAAGTTTTTGTAAGGTTTTGGTGGTGAATGAATACATATAACTGTGTTTAGATTCTATGGCAGCCTGTTTCCTCCACTGAAAGGTTATTGCAACTTTTAATCTCACAATTCAGACCTTTTTTTTTTCTTTGAATCGCATGATACAAACTTGCAATCTCGCAATTCTGACTTTTAGATTTATATTTACAATTCTAAGAAATAATTCAGGATTGTGTGATATAAACATGCAATTCTGAGAAACAAGTTCAAAATTGTGAGTTAGAATTCTGAGATATCAAGACTTTATAACTCAGAATTGCATACAAAGAAACTCATATATTAAGTTATATATATATATATATATATATATATATATAACTAAGAGTTTATATCACACAATTGACCTTTTTTCACGTAATTGAGACTTTATATTTCTCAATTCTGATTTTATAAATTGTAATAGCCAGTTTATATCTCACAAACAAAAGTCAGAATTGCAAGTTTGTCTCAATAATCTTTCTTTATTGTTTATTCAGTGGCATAAATTTACTTCCATAAGTTTCTTAGCAGTTCTGAAATGAAAGAAACTGCTAACAGAGTGATTTAACAAATAAAATGAGTTTCTTGTAAGTTATAGTAGTTACTAGGATGTTAATGTTAATGTGTAAACTTTTGTTCATGTATACGTAGTCATTAGTGATTTACAGTAGCATAATAAACTCACTGAGCAAGTAAATCAAGCAATACGAGAAAAGCTCCCATGGTTTTATTAACTGCTGGTGTGTTGTTTTCCTGATGTTCAAGTGGCACATCAGGCTCTGACTTCACATTGCGAAACCAATGAATAGTGACTTTTCAAGCCAATTTAGAAGCCAGATCTCAGTGAGGAATTATTGGACTTGTTTCTCCCAGTGACTCGACATCCCAAACGGAGGTCATTTTTCATCTTAACCTCTCTCTTTATCCCTTAAAATGAATTGCATGCACAAGGGTTTCTTAAGGTACAAATTAAGATTTAAAAATAACTTCAAATCAAGCAATCAATTTGACCCAAATAGAAGCTAGATACACTGGTGATGCTGGAATAATCACTTCAAGCGAACAATATTTTCAAAGCTTTTCCATGCAAGCACAAACACGTAATGTGTTTCTCTTTGATCAGTTTCAATAAAGACGACATGCCAGTGAGACTTTATCCACTGCACATTTAAGCTCTGGTTTTACCATAGACCTGTAATGATATAGAGAGGTTATAATGATCGCGACTGCAAAAATGTCTCGTTAATGGTTTTTGATTCCTCAGTTTGGTTGCTGCGGTAGATGAGGTTAAAGTGCAACGAACACTGGACGTATCGAACTGAACTTGTGTGCAGGTTATTTGAAGTTCAGGAAAATAAAGGGTTGTTTTTAACTAAAAAGCTGCTAGAGATGATGAGCACTAAATAATAAAAGATGGTGCCATGAAATTATAATGAGCAAATAGAGAGTAGTGATAAATGGCATCTGTGAGAGCCTCATAATGATTTCAAATCACCATAGTTTGCAAGTTCACTTCTTGTTCAAGTTTTCAAGGATATTCCAAAAATGCAGTACAAAGCAGAACAAAGAGATTTTAACCCCAGGAGATTTATTTAGACAGTTGTTGCATACACACACATAATATATGTAAATATATAATAAACTTTCCAGTTAGTTATTTGGGAAATCAGACATTGAGCACCCCCATAAAGCTAAATGGTATGATCATAACACCCCGCGAATATTTGACTGTGAGATCCTGTGAGACTGTGAGATTCCTCTAATCGAAGCATCGAATCGTCGACTATTCAAGGACACCCCTAGTATGTATATATGTATATATATATATATATATATGTGTGTGTGTGTGTGTGTGTGTTTAAAATAAAATAATATATGGAAATTGTGAATTATTACAATTAATGATGATTTTGTATTTGCAAATCTTTCAAAATGTAATTTATTCCTGTGATGCAATGCTGAAATTTCAGCACTTTAAGTGATCCTTCAGAAATCATTCCAAATATGATTTTGTCATATCAGAGGGTTCACTACCGCCCCCTCAGGATCATCAGAAGGAGATTTCACCAGCATATTAACTGGTGTTTCGGACTCAAATTCCCATCATGCCTCTGAACCTGGGACTGATCGCTCACCTGCATCCAATTAACCACACCCATTCATTCATTACTCACCCTATTTAAATGAGCTGTTCACAGAGCAAGTCGCGAAGTTTTGGTTGATTGTTCACTGCCTACCCTGACCTGTGCTTATTTCATCGACTCTTCTTTTGCCTAGCCCCTTTTGTACCTGTTTGCTCATTCTGGCCTGGCCTGTACGACTATTCTAATAAAGCTGCAAATGGATCCCACTCAGCCTAGTTCTTCATCACAGAAAACTACGCCGCACCTGGATTCAGCAGCAATCATGCAACTATCAGCATAGCGTAGCATAGCTCACCAGTTAATCCACTCGTCTAACCACCCATCAAATTCAGTTGGAGAGACTTAGGTTCCACTACTACGTACCAGCCACAATGCAAATCCCTACAGCCTACCTACTGCTAATCCATGTTTGGCCTTTCCTAAAAAGTTTGATGGGACGCCTGCGAAATGTAAGGGGTTTTACTTCAGTGCTCCCTCTTTGTTGAACAACAACCCAATCTGTATCCCACTGATAGCAGCCCGATTGCCTTCGTTTGCAGGAGGATGGCAGCTGATTATGCGCACCCTCGCTGCACAAATGCAGTGGGTAGAGGACACACTAAAGTTGCTTTTCCAGAAGGGTTTGACGGCTGAACTGCAATCTGAACTCGCTTGCCGGGATGAAGGAAGATCCTTGAGGGAATTCATAGATCTTACCATTCATGTGGATAATCTGCTCCTCTCATGCCGATCAACCTGCACTCCGGCCTATCTGCCTACAGTAACTCCTCCCCACGAGTAACCCATGCAACTGAGAGCCACACACCTCACTCCAGAGGAACGTGAACGTCACATTCAGGGTCGGCTCTGTCTGTACTGTAGTCAAGCTGTTCATATTAAATTGACCTATCCCATCCATCCAGCGGAGAACCGATTGGTGTGTGCCAATTTCAACCCTATAACAAGCGCCTCCAGTTTTCAAATACTAGTAAAACGAATGATCCGTGGCAGGAAGGTCTCTGTCACCGCATTATTAGATTCTGGAGTTGCTGGAAACTTTATTTCAAGTACATTTGTGGATACTCACGGAATCAATCAATCATACTCACGGAATCAATCTAACCCCTTGTTCCTCCTCCTTAACAGTGGAGGCGCTAGACGGACACACACTGGGAATCACAGAGGAAATTCACCTGGAAGTGGGCAGTCTCCATTCAGAAATCATTAAATTTTATTCAATTCAATTGCCTAAGCATCAAATCATCCTGGGCCTACCATAGCTGCGCACCCACAATCCCCATATCTCTTGGAACTCTGGCCAGATAATCCGTTGGGCTCCCCATTGTCAACAAACCTGCCTAACCAAAATATCCCTAACTCAAACTCAGGAACCCCGCTCTCTGTTAACTCTTATGGACTCTGATTCTCTGTCACCGGAATGCACTGATCTGCGAGAAGCATTCAGCAAAAGTAAAGCATCTCAGCCTGAGTCTGCTGCCATGAAGGAATTTGAAGGAAGAGGAACTAAACAAAGGTTTCATAAGACCATCCACATCCCCTGTGGCCACTGGGTTCTTCTTTGTCAAAAAGAAGGATGGAGGATTAAAACCTTGCATCGACTACCGGGCCTTGAATGACATTAGCGTAAAGTTCCGATACCCATTACCCCTAGTACCAGCCACTTTGCAACAACTCCGACAGGCCAAATTCTTCACGGAACTCGATCTTCGCAATGCATACAACTTGATATGGATCAGTGAGGGGGATGAATGGAAAACTGCATTCTCTAAAACAAGTGGACACTACGAGTACCTTGGTATGCCCTTCGGTCTGTCAAACAGTCCAGCCGTGTTTCAGTCGTTTATGAATGAGGTCTTCTGTGATATGCTGAATAGGTGGGTCATCTTGTACATCGACGATATCATTATTTATTCCCAGACCCTTGAAGGGTCACACCCGTCATGTTAGAGCTGTATTACAATGCCTCATCCAACATTAATTGTATGCCAAAGCTGAAAAATACCCCCTTCCTGGGGTAGGTCATCAATTCAGACGGGGTAGCAATGGACGATCAAAAGGTCAAAGCTGTTCAAGATTGGTCACAGCTACATACACTCAAGGAATTACAGCGCTTTCTAGGATTCGCAAACTTCTACAGACGCTTCATATGCAATTATAGTCTCATCGCAACCCCTCTTACAGTCATGACAAAACGGACATCTCATCCTTTGAAATGGTTTTCCGAAGCAATTAAAGATCACATTCCAAGCACTTAAAGATCGCTCTACTCCCATCCTAAATCATCCAGACCCTGAACAACCATTTGTAGTCGAGGTCGACTTTGAAAAACTGAGGTAGGCGCCATCTTCTCCCAACGTCAGGGTATCCCAGTCAAAATGTGCCTGTGTGCAATCTTCTCAAGAACTCCCACCGAACGAAATTATGATGTTGGAGACAGGGAACCGTTGGCCATGAAATTGGCCATGGAAGAGTGGAGACACTGGCTCGTAGGGGTTAAACACACTTTTACAGTATTAACAGATCATAAGAATCTAGAATATCAAAACGTCTAAATCCTCGCAAAGCACGATGGGCACTCTTTTTCACTCGTTTCCAGTTCCAAGTCACGTATCGTCCAGGTTCCAAGAACGCCCTCTCTTGACAAACTGATGAATGTAACCAAAACAATCAAATTGAAACCATTCTTCCTAATAAAGTACTGCTAGCCCTGGTACAGTGGGATAGCACCACTGAAATCACCCTGTAGAATCAAACCCATCCACCTCCCACTGATTGTCAATCTGGACAATCTGAATGACTCAACCAAGAGGTAATATGTTTCCTATGATCCTACTGTGAAAGTCAACCCACAGAGTGGAGTCGTTATCTGTTCTGGGCCGAGTATGCCCAGAATTCATTAGTTAAACCTGCCACCGGCTTAACCCCGTTCAGACGTGTCTTAGGCTTTCAACTCCTACTTTTCCCCTGGTCTGGTGAACCCACAGAACTTCCGGCAGTAAATGATTGGCTCCAGCACAGTGGGACCAGGCCCATGTACAACTCCAGCAAGCTGTAAGACAACAAGAACTGCAAGCCAACCGTCGCAGACAACCTCAGCCTGAGTACGCGGCAGGCCAATGGGTTTGGTTATGCACCCGAGACATTCGCCTCTGTCATCCCTGCTGCAAGCTCAGTCCCAGGTTCATAGGTCACTTTAAAATCCTCTGGCTCTGTCATATCAGAGGGTTCACTATTCTAATAAAGCTGCAAATGGATCCCAATCAGCCTGGTTCTTCATCAAGAAAACATTTCTTATATTTTGTGAAAACTGTAATACATCATGGTTACATAATACATTTTCTTGTGGAAGAGTCTTGTGGAACATTAAACATTAATGTCATCTGTGATAAGTTTAATTTCTCCTTGCTCAGTAAAAGTTTTCATTAAATTCAAACAAAGTTACTATACACACACAGACGCACACACACAAACTGATGTTATTTATTTATTTATTATTACTGATGTTAGTCAAAAAAAAACTTAAAATACTCCTACTGTATGTCAAAAATGGTCTCGTTTGTGTATTTTATTCTAGACAATCATCTGACAATTTTGAAATTTAACTGAAGCATAACTAAAAGCAACCTTTTCAGGCATTGTATTGTTTTAATCTCTTCTTCTCCTTTAATCCCTCAAGGTATTCACACACCCTTCCTCCATAATGACTTTGAAACAGTGTTTCAATTGCTTCTTTCAGTGCTTTTGAGCACATGATGTGTGACTTCACTTTCACTTGTTTGATTGACTACTATATTCATGAAGCATTATCTCAAGTCTGCTCAGGTGAATTTGATTGTCTAACTAGATCCATCAGACTTGGCCTTTTGTTTAGATGAACGCTTGTCTTTCTTAGGTCAGTTTGAGGGAGCCACAGGCATGATTTGCAGCAAAGGACGTACTGCCAACTTTACTTTACATAAACCCAGCTATATGTACCTCAAGCCATGTTTTCAGCGCATCCCAGAAGCTCTGAAAGCCACACATTCTCATATGAACCAACCAAATTAGGGTTAATAGCCAGTAATTTCCATTTCTTCTTACTTAAAATGTGTTCTGTCCTTTAGGTAGCCTCAATGTGGTGTTTGTCATTCGTGTCACTCACCGAAGGCCTTGATTGGGCAGCGTGCCAACGCATTAAAAGACTTTATAATTACTTGTACATCAAGATTAGCCTCGCATGCCCATCCGAACAGATTTCTCTTCTTCCCACTGACTTTAGTCAATCTATATGTATTGAAACCAAGTAGACATTTAAGTATCTGCAAGGTCAGTGACATTTTCGTTGCAGAGTTCCCTTGGGGGAACCTCTGTGGCTCCGGACGCTAAAGGTACTAATTATCGCTCACACGCGGTGCATTTTCAAAGAGCAGACACCGATGAGATGCTAACGGGCAACGGACTGCGGTGTGTGTGTGTGTGTATGCATAATTCAAAAGCTAGTCTGAATATGAGCCTAATGTAAATCATCAGCGGCCTACAGTGGAGATTAACCAGAACAGAAAGGAAAGAGAGCGCCATGAGTAAACTATGCCACACGTACCAGGCCAGACTGTGTCTGATCCTAATCGCCCGTCAACGAATTAACAAGAGCCCTCAGCACTTGACAGCAAGACCTTGAGTGCGGTTATCACCCTCGAGTCCCGTCTCAATGTCAGGCCGACCGTGTTTCACGAGCACATATGCACACCCCCGTGCTCACTGCCTGCCAAAGACACAAACACTCGGAGGATGGAGGGTGTAAGTGACCTTTTAGAGCAGAGTCCTGAAAGACAGCAAAGAGCGAAGTGGAATATCAAATCATGTGCTTGTTTCACATTCATTGTCCAAATAATATGTGTATAGTCTAAATATACAAAAAAGGCACAAAACATATTTCCATTATAGATGGAAGTTTTCACAAAATAAAAAAAAAGATTAATGAGCACCATATTGATACTAATAAAAAATGTTTGTTAGCGTGGGAATACATTACATTTTCAAATAAATTAAAATAGAAAACAATTTGATTTTTGATCAAACAAATGCAGGGGTATATAAGAGACTGACTTACTAAATAACTAAATAAGTCTCTTACCACAAACATTTGAACAGAAGTTTATAATTAATTAATTATATATTTTCACATTGGAAATATATTTTCTTGCCCTTTGAAGCACAGAATTTATTGGCATTTAAAGTTTAAATGAAAAAGAAATGGCATCTTTTATATTTTACTATTTCGCTAAACAATAAAGTATGCATTTTTGCAAAACTTGCTGATGTCACAACAGCCCATGGTTTCTGTAAGTATAAATATTTTTCATTCATGTTATGCTGTGGGCATACTTTGAAAGGTAAAATACTTTGAAAGAAATGCATGTTTCCTCTCCTCAACAAAACTTGATTAAAGTTTCATTCAGGTTTGAAGCAACAGTTCAACCTTTAATACTTTAGGTTCAGAGGTTTATCCAGATCTCTTTAAGATTTAGCAAGCACTCTTAATAATACTATGTATCGCCACATTTTTCAGCTTTAACTGGCTGTGATACTGTGAATACATTCTAACCCATCCTGCACTCCGGCAGGCCCAAGTCAAAAGCTATGTTGGCGCAGAGGAGAGAAAGAGAGGTCGAGGGTGAGCTTTTAAGACTCCAGACTGTGTTGCTCATTGTAAATGGATGGTGTCTTGCCTTCTGAAAGCTTTTGAAGTCCTCTCTTGATATAACAGGTCTGTAAAAATCTGTGTGGCCGTGACATAACTGAAAGAATGTGCCGTCAGGGGACTTCTGAGAGCGTTAATGTACCATCACCAGATAAAAAAAACCCTACAGGACCCCGGAAAGATGGAGTGGGGCACATCCCATAGATTTCACACTCATTCAGTAGTAATAGAAGGTTTATTTCAAATGTGCTTGCAGTGCATGTCATCAAAAAAGCATGAGTAAAGTGCACAGAAAGCATCGGGGTAATCCTTTATCTACTCAGATATGTCACTGGGGTCTTATTTCAGGAGATTTGCGAGTTTTAAAATGCTGGAAAGTGTTGGAAATTGCTTTATTGGCATTGAGTCTGTTTTGTTCAATTATTCACTGTAATTTAAACAGACAAGGCTATGTAATCTTGGATAAAAGCACTACATTTGTGCTGCTTAATATTTTTGAGCAAAGCATCATAATTTTATTTTTCTTTGCTGAATAGTATAATAAAATGGTTTTTAACCTTACAGATCCTTCCGATATATATATATATATATATATACATACATACATACACACACATATATATATATATACAGTATATATATATTATATATACACACAGCTACTTAAAGTGGTTGGTCAAATTGTATGTGCGTCCCATGAAAGACATAATTTTCTATGTTGTAAGACAGACAAAATAACTCTTAGGCTTTAATCTCGTCTAGTTGCTGAACAAGCTTTCTCCCTCTGTTGCCTTGAAGGCAATAAAATAGTGGCCATTTCCAAGGATTATGCTATGATTTTCTGTTAGAGCCAGCGGTGTGGACAAGATTTTGACAGATTCAGGGCGGTTAGTGTGATTTCTTTTTACCGCACCCCTTTAGTGGCTAAAATAGGACACGCTGAATAAGTACGGGTGCCAAATCTAGAACTTATCACCCTCTCTAGGGCAAACCAGCAACTAATGTTCTCGACTTTAATATTGAGATCAGAAAACAGGGCCATTTTATCACATTTTTTTTCCCTGTGATCAAATGTGAGACGCATTTATCAGCAGAACTGAAGAAATAAAAAGGTGATAATGAGTTCACAACAGCAGCATCACAATCAAGAAGCTGAGAAATTGTGACACCTGCAATGTCTGGTGAATCTTAAAAAGAAAAGCCACCAGTCAGACAAATATCCGCTGCTTTTAACACCATTAACAACACTGACAAGACCATCAAGATTTAGTTGTCATGTGCCTTTTTTGCTATATACAGGGGATTACACTCAATTAAATGTGTGGTGTGTGTGTGTGTGTTTAACTGTGTTTATTTTTATTATTTTATTTTCTTCTGAAAATAAAAGTGGTATTCCTGGCCAAGGTTTTATAATTAAGGTAAAATAAAGCTATTACTTAAAATAACAACAAATAACAATGGAAACAAAATAAAATAAAATCTACAAAACACATTTATTTATGTATGTATCTATTTACTTATTTTATTTAAGATATTTGTCAAAATAAAATTAAACAAAAAATGTTAAAAAATAAATAAATAAATAAATCTATTCAAAATATGAATAAAAACTATATTAGTATCCCAATGACACTTAAATAACTGCTCAGGACATCTTTTAAAAATAGATAATGGCTTTGCTGCCACCTAGTGGCAAATAGATTGAAATACTGTTGAAAACATGGCAGAAACTTGCAGATAATATAGCTACAGTTAGATTGCATTACATGGCAGATTGCATTGCAGACATTGTGCATTTTGTTTGCTTTTTTATATATTGACCAGTATGACTGAAAACATGATTGGAACAATGTGCTTTGCAGAACAGTATAATTAAAGCGTCATAAAGACATTCACATACATTTCATATTGTCATTTTAAATCCCACAATTTCACTCTTTCAGTTCAGTTCTCGCCGTAGTCCAGGGCCCCTTGAGATCTGAACACAAGCCCGCTTCTGTTCTCTGACTGGCGGGTAAGCTTTACTCTGATCTTATTATCTCTGTGCCTCGCAAACGGCTGCCCTCTAGTGAAATTAAAGACACTTACGTGTAAATCTATCAAATCATTTTACACTCCCGATTTATTCAATAAATAAATAAATTCCAAATCTGCATGAGTTTGTTTTGACGGTAGACATTGCCTTCTGTACATTTTCTTTTCTTCACACGTGGTTACCATTAACAATTTGGTTACTGTTCTTCAAAATACCTTCTTTTATGTTCAACAGAAAAAATAAATATTGTGAACTATCCTTTTAACTACAGTGAAAACAACTGTATGCTGAATCTAAAACTTAATCATAATCCCAGTTTAGAGTTACATTGTTATGCATTTGCTCCTGGCATGTAGCCTAATTGTGTATTATTTTATGCATTAGCCTATATTACTTGAGGATGGTATGTCATTAATTACAAGCTTATATATACATATTGTTATGGATTTTTTATGAATGCCTAAATTTCAGAACCTTTTAATTCCTAAAAAACATAAATAAATCAATACATCTTAAAAGCGATAAACAAGTGAACTCAGTAAAATTTACACTGGCATCTTCAGATAATATTCGACTGTTTAAGTTCTTACAAGTATATAATGGACTGTTTAAAAGTAGCCTAGTTTCTATTATATTTTTTTTTTTTATTATAAAAAAAAAAATATTTCATACTCTGACATGAGGCATTTTGTCGCAAAAACTTGCATTTCATTAGGCTAACTATACTGTATATTAAGTCCAAAAAGTCCTGGCACAACCTATACACATTAATTAAGATCAAATAAGAATAACAAGAATGTTAAACCTAATGTGAAAATATCTATTTTTTATTTCAACAGCCTATGTGAATACAGACATAGTGGCATAAACTGCAAGATGCAAAATGTGTAGTCTACTACAATATCATGGATTATTTGCCATTCCCTTTAGTTACAGACATAATCTAATCAACATTTTGCGTCTTTGAATTCGTGACATTATTGTTTATGTCTCAAATGAATGCTTCTCCTCGCAGTTGTTACTAAAGGGAGGTGGGAATAAGTGCAAACCAAGACCTGTCAATGAGTCTGTGCGATCATTATTCAAGAAAAACTGACCAATCAAGTTTACCGCGCACAGCCAGTCCCGCCTCCGTTCATGGTTGCCAGGTCTCAGTATAGTCTCCTTGGAATGATGAACTTAAGCATATAAAATGTGTATAAATATTTTGAGAATAAAAATCTAACTTGGTTTTCATACAGCTTGTTATGGACTCTGACTCCTTGGAACGTTGTTTTTAGCCTGTCAAAAATGAACAATGAGCTAGGCTATTATTATTTAGCTATTATCATTAATAGTATTATCATTAATGTGCTCCTGTAGTTATTGGAAAGGAGCCTGTCATAGTAACCTATTTAGTGACAGGGAACCAGTAGCAGTTTTTTTAGCAGCCTAAATTTATGCAGCTTATTTATAACACAAAAAAGAAATTCTAAATGACAAATGATAAAATAATTCATTATATTAATTAAAATAATATTTAATGTATTATATATTATGTTGTATATAATTATAGTTATACAAATTATACAAGTTAAATCATATAAGTACAATACGTTAATTCAATTTGTGAACTTGTTTTTATTTACAGTCCAAGAGAGAGAAAGCTAAGAATCACTAAATCTGTGTACAAACATCTATGTTTATACATAGAAACAAGCATAAATAGTTGTTATAATTAACAAATATTATATTATTACATTTGCAGTCGAAATCCGCTAGGATTGAAAACAATACTAACCAGCTCAACTTCATTTTAAATAAAGCGTATATTTTATTTGGGGGATCTGGCAACCTCTCGTGCATCAGCGTTCACTGCGAGTTGGTCTGAACCACACGCGTCTTATTTTGTCGTTGCTCAACTACAAAATCGTCTCTTAAATTGTTCGATTTGCTTGTCATGTAACTGACATTTCCAGAGACAGAAATTTACACGGGTGAAAGCTTTTGTCCTGAAAAAACAACATTCAAGATGGGTTGCGCTGGATTCACCTGCTCCAAGAATTCCCTGTGCGCGCTCAACATCCTCTATGTTGTAAGTAACCAATGCGTGAATGGAAGCAACCATATGGAACATCTTCATCAGTCTTTATCATGACATTAGCACATCTGCTTTACAAATACTCATACAAGAGGTGTTTTTGTGGCTTTACTGCAGTCCTCTGTGTCTCAGGATTCATGTGAATTATTTAGAGAGATTCTTTGTGTGGAATGAGGCCGACGAGCGGTTCTGGTTTCACGCGCAGCCTGTAGAATAACATCCCTGTTTCCTCGCAACTCGTCTGTTTTGGCAAAGGCACATCCTGCTTTTGTTCTGCCTATGCAGATATCCTGCTTCATTAGTAATTTAGCTGATATTGTGTGCTGATTAAGCCCTTCTCTGCACTCAGCATTTACACTAGATTAGAAAGAAAACATTATTATCAGCTGGGATCATTCACTTGTTACTTAAGGTGGTGGCAGAAGCTCAGGGCTCATTTCTCTTTATTGGTCAATAAGAGCAATATGCACTAACCTCAAAATCCTAATTTCTGCTTTAATGAATGAATAGGCTGAATTTTGTGTTATAAAGTGTGCTTGTGTTTTATTGCTCAAGTGGCATCACAGCTGTTGTTGGGCCATTCCCAGAAAACGCTGCCATTTGCCTGCCATTTGTGTTCCCATGAATCACCACTGACAGGAACCTGAACCCATTCACACTATTTGATAGATTTTAACTTTAACTGTGTCTGTGTGTGTTTCATTAAATAAGTCTATCAATTAGTAACTTTTAGTTTTTCCAAGATATTTAAGAATCTGTCGTCATTATTAAAAAATATTTAGGAAAAACGTTGACCAATTAACTGAATATTATATAGGTCATGTCTCCTTTTGAATCGGGGGAAATTAGCATGTTATATAAACTATTAAAATCAAAGTCTTGTAATAAAATAACATTTTGTGCTTTTGACATTTTTTATTTATATTTCAGTTTTACTTTTAATTCCTTCAACTTTTTTATTTAATTTGGTTTTCTGATTTTTTTTTTTACTGTGTTTAATATCAATGTTATTTCCATTAATGAAAGTATATTTTAATAGTTTTATGTTACATTAACAGCACTGTTTCTCTCTGTCTTCAGATGGTGAGTTTGCTGATGATTGGCATCGCAGCCTGGGGAAAGTGTTTTGGGTTAGTGTCGAGCTTCCAGGTGGTGGGTGGCATCATTGGAGTGGGGGTCTTCCTCTTCTTTGTTGCCCTAGCTGGACTTATTGGTGCCATGAAGCACCACCAGGTTCTGCTCTTCTTTGTATCCTTTACTGTGATCATCCATTGCTCTTCATCTCATTTGTTTGTGTTTTGAATAAATGCAGAATGAACAACAAATTTTTACTGTTTTACAATAAATATATCAGGGGCTGAAAGTTAATGATGCAATTCATTAAACAGTTTGCATAAATCCTCGTTTTCTCCCTTTCCAATTTTGTGGTGTCCAGTTTCTACTGGTAAACAAAAAAATAATAATAATTGGAACAAAATAGCTAGGAAATTTATATATTTTTTTCTCCTAATATATAGAAAGGTTTATAAATGTCCATATAAATATTTTAAATGGCCTCATACAAACAAAACTGTGTGTGTGTGTGTGTTTGTTGAATAATGTATGCCAGGTCTTTGCATTGTATTGCATGATATGCTCTGCGTTTTTCTTCATTGCTTTTGGAGATGAGACAGAATTATGATTTGCTCATATAATGCATTTCACTCTGTGACCATAGAGTGGTGCAGTTAACATGACAAATGAGTGTGCACAAAAGTGTACCCCTTGCAATGTACAAAAAAATGGCTCTGAAATGAAATGAAATGAACTAATCTCAAGATGAATTTGGGCCATTACTAAAAATGCCCTGGAAGATGCTTATATATGATTACACGCTGTTACTCAGTGAGGAATGCTTGCATGATTGTTCCGGTAGTCTGTTAAGGGATAGGAAACGATTTCAGTATATTACATTTCATACTCAATAAAACATAAAATAAGTCATGTTTGTATTTTAAGTAATACAATTATGCATGTCATTGCCATTTATTACTGGATTTCAAGAGAAGAACCACAAACAATCACCAAATGTGTCTTAATTTACTTTATGCCTTGTTGAGTTTAATTTTGTTATATTGAAAGTTCTGATATTTAATACAGAACTTATAAATATAGTGAATATAGTGGTAGAAGTGGCATTAATAATAGCATTACTCTGGATTTTTTGCATTTTTGTGTTTTAATCCTTAATTCATTGACAACAGTACATGATCATCCTGTTCCTGGTGTTTGTAGTTCAGTTTTCAGTGTCCAGTGCGTGTCTGGCTATCAATGAGGAGCAACAGGTAACACTGATCACTATAATATTCTCATATTACATCTGGTGCTCTTTAGTCTAGAAATGAAGTACAAATATAAAATACCGTTCAAAACCTTGGGGTCAATAACATTTTTTTAAAAGTAATTAATCTCATTTAACTGAAAAGTATATCAAAAGTGTTTACAGCATTTTTAATATAAAGAAATAATTATATTTCAAATAAATGTTGTTCTTATTTATAAGTAATCTAGGAAAAATTATCTTGGTTTCCACAGACACATTAAGCAGCACAGCTGTTTTCAACATTGATAATAATATATTAGAATAGTCTATAGAATGATGATAAATAACATATCAGAATGATTTCTGAAGGGCATGTGAAGGCTGGAGCAATGACCCTGAAAATTCAGCTTTACATTACAGTGATAAATATATTTTAATATATATTAAAATGATAAAAAAACAGTTATTTTAAATAATAATATCTCACAATATTACTGTTTTGTTTTGGGTTTTTTTAATAAGCGCAGCCTTGGTGAGCATAAAATATTCAAAAACATAAAAAATCCCACTGCCCCTAAACATTTGAATGGTGTTTATAAAAAAAAAAAAATAGACACATATGTGGTTCTCCCCATAACTTGTCTAAAATGAACTTTTTTGTTAAACCTGCTAATACACCGCCTGCAAACTCAGATCTGAGTCTCTTGTTTTTTTATTAGTTATTCCATATTGTGTTTTGTCACGAGTTCACCTTCCTGTGTGTAGAATCACCTGTTGGAGGTGGGCTGGAACAACTCTCTGACCACTCAGAGGGATGTGGAGAAGAGTCTGAACTGCTGCGGCTTCTCTCGCATGGACATCAATGGAAGCTGTGCCGCTGTAATTTCCTCCAATACACAAGTTTCGTTGTTCTTCTGTAGTGTTCCTGTACCGCTGCATGTGCTGAATGATATAAATGACACCTACTAATTTGCATGTTGATGATAACATAACATAATCTGCAAGTGTGGGATATGTTAGGCAATCACATAATGTGTTATTATAATAACTCTTGTGTGCTCTTGTCATTGTATTTTTGTCCTTGCGCAGCCCTGCTTTCATTACAGCACTTGCACCACATGTGCAGCAAAGATCCAGGAGCACGCCGGTGAGGTGCTGCGCTTCGTCGGAGGAATCGGCCTCTTCTTCAGCTTCACGGAGGTCAGCTTGCTCCTGATTTTTTTTTTTTTTAAAAACCTGCACAACCTGAATGTTTTCTGAATCTTTGCTCATTGTCAGGCATCTTAAAAAAAGAAAGACTAGTACAGAAAACACGTCAAAGGAATTTGCTGAAGATCTACTCCCCCTTAGGCCATCCAATGTGTATTTTGTTTCTTCATCCAAACAGTTTGAGAGTACTTTAACATCAATTGCACACCAGTGGATTATCTGCAGCGAATGGGTGCCATCAGAATGAAAGTCCAAATAGCTGATAAAAACATTACAGCAACATCTTTTGAAGTTAAAAGCTGCATTTTTCTAATAAACAAACCCATCATTACGACAGGTTTAGCTTAAAACCATTGCTTCCAGCTAAAACATGAGACCTCTATCTATAATATTGCTATGTCCAGTGAAAAAGTCAGCTCATCTGAGTCAGGAGAGAAGCTGTTTGGATTCTGACGGCACCCATTCACTGCAGAAGATCCATTGGTGAGCAAGTGGTGTAATGCTCAAGTTTTCTAAACCTAATTAGATAAAGAAACAAAATCATCTATAAGTGGCATTTTTGGATGAACTATACTAAACATTAGTATAACCTTAAGTTTCCTGATTGTTTCAGATCCTGGGAGTTTGGCTGACATATAGGTACAGAAACCAAAAGGACCCACGGGCGAATCCCAGCGCCTTTCTCTAGGCTTGATTCTTATGATGAATTCTCTTGATCTGTCATCTGACCCCTGGATTTCTCGTTGGAGCTGTTAAAGGGGGGGTTTGTTTGCTTTTACTGAAGAGGAGACCAGCCTGTGTGTTCCTGCTGCTATATATTAATATGTGCTTGATTTTTCAAGAGTACAGTGTGACAGCACTGTACTGTACGTTATGAGGTTGTACTTATGCTTGAAGAATTCCTCTCAATGAAAGAACAGAACAACGAATACCAGTATGCAGTACCTACACTACTGGGCTAAACAACAAAGACCACTTGATTTTATGTTAACAGTTTTATGTGGTAAAAAACATAAACAGAAAATGAGCTGCCGTGATCAAAACATGCAGTGTGTGCATGACACTATTTATGTTGAGTTTATATATGCTGACAAAATCAAAATGTATCCATATCAATTCCACATCAGTTTCTTATAATAAATGCACATGTTATCAATTAGCACGGATGATAGCGTTAAACTGAACTTGCTCGGAATCACTATAATGCAATAAAATTGCAATTTAAAAAAAAAAACTGAATATTAGATACGCTTATTGGACTTCATAATTAGTATGAAAATGCCATTACAAATTGATAGAAGAATGTTTTCTTGAGCACTGTTTAATGATCTCAGATTTCATATTACATATGTATCTTCTTATTTTATTTTCTGTATGTGTGTGTGTTTTACTTAGTTTACCAACTTGATTTTGCGTATAGTTTTGGCTTCTTGCATGAATTCCTCACTGAAATGTACATCTATATCCAATGGTTCTGTGAACTACGCTCTCAAGCATTTGAAATCAGAAAAAATAAAAAAATAAAGACCCTGAAGGCACAATTGTACTCTGGCCAGTTTTGTCTTTGTTTAACTTAATTGTTGGGTTTCCACATTGCTTAGGGCTAATGCTTTTATTGTCTGAAATTATTTTTGAGAGTATTTCAGGAAAACAACTTCCTCCAACCTCAAACCAATCAGAGACTGACACCTCGGCCAAGAGCTCATTGTATAACAAAGGCAGTTAGTAACCGGGCAACAATATGACTCATTGAAAACATGCTGCCAGTTACGCTGACTCCTCCCACCAGGATACTAACCGGAGGAGACTCCTTTAAAGTGAGTTAGACAAACTATAGAGCCTTAGCCAATTATTTGTATAGACAAGTATTTTTTCCACACAGTGGAAGACGATAACTACCAGCTATTTGTTCTCATAAATATCTCCTTTTTAGTTTAGCAGAAGATAGAAACTCATAAAGGTTTGAAACAATTTGTGAGTAAATGACAGAATTTTCGTTTTTTTTGGGTGTCTGTCACTTTAACTGGAAAACCCACATGGCCTCTGCTTTGAATAAACGGTGCGAATATAACTGGATAAACAAATTACCAGGACAAACGAATGTTCAAACAACTTCATTTATTGAAAAAAAAAACATGAAAAGAAAGCCTGAAGTTTATCGTAACAATCTACTTAAAGAACATTTTGTAATTTTTGTACAGGGCTTTACAGTGCGTTTCATGCCGTCAGTAAACAAATGACAGAATAATAGTGACCCTCAGGGAAGTAATATCCTCTCGGCGGGCAAAAAGACCAGGCTTTTGTGTTCACAACTCTGTCTTCAGGAACTTCAAGGCTCTCTGCATGTTGCTCAACACTGTGGAAAGAAAACCAAACGAGTGTGATGCTGTGAGTCTGGTGACGTGGAATAACTTATTTTGGCATTAAAACAACTTTCAGACTTACAGAGTTTCATGTCGGCGGGTTCATAGGCGTACAAGCGGTTGGAATAGCGGCCAGTGATGTCTGCACGAACAGTCATGGAGGGATCTGGAGTACAGGAAGGTTTTGAATCATTTATGCAGACCATTTAATAATATGCAGCATTATTTATGTATCAGTCATGATTTAATCAACTCACCAACAAAGAGGATTCTGGGAACGTACTGGCCATCAGGAGACAAGTGCTTGTCTGTGGTCTCATACTGTAAGAAAAACAAGGCAGTTTAATTTACAGACATTTATACACAAAACTTACAAACTAGAACCTACAGGATAGTGAACAGACTGCGTTATACATTAACTAGGTAGAAGTTTGTTGCAATAGGCCTATTTATAAAATGTTTGTTTATAAAAATAATGTTTATGTTAGCCATTATGTAATAGGCCTATTAAATTGCATATTTTAGTAGATAATGGAATTAGCATTAATTAAGTAAAGAAATATGTTTAACTAGTCTAGGCTAATTAACTGTCAACAAATGGTAAAGTGTTACTCACCACCAAGTTCAAAATCACGAAATCATCATCAGCCAGCTTCTGGATTTCTTTATCCTCAGCAAAGGCCTTCTTCAGAGCTGATTTAAAAAAACAATAAAAATTAAAACCAAACCATGATACAAACATGTAGCTAGAACAAATTGAGAATGTTGAACTAACCAAGAGTGAAAATGTCAAAATAAAAGCCATCCTTACCCTGGCTGTGTGGGCAGTCCTCCAGATGAAAGATGACCATGAGGGGCTTGTTTCTAATTAAACAGATTATACAAGTTGTAAAAAAAAAAAAACCCATCAAAATATGCACAGAGAAGTATGAATTATGAATCTCCATACTCTATGATTATGTATAATGCAAAAATGTTTTACTTGGATCGTGACCAAAACAAAGCTTCCTCATACGTCTGTGCCCAAATCAGCTGATCACCCCATCCTGAAATGAAACAATACGGAGTATAAATCCTAAAAACTGATATCTACACAGCCAATGTGGATAATAACTGCTACAACATCATTATGGCTTAAAAGGGAGGTGTGAGATAAAGTAAAGAAAAAACTTTTAATAACTTCTCTTATGCTACTTTCTGCATATATAGTTCACATGCTGTTTCTATTCTAACAGCTCACTAAAGCAACATCATTTTACAAAAGCTGCTAAAAACCAATATTTTGTAATGTTTTCATGAAGCTGACCTCTGGAGAGAGTCTGAGGAATCCTCTTCTCTTTTTTTGGAGTGGTCTTCTCAGGCTTCCCGAGGGCAGAAGACAAGGTCACCAGGACCAAGAGCACTAAGAGTATTCCTTTAAGCATCTTCACACGCTGAAAAAACGAAAGGTTTCGATATATAGCTGTTAGGAAATGACAAAGCATGACTTTACCAGCAGTCCCAGCAGTTAATGTCTCCAGAGAAACACAGGAACAAAAAGTCCTGCAAAGTGTAATCCTCACCTGTTCTGGGCTTCTCTGTTGAGTGTGTTCAGACTCAGACTGCTGGTCTTTCTTTCACTCTCTCTCACACACCTGTGCCTCTCTTATACCTGTTCGGCTGAAGCTCCTCCCACCTCTCTTCTGTTCTGGAATGTGATTCTGCGCTTTAATGCTATACCGCCTTATTTTGTAAGCAAACTTTCATTAACTCTTTTGTTTGGCTTGGCTCCAAGGACAGCTCAGCATATAGTTTTAATAAGCTATTGAAGAATGATTGGGCTTTTTGGGATTGGCTGAGCTCTGATCTGTGATGTCAGAAGGGTACATTAATAGGCTTTTGTAATTTAAAGAATGACGTGGTGTTAGAATGAGAATCTTGGATATTACGCAGGAATATCTTGATGCATAATCTAACTGCACAGTGTTTTTTGAAGGTTATAATTGCATCTGAAGGAATTCTACTGTTTGCAAGTAGGAATATTTGAATATTATAACTTGTGCATTATAATCAGTTTTCTTTAATATAATAGGGTGTCTATATATATCCACTGTGCAGTTTGCTGGTGAAATCCTGCCTTGCAAACATTTGCTTAATGAAGCGATCAAAAGGAAGTTTCTTGAGCATTATTCCTTCGAAAGGACTGACGTGTCCTTAAGACGCCTGATTCTCTATCAGTCTTTTGGTGACTTTTGCTGTAACTTTTTTTGTGTTATTTTAATTATTATTTAAAATTATAATTATATTATTTGTAATTTATGTTATTTTATTACCTCTACCACTTTTCTGTACTCATTCTAATAAAGGAAAAGGATTACCATTAATAATAGCCCTACTTCTTTTCTTTTTTCTTTCCTTTTATTACTTCGACCACTTTTCTGAACCAATCCTGATAAAGTAAAGCATAACCTTTTGTTTTATTTTTATTTTTTCAATTTAAATTTAATTGTATTTTATTTTACTACCATTTTTCTGTACTAATTGTAGTAAAGCAAAAAAGCACCACCAGTGACCTTTCAGTTCAGTGTAGTTACATGACAGTTGTAAGTGTTATTTTGTAACATCCTCTGTTGAGTTGCTCAAACACACAGGCCATGTTAACATTTCCGGAGCAAGTCACTGCTGTAAACTGGAGAGGTGCATGTTTTTATAACTGATTTAATCTTTTCTGAAAATGACTTTCTCTGAAACGAAGGCCTCTTTGCACTAGCGGCTGTGGGATAATGTGACATCGCCGGATCAATGGCGTCTTTGTGCTGAGTAAAACAGACAACCAACACCACTCAGGCTCAATGAATCTAGTCTTTTTATGACTTCACTCTCTGTGTCCTTCAGATGGACATTCACTGCTCGAAATTGTGCTCGAAATGACAGGTATGACTTACTCCAACTTACAAACTAAAGGTTTGTCACGAATAAAAAACAGCTGAGGATGTGCTTCAACTAATTCAACTAATTTTATTACCCTTACGTCAAAGTAAAAGTTGCTTAACCTTCAGGAAATTAATATAACAATAACACTAATAATAATGATATTAATAACGATAGCACAAAATATAGATTAAAATAATAACATTATTTTAAATAATACAATAATATGTATTTTAAAAATGTAATCTTATTTTCTTCTCACCCAGTCTACATTAATCTGATGAAAAAATAAAAATGTAACATTGAAAAATATTATTAAAAATTATTTGATTAATTGAAAGACTATAGATCAGCGTTTATTTGAATTTTTTTTAAATGAATGACACACACACTGTATATAACATGTAAATGAAATGTAAATATACACATTTTGTATTTTAATATTTTGTAATAATGTATTAAACAATATATATATATATATATGTATAAAAATTTCAATATAGAAAACTTTTACTTGATTACATTTATATACTATATTATTAACAATAGAACACAATCTTACATTTAATACATAAACATTAAACATATTAATTTCTTGCAAATAAAAGAATGCAAAAGAATAAAAAATATATCAAAGACCTCATTTTTAATTAATTCATTTTTATTTATATTCACACTAAAAACTTACAATTAAATACGCGTTAAGTTACAGAGGATGAATGAATTGCTGAGGTGTCCTTAACTCTAATTAATCCTTCCTGCACCTTGCAGGCATGCAGAACTTCGAAGTCAATATTTGTGCTCGAGGGCTGGGTGCGCAGACCACTCCTGATCACACACACTCCAGCAGCCATCTGTACCGACTCCGCCCTGAGAACACGGATCTGACAGACCGGAAGACAAACGCGCCCGCGAAGGATTGTTACCGTTTGACCTGGGGAGGAAAATTCCGAGGGATTGTGTAGAATCCCAACTTAACTCTGTTTGACGTATTCAAACGAGCCATTTAGAGCTTAAACATGCAAAGAGGCTCTGAGAGAGAGTGGTCGTTATATGTTGACTTAACTTCTTATGGCCCGAGGGATAAAGTTTTTTTTGTCTTTATAGCATTAATTTAAAAAGAAAAAAAAACAAACAAACAACTCAATAATAAAAAAAAATTTCATCCATAAGTTATGCAATGTCCTCTGTTTAACACATAGTCAGATTACTCCAGGACTAAATAATACATTTCTTAAAAAAATAAAATAAAATAAAAAGACATGAATAAACATGCACAGGCAAAAGCAATTGATTTTTAAAATCACTAATACATTTAGTTTTCAATATTTTCTTATTATTTTATATACTATTTATATTTTTTTTTTCTGCAAAATGTGTGTATAATGCTCATAAACGGGTTCTCTCATTATATGTATCTATAAACTAAATCTAATCTGCATATTAATGTGTTTTGGGGAACATACTGAAAAAAAAAGTAATCATTGACAAGATTTTTGTTATAATAATAGAATACTAAAATGTTATTTCCCTGTTCATTTGTTATGCCTCCCAAAAGGAGTAATAGAAGTCGTTTATGAAATCAACATCCTGTTTCATAACAAAGTCATATTTTGATTTGAAAGGCCATAACAATTTGTTGCTTAAAGTTGCTTTATGACACAATTTAAAATGTAGATTTAAAGAATCATTTCAAAACATTGTCATATTTTATAAGAAATGTCACCAAGTTAATGTCAGCCATTAGAAGACCAAACAGGAGTGTTCACATCTAATCATTTGAGATCTCTGAAAAGCCTTGAATGTGCTCTGTACAGGACATCCAGACTTAAACTGTGGCATGTATAGTTTCAGAGAAATTCACTAAAACGTAATATCCTTATGAGGCTGCAAGGTCTAAAGAAAGGTCATTTGAGAGAAAACGGCACGTTCCGGTGAATTTCGTAACGTTTATTAATTTACATGTAGAAAAACACCTTACATTTCTGAATGTGCCTTTTATTGTGTTTATGCGGCGCTCTGACACATAGACATCTCTCCGACAACAATAGAAAAAAAACATCATAATTATCAGACTTGTATCAAAATAAAATCATGGGAAAATAGTGAATCCAAAAAAAAAAAGAAAAAGAAAATCCAGTCCCACAAGAGACAATGGCCACGGTTTTCACAGAAAACACCTGAATACGTTTGGCCCTGATGGATAGTGGTTTGTAGCCCAGGTTAGGCTCAGTTGAACACTGATAGAGCAGAAAAGACCCACACGAGTCTGAGAACATGAACGCACAGCAAATCAAGCCATAGCATCAACATCACTAATTCTCCTGATTGTCACACTACACAGAACAACAGTTGATATTTCTTTAGCAGGCTAGGATCACTTTCCATTACAAAGTATCAATTCAAGTATTCAGTGGGACTTCAAAAATGCAAAAGGTAGCGGTTCTGAATAGCATTAACCCCTCGCGTATACAGCATTTCCAATTCAGGGGGCAAAAAAAAAAAAAAAAAAGTGAACATAATGCCAATTCATGAATACATTTCAGTGCAGCGGAGTATTTTTGAAACTAAAAAGTGTACTGAAAAATCAAGGACCATTTGTTGAGGCACTTTTCATGCCAGCTGACAAGAAAAAAAATCTGGAAATTTGAAAGCATCGACACATTTCATAGAAGTACGGTTTCTCCCTCTTCAATAGAAAGATGAAAATAAAACTTGAAACAGTACGGCAAGAGGGTCTGAATTCAACCAGAAAATCTTAAAATAAAACGTTCTGTGCTGTAATAATGTTTCAAAGTGTCGATTTCATTTTGTACAGAATAAAGAATAGAATTTAGAAAACCGCACACCCAGTATCTTGGGTTTTGGCCACCAGGAGAAGCTTAAACTGTACGCCTGAAGGAACTGAAGACAATTATTTACAACGTGTCCTAGTGGTTACACTCAGAGTTATGTAGTACAATCTTTAGCAGTCAGGTCAGTGGTACACAGAAGCACAATAAAAATATACATATCCAGGAATCACTATTTACACGTAGGCTGCAAAGTCAAGTAATCTGACTCTTCACAGAGGATCTCCAATCTTCTCACGGCTTTCCAGATGAGCGTTAGAGAAGAAATAATAATGTTCAGATCCAATGAAGCAACTGTACACTCAGAGGAAGCAGGGGGGGATTGTGCTGTCACAGACGCAAACGTCCCCTGTTTCAGTTTCTGTACACAAGGCTCGTTTTGAGTCCTGTTGCCCACTAGTGGTGAGTTCAAGGAACAGCAATCTTCAGGTGTGTTAGTGTCCGTGCTGGGGAGGAAGGGGTGGTCCGTTTACCCCGGGGTGGTAAAACGCACAATTATTTTCATACCGACAATTTCCCTTCATCATGAAGTGGCGACACACTGGCCTCTTTGACATGTCTGAAATAAAACAAAAAGATTATTTGCATGCTTATTAAAAATGTTGGACAATTTAAAGCATTTGGCAATCAAACTTACCACCCATGTTGTTGTGTCCACCACGTGGTCCTCCGCGCCCCCCTCGTCCTCTGAAGCCCGGGTCTCCTCCTCGCCCTCTCCCCCGGTGGAAGTGTCCTCCTCGGTGTGGGCCTCCTCTCATGGAGTCGTCGCCCCAGTAATTGCCATTGTCTGCCCCGCGTCCCTGTGGGCCGGGCGGAGGACCCATCATCCGTGGGCCACCAGCGTTGAAGGGTGGGCCATGCCCGTGGGGGGGAGGAGGATGGTTGAAATGTGGCCCTGGTGGCTTGTTTGGAGGGAAACCGCCATTCATGGGCATCGGCATGTTGTTCATGTTGTTCATGTTCATGTTCATGCCGGGGCCATGGCCAAGCAGTCCCGTGTTCACTATGAAGTGAGAGAAAAAGAACATTAGATATGCTTCTTGAACAGTATGCAGTTGTTCCGCAACAAAGCAGTGTTATGATTAACTAAACAGCTTTAGTTTATTGAAATAAATCAGAAATAAAATTAGAAGATATTAAATGAAAAGGTCATTTAAATTATTTTTTTTTTTAGATATATTACAATAGTGTATATAAACAACACTAAATGGCTAAAAGAGAGCAAACACATACTTGGCGGAGCATTGGGAGGTTGGTTTTGATTCTGGTTCTGATTTTGTTGCAGGGAGCCCAAAAGCTGCTTGATCTTATCTGAAAAATCAGGCTGTTTGATCAGGTCCTCTGGAGACTGGTTAGATCCCTGAGCACCCTGAAAGAAAGAATGAGATGATTTAAATAAAGGCCTTTGCACATTGGTACATTACATATCCATATCCATTTAATCTTACCATGATAGATGTGAGTAGCTCCTGCACATTAACAGAGGGGTTATTACTGGCTGGTGGGGTGTTGCCTTGCGCCTGAGGGCTGCGGCCGCTGTTACCCAGACTTCCCATGAGGTTAGCTAGAACAGGAGGCAGCTTGGAGCCTTCATTAGAGCCTGAAGTGGCAGCAGCGTCAGAGGGCTCCATGTAATTCTCCTCCATACTGCAGTCCTACAACACCACAGAGGAAAAAGGTCATCAACATGCCACATTTGATGCTTCAAAATCAAAGAAAAATATAGCAATTACCGGGGTTCGAGGATTTGAAGGGGTTTGAGGTTGTTTAGGGCAACCTGGATGCATGTCTGTTTGACCAAAGCTCAAATTTCTAAATTTTT